>JAQHUG010000626.1:341007-354060 GCA_028555095.1 Dicrostonyx torquatus
TACTACTATGCTTAAGGATCAGGGATCATTTCAGAAGATGGGGTAGAAAAAATTTAAGATCCTGAGGATCAGGGAGTTTGCTCTGAGTTTGTGTGTTCTATAATAGTCACAAGATACACCCATGAAGTCTCACAAATATGACTGCCTAATTATAAGCTGAGTAAGGGTAACAACAATAGACATGATAAGTGGATGGGGGAACCAACAAAGTCTAAACTCTACACAAAGAGATAGAGGCAATTAAGTAATACTGAGAGCAGAAGAAATAGTCTTACCTGGGAAAGAACAAATGAATTGGTTATCCAATGCCAAATGGACAATGTTGAAAACATACATACAAATAAGATTACATATATTGAACAGGTAATATTTATACTCAGAAATATATATGGGTGTATATGTGTGTGTAACAACAATTAATAAAAATAGACATGAATTTCAATGAGATAATGGGGTATATGGGAGGAATTAGAAGGAAAAAGGGAGGAAGTGGTATAATTATATTATAATTTCAAAATATAAAAGGAATAATATGAAAATTGTTTAAATTTCCATCTTTCTAAAGGAACAGGATGTTGAAAGAATAAATATTCATAATACAGGCATTTGAATTTTATTGTTTAGAAACTCACCTAAGAGCCCTGGGGCCTGCTCACTATTTCTTCTTTAAAGAGAGAGACTCCAGACATTTGTTGCCATACCTCCTGTCTGAGGATATGTCTTGCATCCAACCCCTAAGCTCCTAAATGCTAGAGGTTAGAATCATTTGACTCTACAGGAGGTTGACTTCTCCTAGGCTCAGATAACCCCAGACTGCTTCCGCTACCCCTTTGAACATGAACAATGAATTTTCAAGAGATTTAACCCTATATACTGCTCAACAAATCAACATCCTGACAAGTTGAAGTAGCAATAAAACAATAAAATGGTAAAGCCAGACATCAATATTAAGAAACAGTACCGATGACTTAAATCAAGTTGCTTAGGTTTATCACAAAAGCATAATAGCATGAATAATTTAGTTGTCCTTCCTCCAAAACTTAGAAGTCTCACAATACTACTTGGTTTTCAATTATGTTTATCAAGGACTTCATAAATGGAAGTTATTTAAGAGTTACTAATATCATATTCTTCAAATGATTTTCTGTAATTTTGCTTCTAATATATTGCATTATTCATACACATCCAAACAATTGGTTGTCTTTAGTATTGACTTTATTATATCATGATTTTGTGACAAGTAAAAATTCTCTAAGGTTTCTAGTAAGGTTTTCTTTGCTTCTCTCTTATTAGTAGTAAAGTATGTTTTTAAAATAGGAGTCCAGGCTCAGTGTGTGCAGTTTTAATACTCAGCTTGTGGCAATCATCCTGATGACAGTCATTTTGTGATGATTAATGCCACAAAATTTTTTCTGATACAAATGTATTCACATTATTTATTTTCTATTTAATTCCAATTGACTCTATCTTGTACTACAGAGTCATTTTTTAATGTTGAAATTGGGAATAATTTCTGCATATGTTCTATTAAAATAGACATTCAAATTCAGTGCTGTATTTTAATTTGCATAATTTAACAGCATGGTAACTTTCACAAATAATTTTCATCTATTTTGTTACTTATTAAATGTTTTTAAAGACATAGCCACATATGTGGCTTTAACTGCAGCTCAGTTATCAGTGGTTATATGCCTATCAAAGATCAATGTACATTCACTTAATGGTACATAACCTACTGCAAAAATCTTACTTTTAAAGATTCACAAACAAATGGTTTCTACATACCTATGTGTTATTACTATTCTGTATAACCCATGTGAAATTTCTGGCACACTATTTATGGAAGAAATGCTGTGAGTAAGTCTAGTTTTTGTTTTTTTAAATCTTTGTGCTGGCTGATTTTTATAGCAACTTGATGGAGGCTAGAATCATGAGAGAGTGAGAAAACTCAATTGAGAAGATACCTCTGTATGATTCAGCTGTAAAAGACAAAACATTTATATGATATGAAGAGAAATCAGAGTATGGAATGAGAAGGGGTGAGGAGAAGGTGAGGGAGAGGAAAACCTTGGAGATTATGATGGTTGAGATGGGGAAATGTCAGAGGGGGAGAGCAAGAAAAAAGATATCTTGACTGAGGGAGCCTTTATATGGCTAGCAAGAAACCTGGCACTAGGGAAATTCCCAAGTATTCACAAGGATGACCCCAGCTAAGACCCTAAACATTAGTGGAGAGGGTTCTTGAACTGGTCTTTCATTGTAATCAGATTGATGACTAACTTAATTGTCATCATCAATCCTTCATCTAGCAACTGATGGAAGCAGATGCAGAGATCCACAGCTAAGCACTGGCCAAGTTCCCAAAGTATAATCGAAGAGGGTGAGAAACAATAATATGATCAAATCAGTTGAGACCATAATGGGGATACCCACAGAAGCAGCTGAACTGAACTAGGGGGAGCTCACTGATTCCAGAATGACATCAGGGAAACCTGCATAGGACCAAAATCAGCCTTCTTAATGTGGGTGACAGTTGGGCAGTCTGTGGGGCCTCTGGAAGTAGGATCAGGATTTATCCCTAGTGCTTGAATTAGCTTTTCGGAGCCCATTATTCTTGGAGAGCTATCTTGACCAGCCTAGATATAGGGAAGAGGACCTTGGTCCTGCCTCAAAGTGATGTGCCAGACTTTGTTGACTCTTCATGGGAAGCCTTGCCCTCTCTGAGGAGTGGATGAGGGTGTGAAGTAAGGGGAAGGTTGGGTGAGCAGGAAGAAGAGGAGTGGAAACTAGGATTGGTATGTAAAAGAAGAAATGTTTGCTTCTTTAAAAAAATAATAATATGATTGGGTGTTGGTGGTGCATGCCTTTAATCCCAGCACTCAGGAAGCAGAGGCAGGTGGATCTCTCTGAATTCAAGGACAGCCTGGTGTATAATAGTTACAGGAAAGGCCCCAAAGTGACAGAGAAACCCCATCTCAAAAAACCAAAATAATAATAATAATAATGATGATGATGATGATGATGATGATGTTTTCTAACAACACAGAAAAATAATAATGTTCTCTAACAACACATACACAAAGATCCAACTGGTAGACATTTTCTTAATTAGTGATCAACGAACTAGAGCTCGGCCCATTGTTTTTGAAGGCTGGTGTCTTTGTTTTATACCTGATGAATGTTGTGGTGCACAACTTGATTCTCAGCTCCTGGGGCACGTGGGAATGAATATCTGTGAAATTGAATCCAACCTGAACTAGATAGGAAGTTCCAGACAATCAAGCTAGAGTCTACTCTGTCTCAACAACAGCAACAAGAAAATGTTACCTCTTCACAGAAGTAAAAGAAATAAAAAAAAAGATTTAAATAAGTCCATTAAGAGGACTTGAATTAATTTAATTGTACTGTTAAAATTACTTTATTCAATTGCAGTAACAGTCATGGGAACTGGAACTAAAGTTTCGGAAAACACATTGGAAACAAAATTCAGCCCATACTGCAAATTTGTTGTTCTTACCCGTTTTTCTTGTGGGGATCTGGTATGTCCCTGTATAAAATGTCACATACAATAGGTAATTTCAAAAATGCAAAATGAAGCCATTTTCTAACTTGCACAATTCATTTTTGTCCATATGATATTCCTATAGAACAGGGAAGAACCTGCTGTCAATCTGTTAGGCTTAGTACAATTTAAAAATAAATGATGCAAGCACAGTCCTGGATCTCTCTGATTCTCCTGTGCTTCAGGTTTACCAAGATTCGTGAAGTCATTAGAAAAGTTTCCTATTGCATAAAGGTCTCAGGTACCCTCAATGGTCCCAACTAAATGTCAGAAATTGTATATGTCTCTACTCTTGCTTTTATGACTGTATATCTGTCATTCTTTTATTATCTTTCCTATCACTGAAGTGATGACTTCAGTGCTAAGACTGCATATTTTTCACATATTAGAGATTGATTAGTCATTTTATTTGTCTCTCTTTTGAAACTATAAATATGTGTGATTTTTTTGTGTTCAATTTGAATCCTGAATTTTACTATGAAGTCAGGGTACTTGACAGTTTTTGAAAATGTGGAAAAGTTTTGAAAATGTGGAGGAAGACAAGATGAATCTGATGAGAATAACACATAAACCTAGACTAGCTGCTGAAAGTCCATTAGTGACCAGATGAACAAATTACTTCACTGGGAAGCAAACCTTTAAATACATATATATTAGGCAACTCTTCTATTATTGGTGTTTATTCATCCCCCAAGCATGTTTGCACAAACAGAAAGCAGTCTAAGGAGAGTGGCAGTCCCAATAAATGCTCTGCCCAAAGGTCTACTAGACAGAGTAAATAGAGTACTTTAAAAAACCCAACAGTAGTTATATATTCTTTTCACCATTATCTTTGAAAATCAAATACATCTGAAATAGCCTTGATAAATTAAAGACAAGTCCTCTCGAGCAGTCTTAATTTAACAGCAAATCGGAGGCTAGAGATGTTTTGTGTTCTTGTTCTCACATAACCTAGCCTGCTCTACCTTCTGGTTCTTGAGTATCATGGCGTTAAATAATAAATTTTACCAGTATACCTTTACCTTCCAAAGACTGTTGAATTCAATCAAATTGGAAAGATATATATTGACAAGAATATACTGTTAAATACCAGGCATGGAAAACTTTGTTCTCTTTATTTCTCTCTCTCTTCCCTGGTCTCCTTGTATTCATTGAATTTTCCTGTGACTGCATGCTATTCCCTTTGCAAATACTATAGTTGGAATCAGAACAGTGGGTTTTCAACCTGTGGGTTGTGACACCTTTGGAGGTCAAATGACCTTTTCAAGGGGTTATGTAAGACCATTGGAAAAATGTAGATATTTACATGACAATTTATAACAGTAGCAAAATTATAGTTATGAAGTAGCAATTAAAAATTTTTTACGGTCGAGGGTCAACACAACATTAGCAGCTGTGCTAAAGGTTAACAGCATTGGGAAAGTTGACAAATACTCACATAAAACATCATGTTTTAGACTAAATTCAAGTTCCTTCGTGTTATATTTATTTTTTAGCACTAATTAATGATCCATTGTTGGGATATATCAAGGTTAATCAGTTCAGCTATTCGTTTTAGCTAATGATAATTATTAATAAAGTTATCTTAATATCTATGTGAAGTTCTTGTGTAGGTATATGACTATCAAATACTATATTATTTAATAGTTTTGTAATAATGTCAACTCTCAAACTGCTCTACAAAGTGGTGAAGGTAAGCTGTTCTCTCATGGGAAGTGATGGCAGCATTTCTTTTTATTCTCAGTAGCTTGGGAGTTTTTATCCTTTTAATGGACAGACACATGGAAGTATCTAACTGTCATTCCAACTTGTTTTCTCCTGTAAACACATGACTATAATTTCATCTTTCCTTTTGTATTTCTTTGGTGAGGTGCAGTTCAAGGTTTTGGAATTTTTTATTTTTACAGTAGATACTCAAGGGATCTTTGTCTATTTTGAATAAAAGTCTTTAATAAATTCATCTGTTGCAAATATCTTTAAAATCCCTGGAATGTTTTATTCTCTTGGAAGAATAGATTTTGAATTTAAGAATATTTTTTGAAAATTGAATATATGAGCACTATATTTACATTACTCTCATTCTTCCTTTCCCCTCTCCAACTTGCATTTACCCTTCTCTCTCAAAGGTATGTCTTATTTTTGTTAAATACACATATACGCATACACAAACACAAACACACACTTACATATATACATACTTATTTAGTGTTTCTTTCATGTACATACATCTTCTTAGGACTGACAATGTAGGCTTAGATAACCTATCAGAGGGGTCATGTCTGAATAAAACTGATTGGCAGAATCATTCAATAACAGAAATTTGTAACAAATATCTCCAGCTTATATTTTTTTTTAGGTACATGTCTCTAGTACTCAAAAGGTGCCAGAAGTGAATCCACAGGCATCTAAACTTTCTCTTATATAAACCCTATAGGATTTTACATTTTACTTACACATTTGAATTTATTTTTTTATGCAAGGTCTGTGTTCAGATTCACATTTTTGACTGTAGATGTCCAGTTACTTGGGACAGCTTTTAAAAAGACAAATGTTGCACTAATTTTATTATTTATATTTCTCAACCATCACAAGTTGTTTTAATTTATATAGACTCTATCTTGTGTGGCCTATTTTAGTGGTGTCTTACTATGAGCCCACACTGGTCTCAAACTCACAATGCTTCTGCTTCAACCCCATGTGTAATGGGAACACAATCATTGCTTCCATGCTTGGCTGCTCCTTTCCTTCTATTGCTCTGCCTGTTCTTTGCTAATGTAACACTACTTACTTATTGTACTGGTATTTATAGTAAGGTTCTAAATCAGAGAGAATATGTTGTATATCTTTGTTCTAGCCTTTAAGTATTATGATGGATATTCTTCAATTTTTGTTTCTACAATACAATTTTAGACTCTTTTTGTCTAAATAATTTAGATACATATTGATCAATGTATCTAAATTAGAACATTGATTTCTAAATCCTCATTTGAATAATTTTAATGTATATATTGTGCTGCTCCTTTTTCATCTTAAGAAAAATATTGTAAATAGCACATATGTGATTGCATTAAGAGTACTAAAAGTACAATGTGGTATGGATGCCTGTACCATACATATTATTATTCCACGTCATAATACATAGCTATGGGAGAACATTTAGCTAGAAATTTCTCACATGATGATAATTAACTTCAAGAAAAGGTAACAAAGTATTGTGTGCTGTCATAATGTAACCTTTATACTTAAAAAATGACAATACATTATTTGGTAGAATACTGATTAGCTGTCTTCTGTTATGACAAAAAAATGACCAAGGCAACTTAAAGAAGAGTTTATTTGTAGCGTATGGTTTCAGAGACTTTGAATCAATGACTATCTTGGCAGACAGCATTACAGTAAGATAATATTCATGGAAGTAGCTCAGAGCTTATATTGTTATCTGAATGTTGAAGGCAAGGAGAACTAATTTGGAATGGTACAAGCTTTTGAAACCTCAAAGTCTTTCTTCAATGATATACCTCTGCTAATAAGGCCACAACTTCTAATACATCCCAAACATTACCATGAACTGGGAATCAAGTATTCAAACATATTTGCCTGTGGAGCTCCTCTGATTCAAACCATCATAAGTACTAAGAATCATTGCATAACTGAGAACTTATGAATTCATTTGCAGAAGTGTTGAATATTTGAAGCAATAGAATAAAGACTTATATTACTCTTAAATTCTCAATGTTGTATAGTTACTTTAAATTAATATGAAAAATATTCTCTAAAATGTTTTTAAATAGCTAATGAACCAAAATACTTTGTATTTTTGAAAATCTAGTTATCTATTGCCTTCTAGTTTAATGTAATAATTGATAAGGTTTGAAGTGTGTCATATAATATTATTTTTCATCCCTTTCAAATTACTTCTGCTTTTTAAAATAATTTTATTATATTTCTGTTTTGATAAAATACCAAAACCAAATGTGCCTTATGAAAGTAAGAGTTTATTTTGGCCTTTGATTTTAGAGGGAGTGTCTTTTCTGTTAGGAAAGCTTACCTACCAACAGAGGCATATCACCAGGCCAACAGGCTTCTTGAGCAAGAAGACGACAATTCACATCTTTAACCACAAATACCAAGTAGAGAGAATGAACTGATAACGAGATAATACTATCAACTCTCAAAGTCTGTCTCCAGTGATATGCCTCCTCCAGCAAAATTATATATCTTTTTTATTGTTTTTATACTGCATTTAATCATAACACTACCATTCCTTTCCTCTTTCTGAATACTCCCATATACCTGTCCCTATCATATCTGTGACCTCTTTTTTGCCAATTGTTATTGCATATACATACTTAAATATAATCTATTGAATCCATATACTGTTAATTGTATGCATGTTTTTAGCTGTGTCTTATAAAAGTTCATACTTCTATGAATAATGTCACCAACTATGGCTCAAGTATTCAAATACCTGTGACTATAAAGATAGTTCTCTTTCTAACTACCACCCTACACTCCATACTTTCCATAGGACATAGCCATAGCATTATACAAAACACATGTTGTCCAACTTCTGTCTTAATTTGGTTTCATCTGTCTTAGCTTGGTTTCACTGACCAAAAGGTACTCTGGGAAGAAAGGGTTTATTTTATCTTACACTGATAATCCCTAACAGAAGTAAAACAAGGGAGGCACTTAACTCAAGAGTTTGAAGCAGTAATCACTGATCAGTGCTGTTTCTAGGATTGCTTCCCTTGGCATGCTCTTTCATCTTCTTATACAATCAAAATTTACGTGCTAAAAAGGAGGCATAATCCACAATGGGCTGGGCCTTCCTACATCAATAATCAATCAAGAAATGCCCTACAGATATGCACACATTTCAGTCTGTTGGGGGCAATTCCTCAGTTGTGAGTCCATCTTCCCAGGTACACATAGTTTTCTTTCATGTTTACAAAACCCATCACAAATATTAAAGGGTTATGCTTGTTTGTTTGTTTATATGTTTTATCAGGTGCTGAGTATCAAACACAGGACCTTCCATGCAAGCATTCTACCATGACCTAACAGCCACAGGCCCATTCTGGGGCTTTCATGATGGCTATTTTAACTTTATTTTGTGCTATATCGTAATATTCTATGCTACCATGGGTTAAAGTAGGCAACTTTTTCTTGTCATGATTCCATTCTGCTCTGGGTGTTTGCTTGGCATAGTTAAGATGTATTGGAAAGGTTCTACCTTATCTAAGATCTTTTTCTTAGAGAAGGTACTCATTTGTTGTGAGGTTTGTTGTCTGTATCGAGGTGGCCAGCTTCTTCAGTTCTCAGTGTGATACACAGAACAAACTAGCAAAGCCCCACAGGTTCTTCGCTGTGTTCCTCTTTCCTGGGAATCAGAGGAGTTGCTGTTCTTACCCTTGGCCGGCTTCTTGTGTTCTTTTAACATATAAGATATACAAGTGTGGCCTCCCATAGGGATAAATATTTAAACTGTCTCCTACACCTTCCTAGAAGTGAACATCTCTCCTCTAAGTGTATTTGTATTAGTCTTATTGTGTTGCTGTGAAAAAAAATACTGAGAATTAAAGCAACATGAGCAGAGCTGGGTTTACCAGTACCAGAGTGATAATTGCACCTAAGAGCCAGCTCAGGATCTGATAGAGTCCATACTTTCTTAAAACCATAACCTCTACCCACAGTACTCACCTGATTGTCAGTCAAATTTTCAGTCTTCTAAAAAATATTCCAAATGAGTGAAAGTCACATGATTAAGTTTATAACAACAACAGCAGCTTTCTCGGGACCAGTTTCTATATTATTTTTATTCTCTTGCCTTGGTGAAACACTCTGATCAAAAGTGAGCTGGGAGAAAATGGTTTATTTTTGTTTGCAGTTCTAGAGTAGCTATTATCTGTTATGGTGGAGAAGGCCTGGCATTCAGGTAACAGAGCAATCTCATCTGCCCATAGTATGCAAAGAAAGAACAACAAGTGAGGAAATACTATAAATCTTCAAAGCCAACTGCCAGTGATCCATGATATACTTTGTCTGGCAAGACTCTTCCTATTAAAGGATTCATACTTTTCCCAAAGAGTGCCACCTTATTTTCCTGTCTTTGGTTTTTTTTTTTTTTAATTTTCGTGTCTTTTGAAAGATTAGGTATTTAATTAGTTTCATTTTCTGTATAGCTCATTAGCTACCCCTTTTGTGTATTTTGACACAGAAATCACGTCCTGGATAAAAAGTAGCTGACTTATGCTGTCATTTTTGCCATTTCATTTATGTCTACTTAAGCAATCAATTTGTCATTTTTTTGACCCACTTATACAGTTGCAAGAATAGACGGTTTTTAGTTTTGAATTTTCCAATTCTGTAATTGTTTACTGTCGCTATGCAAAATATTGTAACATATTTAAATAACAAATATTATTAAATAGTTTCCAAATATTAACTGGATGATCAATTATTTGGTTTTAACCAAATCTTATGAAATCAAATATAGTTGAATCATTGGTCACAGCTGTCTGATTCAAAAACTATTAATATGCTTGCATAAACGTAGCACTGGGAATTTTCAAATTAAACTTTTTAATGCCAGTAATTTCATTTTAATTTTATTGAGGAGATACAGAACATGGCATTTTACTTTTCTACTTATTTTTTACACAATGATACTGATTATAAATTCCTTTTAAATATACATCAAACATGAAATAAATTTTGAATTGACTTCCATTCTTATGGAGCAAAATAACATAAAACTTGTGATTAAACATTTAAATTACCAACAGAAAAAGCAAGTAATTAAGTCATTCCATCAACAGAATGAATACTTGAATACACTTGGGTGAGAACCTCAAATATACTTATTGTCTTTCCACAGTAGACGCTTCACAGCCAGAATGTAATAGGAACTTCTGTTCCAACCAAATATTTAAAAAAAGAAAATAAAAAAGAACTTAACTATACACTGTTTAAATTTTTCCTCATTGTTTATGTATTCTGTTGCAAACTTAAAAAGTCATAATAAATATATTTGTCCATACGTATTGTATAAAGGACCCTGTATAATCCTATTATTTGTTCCTATTTGTAGGAGAGGAAATTGAATTATACTTCATTATGTGATATTACACAGGGCTACAACAAGCAAACAATATACTTTCTCTTTTAAGGCACTATCATGTTTTTCAAAGATCTTAGAGAAACCATTTAGATAACTCTTTTAACCTTAATTTTCTCTTTTGCAATCATTTAGATTTTAAAAGCAGTACTTTTTTAGTTTAAATGTGTTTCATTTCTACTCAAAATGGTAGTGGAACTTTGAAAATTCATGATGTATTCAGAAACTGCCTTCAATGACTGCTTTCATTGTGGCCTAACTTATAAAGTAATGAATCATAAAGTAATATGAATAGAGAACGAATATAAAGAAATACTCACTCTAACTAGTACAGTGTAATGAAAGGTAGTCTAAGATAACAATGAATAACACAGATACAATGGATACAAGAGACAATGGGTAAAAACACTTAACAGAAAACAGACCAAGGAAACAGAGTGAGGCCATTTTCCTTCCTCACACTTCAAATATAATTTAGATCCAATTTTGTTTATCATAATTTAATATATGTGCTATTAGCAATGATAATGTAGTTGTGAGCCTTCTGTCTTGAAAACTGAAAACAAATCTGTTCATCTTTTTTCACAACTTAAATGCACAAATGACCGAATGAAATGAAATAATATGTAGTATAGTGTACGTTAGAAGCATAAAATATACTTGATGCATACAAAATGTAGGTAAATGATAAAAGAATTTATACATTTTTCATAGATAATATCCTTTTATCTGGGTCTTGGGGACTGTACAAAAATTATCATGAAGAAAAAAGCAAATTCTATGACTTCAGCTGAAATTGAAAGCAAATTCCCTGGGTTTGTTTAGAATTGTAATTATTTCTGGTTTACATGGTTCTTTAGAACTGACGAATATGATGCCTCTGGCAAGAAGCAAGTATTAGTATTTTCCTAAGCATCATTTAAGATGTTTACTTTTTGGTCCCAAATCACTATTAGAATGATTCTTACTTATAATAATTAAATTGATTTCTTGATCAAATTCTTGTACACATCAAATCCTAAAACATTTGTATATGGAGTTTTGAAATTAAAAATAATGCTTCTTACTATCAGATTCTATGATATATACTCAGCAAAAGTTTTTTCTCTGTAATGTACAAATCTATGAGATTTGATCACAAATCTAGATTCATGTTATCTTAGCAATTAGTAACTAGGTTTTAGTTAATCATTCATCCTGCACAGTTTCAAATTTCCTAAAACTTCATTGTAAACATAATATTGTTGCTTTATTTTTATATACTTACTAGCAGGCTGATTGAGATTTATCTACAGTATACCATGAACCTGTATATGAATTGTGTGTGTGTGTGTGTGTGTGAGTGGTGTGTGTGTGTGTGTATGTGTGGTGTGTATGTGTATGTGTATGGTGTGTGTGTGTGTGTGAGAGAGAGAGAGAGTGGTGTGTGTGTGTGTGTGTGTGTGTATGCAAAGAATGTTTGAATTGGTACTCATGCACTTGTATGCATGGCACCAAGCGTTTCACCTTGAGTGTTTTGTTTCCTTTGACACCATCCACCTTAGGTTTTGAGAAACTGCTTCTATTTTGAACCTTGGTTTTTCAAGTTGTACTAGGCATATGGCCAGTGAGCTCCAAAAATTTTCCTGTTTTTGCTTCTCTACAACAGCCAATATTTTAAAATTCTGGCCTTTTGAGCGGGTTCTGGGAGTTAACGCAGGTCCTCATGATTCCTGGGCAATTGCATTACCTACTAAGCAATTCCCTAGACCCAATAGCATTATTTTATCAATAGTTAATTCCTTTGTGATTATATTAATGCTGATAAATTAAATAGCATTACCATATGCAGGATTAATATCATTTGATCATATTTTTTAAAGTTTATGAACATTTTTGTCATTTCTGGTATTCAGCTTAATTTTGTGAGTTATATTTAATGAAACATGTATTTTTATTTTCAACAAATCCATAGTTTCTGGTAGACATTTTATTTCATAAAATGTTGTCATTCTGTTATAACACATGATAATATAACCCCCTGGACTCAGGGCTTACATTTATTTTGTCTTTCATTAATTCATTTATTTCTTTAAATCACAAGAAAAGAAAATATAATAAGATAAAACAAAAACTATCACCTTGAATATGAAAAGAAATAAGCCACCAGATGGAAAGACCATAAAAGAAGGAACAAGATTCAGATACTCATTTGTTTGTCCACTCTGGAATCCTACAAAAACATTAAGCTGTAAGCCATTACATATACACAGAGGACTGACTGCAAACCTTTGCAGGCCCTGTGAATGATGTTTTGATGTGGGATTTCCCTCTGTATGCTGTCAATACCATTGGTTAATAAAGAAATTGTCATGGGCCTGTGGAGGAAATA
>JAQHUG010000626.1:388641-402884 GCA_028555095.1 Dicrostonyx torquatus
AGAGGCAGGTTGATCTCTGAGTTTGAGGCCAGACTGGTCTATCAAGCTAGTTTCAGACCAGCCAAGAATACACAAAGAAACCCTGTCTCAAAAAAACGAAATCAAAAGAAACAGAAAAATTGATAGAAATGACCAAAAGAAAAGGGAGAGTCCCTTGCAAATGGACTTGATGCCTGTTTTTTAAAGAATGATGGTGTTGAAGATTATATTATATGATCACCAAATGCATCCTCATCTTTCAGTCTCTGTTTTATTTTCTCTCTGTCCCCATGTCCACTCTTTCTTCCACCAAACTATGCAGTCACAAGGTTTCAATGCCTGAGTAGCTTCTAAAACTTGCTTTTCTTTCTTTCTTTATTGTTTATGTGATACCACTAAGCTTTGGTCTTCGTTCCTGTTGCATAATATCATAGGCACATATTTTTAGGCAGAATCTTTCTTAATCTTAGCTATCCACATTCTCATATAGACAAATTTCCTTTAAGGCATTATTTCAAGATAACTGGATTAATGGTATGTTAAAGCTTTTTGTGCATCTAACTAGTTGCTATAAAATCTTCCTCAAATCACCTTGAAAAGTTTTGTGCTTGTTTCAAACAATAGCATTCTTTGACTTGCAGGTCTAATGGATATTTTTACTCTACATTTTCAATTTATTGGATTGACAATGTGTACTAATGACGCATTTCTGTCTCATTGGCCTCAAAGGAAATCCCTATAAAGTTTCCCAGCCTTTAATGTTGATTCATGATAGGTGCATATATTGAGCAAGATCTTTTCCCTCAGCTCATCTTTGCTCTAAAGTTTAATATTGTAATTTAATAAAAATGGCTTTGCTGCTCTGAAAGCTAGCCTGGTAAAGAGATATATGTATTTCAAAGCTGATTCAGGTTCAAAGTTAAAACAAGATTTTTTTTTCTATTGCCATGTCCGTCTTTTCCTACCAAGGGAAATCACCTCTTCAAAGGAAGAGACAGTAAATCTCTAAATCTCCATATTTACTCAAGTCCTGAGACTCTGCAGGGCAAAAGCTGCCAAGTCTATAGATTTACAATGTTTTATGATAATGATTTCCTCCAAGGGCTCACCCGAGATGAAAAGATAAATTAATTTATCCACTTCCAACCACTAGTGAAAGTTTAGTCTCCATTCCAAAAGCTGCCTTCAGAGCAGTGCTTGCACTATATAATTCATCAGTGGTGATTAAAATTTAAGAGCCCCTGGATATGACCATCTTGCACTGGGCTTATCAAGTGGAAAGCATAGTAAAAAAAAGATGAGTTCATAGCTGAAAGGGCATTACAACTTTTTTTCTGACCTTGTGATTCAACGATGCCTGTTAATGATAAGTACTACCAATTAATTTCAGCTGACTCTTATCCACAAGCTTCATATTTATGAATCTCATCTTATTCCTCACAACATGACCATGAAGGATATTTAAAGAGCCATTAGGATCAGAGGAGTTCAGCATTTCCAGAGGTTATCTCATAACTAGCAGTACCAGATATGAGCACAGACTGTTCAAAATCACAGCCTAAAACATATAATAGCCAATCTGCATTTTACTAGAGATCTTTGCCTCTGATAGTATTTCTCCAGCTTTATTAAGTCATAAGTCACAAATGAAAACTCTATATATTCAAGGTGTATGACATAATTTGAACAACAGATACATATTTTGCTTCTTAACATCTCCATTGTAACAGTACTTGCTTGTATGTGGGTGAGCATATTTGTGTGTGTTGTATGTGGATGCATGTGAGTGTGTGTGTGTGTGTGTGTGTGTGTGTGTGAATTTACTTTCTTCCTTTGGCCAGTGTCCATCAGGATATTGATCTTTCAATTTTTATATTCTAGGTTCTGAGCTTTCATCGTGTAACTGTAAGGTAGTCATCCATAATCTTTGTTTAAATTTAGTTTTATTATTTTTAATAGTGTGTGCTTGTGCATACTTGTGCATAGTTGCCACACACAGTTCAAAATCTTACGTTTCTGAGGTGCCCAGAGGCATAAGACTTTTGGGGAGCTATAGTTACATGCAATTAAAAACTAGCAGATATGGATGCTAGAAACTTAACCACTGAGCTATCTCTCTAGTCTGTCAAACATAATCTTCATTTTACTGTTGTTGTGGGACAATAGTCTGTACCGTCTTTTGTATTTGAAATAAACACTGATTGGCCAGTAGCCAGGCAGAAGTATAGGTGGGGGGTGAACAAGCAGGAAGCAGATGTGGGGCAATGAAAATACTGGGAAGAGGGAAGTTTTAGTCTGCTGTCACCCTCATACAAAGGGAGCCAGACACAGAGGAAACAAGATGTGACTGCCTCTTTGAAAAAGGTACCAAGCCATGTGGCTAACACAGACACATGACTAATATATGTTATAAAAGTAAATAAGAAGCCTGAGCCAGTAGGCCAATCAGTTTTAATTAATGTAGACCTCTGTGTGATTTATTTGGGATTTAACAACTGTGGGACCTGGTGGAACAGAAGCCTCAGTCAACATACTATCATATAAGTTGCTGTATTACCACTTTTATTACTTAATTTAGATACTTCTTATTTTGCTTATTCTAGTTAAAATTCCATATATTTTATATTTTCAATAAAATAGTTGATTTTATTAATTTCTATAGGTTTTAATCTACATTGTATTTATTTCTGTTCTAATGTAGCTATTTTATTCCTTTTCCCATTTCTTACTGATGTGTATTCATTTTTAATATCCAACTGCTGTTAATTTTTTTGGTTTTTACACTATGCACAATGCTCTAACAAATATTTTGGAAAAAGTATAGTTATAAAATCTATAGTTTTAAAGAACTATTACAACTGCATACTTACTATGTCTTCAGTAAATTATAGACACGTTTCAGATGAAAGAAGACCTATTGTTAATAAAGGTTTAATCTACCTTAAAAGCAAGAAGTAATAATTTATAAAAGTGGATATTGTTCTTATTGCATAATATGTTGGAAATACAGACAAGTGGAAAATAGATAAGTCAAAACTAAATTATGTTCTTAACCATTACTAATAAAATTCACAAAGACCAAAAGTCAGTGTTTTCCAAATTTGCAATCTATCTCTTGCCTGAAGTGAATGTCACCATCTTAAAATATTCCTGAAAATTACGGATAAATGGTGCAGACTTCTAAGCAGTTTGATGCTTACAGAAGTAAATTTAAAATTAAACTTCAAAAGAAAAGAATTCTATTTCATATTTTAAGTGAGATGAATTTATGGTAGTATTTCTTAAAAACAATGAAATCAACTTTAATATTAGCAAGATATATTTTAGATGTAAAAACTAATGCATATATAAGAGATTTGAGTCTTTAGTAAAATTATTTTAGTCAAAAGAGTTATGTCTTTGGTTGATAATGGTAGGATTCCTGGAAAATATAAAATTGGAGATGGAATTCATATGATTTATTTCATATTCCAAAGGATTTGGTGGTTATGATTTTAGTGATTTTATTCTTCCTTTGGTATACTCTCAGAGCTTAAGGAAGCAAACAGCTCTATTTCCATTACAGATGGTACCTTCTAACATGGACCTGTGAAGAGAACTATCTTCTCATCCTATTAAGGGATTTCTGGGTTACTATGTGAGTATTTGAACTCCTATCATGGTTATTGGTAATTTAACAAAGAATATTCTTGTAAGTAATGGAGATAGATTCTATTTTAGGGCTTTTTAACAAAAATAAGAAAGAACCAAAATGAGTCAGGATAAGAAGGTAGATAGCACAATTAAAAAAACATGGAAGGCCCACTGGAAGTCTCCGTGAAAACTACAGTGTATACCCATCAATAACATAGAAAAGGACTGAAATTCCTTCTCTGAGAGAGTGAGTATTGATCCTCCCCCCACACACAGACAAGGGAAACCATCCCTCCAAAAAGAACTGCATACAGCACTGAAAGCCATTTTTCTAAATCAGGGGAAGTGTCTACAGGGACTGCTGTATTGTATTTCTACTTGAAATGACTGAACAAAAATGGTTCCTGGAAAATGTTACTTTTGCTATTGTGGGAGGTGTTTTCACCACCAAGAGTAAACAGCATTTGGACTTTTCAGATCACTTTGCTAGACTGTAGGAGAAAAATTGAATGAGAAACTCTAGCTACTCAGAAGAAGGTAGAAATTTCAGGAGGAAATGAAGATGCATCACAATATTTAATTACAACTTACTATCAACCCACGATTCCTAATTAAAAACTGTCCTAACAGTGATTGAATTATTACTCATAGAGGCCACAGAATTCTTCAAAACAGCACAAAATATTCCCATTACTGCTGTTTATCCAAAAATTACATAGAAAGACCCTATTGCTGAAGACACCACTCACTTTGGTTTCTTGACTTTCTCAATGTCACTCAAAAATATCTTTTGTAATAACTAGATTTCATCATGCTGGAAAGTTCCATGTAGGATTCTGAAGGAAATATAAATGTCAGTGATGTTATTTAGAATTGGAGATTGGATGCTATAATGCCAACTTGTTTGGGAAGATGTGTCCACTTATCTAGTAGTTGCCTGATTCTTATGATGTGTCCATCAGCTTCTGATATGAGACGTGGTCCACATGAGGCTTTTGGTTTTATAAAATAAGTCAAAAGTCCATGACTTAGAAATTCCTAGGGTAGAACCTGCATTTCAAACAGTTGGCACTCATTGATCTGGGCAACTCTTGATTTTGCTCAGAAAATGTTTTTTCAATGTACCATCATCAATCAAAAAAGTCATAACTGTAAAAATTTTTGAGAAAAGGTGAATTTAGTGTCCAACCCCAAATGGGACAACTTTACCAATATTCCACCTCATGTCAATACTCACAGAAAATGGCAGAAGAGAAATTACAGACAGTGTAGACTGAGTTTGGGAAAGAGTGTTGTGAAATGTGCTCTCCTGAACATGACATACCTACTCAAATGAGAAATACACATTAACTGACATTACTGGTTAAACCTTGTAAATATTAAGCTAACCAAAATTTTATCGTAGATGAGGGAAGAATTCAAGAGGCTTCACTTCTGACTAAAAAGTTACCAACAATTAAAATTTGTCTGGAGAATTATTGCTTGTTAGCATGGATGCTGATAGGTTGTATATGTTTCAGTGATAGCCCTCCATCTCTGAACACATGTCAAGACCTACCCAGAAGTTGTGGGTTATCAATAATAGTAAGAAAATGATGTGAAACTGAGATGCTCATGTCTAAGGAGATTCAGGAAGAATTCAAAAGGAATCATAGAGAATGTGTACAATCGTATGTTATTTTCTTTGCTTAGGAAATTCTCAAAAATAGAAAAATATAACTGATTGAATAATAATAGCATAGCACAGACATAAAAAGGCATGTTAAGCCAATTGTATTTTTTAAGTCCCTTTCACATTCTATTGTTTCTTTCTTTACTTCCAAGGTATCTCTTAGTTGATGTCTGTGAAGTCAGTGCCTGTTGCATAGCTTTCTGAAATTCCCTTACATGTTTACTTATTGATAAATAGTTAATGTAGAAAAGTTAAAGAAATCCTAATTATTAATGCTTTAAGATGCTATTCAATGTTTTTATTTTTTAAGGTTATATCACAATTAAATTATTTATCCCATCATTTTTGTCCCTCCATACCTTTCTATGCACCCCTACTGTTTTCTTTCAAATTCAAGACCTTTTTTTATTTACTTCTTTATATAAATATATATATATATTCATACATATCTACACATACATATATAAATACACACACACATATAAACAAAATTATGTACATACACATTCATATTCCTATTTACATGAGTATAACCTGCATAGTCTGTATAGTGTTACTTGTATGTATATTGTCAGGGTTGACTACTTGGTATTGGAAAACCAACTGGCATATTCTTCCCCAGGGAAGAATATTTTTTCCACTCTTAGGATTCCTTATTTACCTGTAGTTCTCTGTGTAGGGTTGAGGCCTCATGCGATTTTCCCCCTTCACATTTGCATGTTTATTGGTATCATATTTGTTAAGCTCATTTTCAGGCAACCGTATTGTTGAGACTTCATGAGTGACTTTTCTGACATTTCTAAGCATCAGACGAACAAGGAGACTGCATTTCTTGTAAATATCAGAAAGATGCTATATCTATGTTAGAAAATGTTATTTTTGCTAATAATGCTATCGACATCCTAGTATATTTTTAATGACTAGATCATTTGGAAACACCTGAAATTCACAACTAAATTCTTAACTTTGTATTTTTCTCTATAATCTATTGTATGAGAGAAGCAAAGCTTTTAAGATAGATTTGTTTTCCTGAATAGTCCTTCTATGACACATTCTGTCATATTTAGACCATACTGATTAACTTTACCCTGCCTAATGCTTGACTCATGAGATAGTGACGAATTTTCAGAATCATCTTTAATGTGCTTCATTCCACTCACTGTGGCATCATTTAGGCTATGAATTTTCCTGATGTGATGGCAGTGATAACTTGTATATTTTAGCGTAATAGTAAGCTAATGTAATAAGTTCACCATTTATTGAGTCATGTTTTGGTGATTTTTGCTATCATACTGCCACATATTTGTAGTAAGAATAAGCTCAAAGCCATATGGTGTGAAGATTTCTTTGATGAAGCAGTATAAATAAATTTCATAAAATGTTGAGAACATTTGCATGCCTAAATAATATTCCTTACTTTAAAATAAGAGGTATACATAAAGTAAGACTCTACTTCCTCTCTGTAATTAAATCTGAGACTTTCAATGAAGAATGTTATCTACATGCCTCATTTTTAATATCAAAAGTATTTCCTTATGAAAATGCCAATTGACAGACTACAACTATTCCTGGTATTGGTAAATGATGTTTAAGTCTGCCATCACAAGAAAAACAACTCAGAGCATTTGTGTCCGATGATAGTATTCACACTTGGCAGTATGAATTCAAGTTTGAAAAATGGTGTCAACTTATCTGAGTTTCACAGCTTGTACTAGAAAGATTCCTGAGGAGTTATAGGGTGAAAAGATGAATTTTAAATATTTTATAATGGAATGAGTAACTCTTATGAACACATGTATTATTAAACAAACCTAAATTTTCATATGACCAAGACATCATAAATAAAAGCTCTATTTAAAAATGTAATACAGGCTTTGACATGTTGTGTAGTGGCACACAAAGCCTTCACAGACAGCCTTGGGCTTCATGGTCCAAAAGATGTTTGAGAAACTCCCACCACTGCAGTTTGCTGTGGTTCTGGATAAAAACATCCATTATTTTCTGAAAGGATAATGATATAGCCTACTATTTCCATGTATACTATTTTCTTTGACATGCTAAAGTCAAAGAGAAAGAATTTGTTTTACAATTACTAAAACTAACAAATAACTTTTATATAGGGGAAGACTGGGATAAAAGAGTCCAACAAAGAATCTCCCAAACACTGAAGAGTTGAAAATGTTTTCTCTTCAAATATGAGACCATGGAAGGGAAAAAGCACATAGGCAAACATAAGATTCCAATGAGGGAGGTATATCAGTCTAGGCACTATTCTTACCATCTTGGAATGCTTGACTTGTGGGTATAACTTTCTCATTACTGACAACAGGTAATTTTACTTTCTGTCTCATCTCTATGACTAACGGGCATAGCTTGGCAATCTCTATAACATGCTAGATATGATGAGGACTGACCCCAGACACTTGTAGTTCTACATTGTAGTTGGTATTTCTACCTTCTAATTACTGTACTAAAAACTATCTACATTGTTTATTTTTGTATTGCTTTTATTTAAACAACTCTGTAAACCTACAACTGTAGGATGTTCAAGAAATTTTGAAAATAAGGAAATATGAACATTTAAAAGGCTTTGTTTGTAAAAATCTGTTTACAATTAGGATATCATTAGCATATATTTGATACTTTCAAAATCTGAGGAGAGTGATTTAGATATGCAAACATGAGGGGAAATCACACACATATTCTTATCCTCTCCTCCAGAGAGAATTTGAACTTACTCATGGATAGGTACTCCAAAGTCATTCAATAGTAAACATATCTGCAAACACTAGTTATTCCTCAACAATTTTTTTCCTGCATCTGTAAATTTCATTTAAAGCACAGTAACTTCAAAATATCTATTTTATTTTACTTTTGTTTAGTAGTCTCTGTATAAAAAGAATGCATTCAAGGGCAAGAGAGATGGCTCACAGTTTAAGAATATTTGTTGTTCTTCCATAGGATTACTTTGAATCCCAGCACCTATACCTGGTGTCTCACAATGGCCTGTAACTCCAGCTCTAGAGTATCCAACACCCTCTTCTGTCCTCTAAGAACACTGAATAAACAGAGCAGATACTCACAAAGATATACATGCATATACATAAATAAAAATAAATTTTATAATTTAAAAACAAAAAATGAAGCAAACAAAAAAACATCAAACAGAAAGAGTATCTTGATACATTTTAAAATACAAAAATAGAAACTTTCAAAGCTATTATGCAGTGGTTCATTTCTTAAGATAATATAATGTAGTTGGTGAAATGGCTCAACACATAGAGAAACACACACACATTAAATGTCATGAACATAAATTAAATTAGATATTAAAATGCTATAAAGAATGCCTGCTTTACTTAAATAAATACAAAACTAGGGAAAAAAGAAATGAGATTAGACAGTTCAGTAACAGCCATACATATCGCAGCGTTATTCATTTTGAAGCCTAGACCAGTATAATGGAATGTTATTTTACATGAAAGTCACTAAACATGCAGAGGGGAAAAGGTAATTTATCTATGTAAAAGCTCAACTTGCAATACTTACTCTTGTGTACAAATGAAGACCACAATAAGTAAAAACATGGGGTTGCATTTAATGTAAGTATCTATTATCTAATGTCTATGTAATGGAAGCCAAATGATCTCATTATTATGTGGTCTATTACAGTGAATACAAAATGAACTCATCACACAGCCACATTTCCTTTGGAAACTATTGCAGCTTGATCAATGACAAGGGAAACACATATATGCACACTTCTTTAGAAGACTAATTTGAAAATTTGTTTGCTAGTGCATTATTAATCAGCAGTTCATTATACTTTTAAATAACAGTTTATATTTGCTTTATTTGTACAAAACTTATATGTGTAATCTCTTGTTTCAAATAATTTTGTTTCTATTTGAATGTTATTATCTTTACATAATGAGTAAATATATGTATGCATAGGGTGAAAGAATATGCAAACTTCTAAATTATTTGATTATATTTAGACCTTAATATGTAAAAATCAAATGATATAAAGGTATTTGTTCATTACTTTGTTGTTTATCCAAATATAATGATTAAGATCTGACTTAAACTTTATATTCACATAAAGACTCCTTAAATATAGTTACTATTTGGTATCTCTTTAACTTTAATTTTTTATTGTTAAAAGAGAAATTTACATTTACTCCCCTTGTCCTAGGCCCTCCCGCTCCCCCAATATCCCTCCTCCCTCCCCCTGCTTCCTTAAGAGGAGGCAGGGTACCCTGCCCTGTGGAAAGCCCAAGGCCCTTCCCCCTCTATCCCAGCCTAAGAAGGTGTGCATCCATATAGACTAGGTTCCCAAAAAGCCAATACATGCAGAAGAGATAGGTCCCTGTGCCATTATCATTGGTTTCTCAGTCAGTCCCTGTTGGAAGCCACATTCAGATATTCCGTTTTGGTCATATGCTCATTCCATCCTGGTCCAGCTGGATTTGGCCTGGTGAAGAAATCTAACACTCCTGTACATGAATTGCTGTTTACTTTCTATGTGATATCAAAAATCTTAAATGTACATAAAATCATATCTGAAAAATAAACCAATGGTGTGCTAACCATGTGCAGTTGGTTCATTAAACATAGATTTTTTTAAAAGATAAATTTTTCTAAGTATAGATCTGTATAAAAAACATAACCTAAGTAGAATTCAAACATGCTCTTGGTGTGAAAATATCAAATACTAATAGGAAAAAAAGGTCAATAGTGTTTATCCTCACTGAAATTGCCATTAGAATTCCAAATGCTTGTAAACAAGAAGTATATACTAGAGTGTCTACTTTATAAAATGAATATTAATTTATGTCATACACTTCTAAGTCTTATCTGAAATCTGATAGGTTCTCAAAATCATACATAAGAAACACAGTTATTTCACACCTCAGTTTCAAACAGTGATTCCCCAGCTTTTATGTTCCATCATGCTCCTAAGATAATAACAATATAAGATAAATACAGTTGAAAATGTGTATGTCCTCACATGACTGTGGATGTCCATGGCCTGCTGTGTCTTCCACTCTCTGGAGATACCCATGTTTGTGACTTCTGAATGTGGAATATCTATTATTGATATACCTAGAATATTTCTTGCAGTGATTGTTCACACTGAAACTCGAAGTGAAGTAGTTCAATAACTGATCCTGCCCACATTTATGAAGGGTCTTCTTTCACATATCAATTAGCCTAATCAAGATAATTCCTGCCAGGCAAGCCCAGTTCTCAGGCAGTCCTACTAGAGCTCATCAAGTTGATAACTGAAATTAAGCACGTTTGGTCTGGAAAGATGGCTCAGCAGTTAAGAGGGATTGCAGCACATCCATAGGACACATCCAGAGTTCTGTTTCTAAAACATATTTCTGTTGAAAGCATACATGACAGTGTTTTGTAGCCTGTTGACTACTAGCATACATGTATGCTTTTCACAATTTACAACACAGAGAATATGAGGACTTTGTGTTTAGAGCAGTCTTTCTACCCCATGAAGTGGTTTGGGAGGTTGTTTTTAGTAGTGCTGATGGATTTTTACAATTACAGCTTTTCTTTCAGCACTAACTTGGCAACACTATGGCTTTGAAATTTCCTTGACCAAAGAAATTAGTTCATTATCTTCATATTCAATTAGACTCATGTTCTCAAGACACAAGCAAAATGTCTCCAGAATGGAATGTGATGGTGTCAGTCCAGTTCTTGTTAGAGTCTTCGGTGCCCTCTAAATCCTCGTGAGCTGGGTTTCCATGATCCACCTTTCAGAACTGAAGTGCATTATAGGAAAAGACACAGGTTAAATTGCATATGAAGCTGCTTTAATTCACCAAAACATAATTGCAGGATAATTTAAAGATAGATGGGCATGTAATTTGTACTTTCTACATCGTTGTTAAATCTTCAATTTTAAATAGGTAAGAGAAGCTCACCATGTTTTCTCAGAAGTTTTCATGTGTTAGGCGTCCTTTTCTTGAAATCCAAAATACACATAAAGTACATCTTTACTCTTAAGAAAATGCAAAACTCAAATTCCTTTCCTGAAAAACCAGTCCCAGCTTTCCATTTGCATTGTAGACTGTCTCAAGCCCTGTGCTGTAGATAAAGAAAAAGAAATGTGCTACATTTCTTCACGGTCTGTTAGGCTGTTCTCTTTCAGAGCACTGGAATGAAGAAGAGGCCCAGCAATTTCTCTGTATTCAGTGACAACTCTCCAGAAGAAAGCTTTTTCTTAACTTCAAGTATCTTTCCTAAACTAACTTGCTAATACATCGTATTGTACTGATGTTTCACTGCAAGTTCTAAGCCCTTCTTCCAATCCATATCTAGAAGTCTCTTTCTTTTTAGGTGCTTTAGCAAAATAGCCAGGTTAATTCAGCTGACTGATTGATGTACACTCTCACTTGATTTCTTTTCTGGCTTCATGACCTCTATCCACAGCCATACCTCCCTACATAAGCAAAAATAAATACTAAAATCCAGGATTTGCATATGAAAAATTAAATATTTGTTTTAACTTAGTCTGACTTACCTTACTTATGAAATTATCCAGCTTTTTACTTAAGGTTTTTATTTTTTTTTACCTTCACCTAAGCATTGTTGCATATCTATTTGAATAGTAATAAATACTTGAAGAAAATATACTTAACTAGAAAAATTTAACGTTTCCTATAATTACATCTTTAATATAAAACAGGATTTCCTGTAGCCCAGGTTGGCTTCAAATCTCCAAGGTGGCCATTTGTGTAGAAGATTTTCTTATACAAATGACAAAGAGAGACACAAAGGTAGCATGTGACGAGCCTATGGAATTTGAAACTTTGTAGCACATATTGATTATTCATTCATCTGCAGATGAACATCTGCACTGATATAATGTCCTTGGCCTTGTGAATAGAACAGGAACAAACAAGAGTGTTCAAGTATCTCTAGATTAGCATGCAGTGCCCTATGGATGTATAACCAAAAATGGGATGTCTGTATTTGTTGATTGTTCCATTTTAATTTTTTGAGGAATGTTTAAACTTATTTCAGTACTAACAAAACCAACTTCAGGCATGAGGTTTTAAACTGTCACTGGATATAAATGGAATACTGGACCTTGTTTATTGGGTCTAGGTGTTCAGACAATGTTGACAAGAATACAGCAAAAAAGATCTCGTCAAGGTGGATGTGTCCAAGGGGGATGAGAAAGGAGAACTAGAGCCAGAAAAGAAAAGATGAAAATTAGAAAAATAAGTTATGTTTGAATACATCACAATGAAGCAAAATAATTCACAAGGAATTTAACAAAATAAATTTTTTATAATTGAAGGTAATCAATTTCGTGATGAAATTCCATTTATTATATAAAAGTTAGTCTACTTTGCATTTTTAGGTATTAAGACATTCACCTAGCTGTGAGATTTGTGTTAAGATACCTCATAATGCTTCCGTATAATTTCCTTTTATGTTTGTATTTTCTACAGCTTCCTAAATTAACTCCCCAATTGCGACCTCTCAAGTACAGATGGAGGCTACTCATTCATTTCCTGAATTCTTAGACCAAAATAATCACACAGAAGCTATATTAACTATATTAATTGCAACATTGCTTGGCCTATTACCTTAGGTTTCTTATTAACTCACTCCTACATCTTAAATTAATCCATTTGTTTAATTCTTTGTATTGCTATGAGCCTCGTGATTTACCAGTAAGATTCTGGTGTCTGTCTCCTTCAGCAGGTACATGATGTCTCTCTGACTCTGCCTTCTTTTCTCCTTTTTCTCTGTTTAAATGCCCACCTCACTCTCTTTTGTGCTGCCATAGGCCCAAAGCAGATTCTTTATTAACCAATTGTAATAAAGCATATTCACAGTGCTCCAGAGCCTCCATTTTTCTTTGTTTTCAATCTTTTAATAGGGCAATAATGCAAAATTATAGATATAAATCTCTTAATTTTTCCCAAAATACTTGATTCCTTCGTTTCTGAAGTTATGACGAACATATCAAGCGTAGCTTTACATTCATTTTGCTCTGATAAGTTTAGGTGGATGATCAACAAATGTCAGTTTTTCCCTAGCAGAGAACCTATCAGTTAGGGTGAATGTCTCAATTGCTTCTGTATCTACAACTGTCTGCCCTCCCCTGGTCTGTCTACACCATAGACAACTGGTATGTTTGTTAGATAAGTAATGTAATATATAACATTGCTACACATATTGATTGCATGTTTGGCTCATTGTATTCATAAATTTTCCCCAAATCTTCATTAATATGATGATGTATGTATTAAAGTCTAGAATGATAAACTTAATGTCATATTAATGCTAGGTTCGATGTATCATTTTTGCATTCCACTGAACTTGTCCTATTTGTCTTAGGGTACTATAAATTCTGTTGGTACAGAAAAGTGGATCAAGAACCCAAGAATTGATATTAACAGCTCATACAAGTTAGTCTTATTTTCATGTGTCTAGGAGCATGTGGAATAATAAAATTACAAGCTTACCATTTCATATAACATCTCCTTCCACATGCTCTGAGCTTCTGAAGACCTTCACGATGCTACAAATAACCCATCTTCTACCACTGCTGCATGCACTGAGTTGAATCTTTGTTCTTCAGGGAAGAACCTTGAAATCTTTTGGATAAAAAAAAAATAAGATGTGGTGTGTGATATAGAAGAATCTCCCCCATCCAAACACATCATTAGTTTTAATCACATGAAGCAAGCATGATAGAGTTAATATGGACTCATTTTTCTAATTGTTAGAGTATTAAAAAGTTGTTTAGTATTAGCACATTGAATGTATATCAATAATATTTTATTCATATAACTTTACTGGAGTATTATTTTAAAAACAGAACTTAAGAATCCTGGTCTCCAAATTGCAAAACAAATTATGATAAATTTGAATGTATTTGTAATATAATTTTGCTGTATATTATAATTATTATTTAAGC
>JAQHUG010000626.1:416314-438206 GCA_028555095.1 Dicrostonyx torquatus
TACCCATCAGCTTGGAGATGGAAAATTGTAATAACTGTATTCTCAGACATAATTCACAGGTTAAACCTGATGGGAATTGCTTTCCTCTGAGGGAACCTCTAAGGATGATGCATTCCACAGAATGTGTGTTACTCTCAATCTGCCTGTGGAGATCACTGGATGCTGTGATGAAGATGGTGACTCGGGCAACACTGTCTCCTAGCACCAAATTAATTTCTCTGAATTTCATAAACAGTATGTTGACAAAAGACTGGCTCCAACGTCACTATTTTCTCTTTTGGTTGGAAAATAAAATCTTTAATAGTTGAATAAATTTCTCTCCACACATTGGCTAATAGTAAATCTTTTCAGATCTAATTCAGCTTTATCGTTCCCTCTGGCAGCTCAGTTGTTGGTCCAGATTTATTGAATTCTGACAGAAAGCAATTGAAATCTCGCTTAGAAATAAAGTTCCTGGCATGAGGGAGAAAAGAGTCATAAAACGTCTCCCATCCTTAGAATAGCATCTTTTATAATACAGAAATGGTCTGGAGAGGCTCTCCTGACATTGGGCTTGGTGGCAGTTCAGGAGGTAGTTGTGGATATTAACCTTGAGATCTCAGAGTGCATAAGCCGCTGCTATTCCCTCGGTATACACAGGGAATCAAACTTAAGTTAGACATGGAACCACTTATCTGGTACTTCTTTCATCACTGAACATACCAAAATTCAAGAAGTCTGTCATATTCGATTTAAAGATTTTAGATTCCTTTGTTAATTTTTGTTCCAGTTGCCATCTTTGATACGATAAAGACCATGCCTAATAGTAACTTAGACAGAAAACGGTTTATTTTAACTTTCAAGTTAGAATCTATCCCTAACTAGTGAGAAGTCAAGGCAGGAACTTGAAGCAGAAACCAAGAAAGGAATTTTGCTTGCCCACTTTCTCCTTCTGGCTTATTCCGCTACTTTTCTCACACAGTCTGGGCCCACCTGCAGAGGGATGGCAGGTTCAGTCTGAGTAGAAGGTCCAGTTTTCTGAGATCTCTTTCCGGAAAAACAGTTTCATAATGATTCACATAGTTTCATTCTCCTGAAAAAATAAACAATAGTGTTAGCAAATCTGTGATTTCTATAAAGTTATAGAGATATTGTGTATAGGTACAGTTGTAAATACCTCGATTTTTATTCATATTACTAATCAAATTTTTGAAAACCATGTTATTTCTAAACAAAACACATATAACACGTATATCATGAGCTTTAAAGCATTATATTTTTAATTTTACCTTATCAATTTATTTTTTACCTAATATTCTTTAGAGCACTTTTAGACTCACAAGAAAATTGAATAGAATGTAGTTTCCTCCACACTTTGGCATACAAAGTACATAGGGTTTTTATTACTGCTGTCCCTGCCACAGTGGTGTGATTGTTCAGTTAATGGGCAGACACCACATAGCATTATCACTAAATACAAAAGCATGTATGTTATTTTTTTGGCCAATTTTCTTACTTGTTGTGAGTTTGCATGTGTTTGCTTGTGCTCGCCCTATTGCCCTGTCTCATTTCACCCTTTTTATTTTTAAATAAAGAAAATAAAGGATGACCTATGAGATTATGGATCTTTATATCTCCACCTTGGGGATCCCCTAGCATTTTGGGCTGTGCCTGTCTTAGTTTGACCTGCCAGACAAGCTCTTACCCATTTGGACTACAGTTCTCAAAGGTTTGGGTCTATGGTATGTCTCAAGAAGTCAGAAGCAAGAAGAGACTTTTAGGAAAACTAGGGCTTTATATGGTCTCCTGTATTTGTATTACCCAAGCATAAACCATCTCCCTTGAAGACTTTGCTCTAAAGTGCTCCACAGTCATTAACACCTGGAGTGTTGCCTTGTTTACCCACTGTTGTCAGGATCTTAGTTGTAGGAGACACTTAAGCAGACATATTAAAGCCACCATCACCCCTCCCAAAAGGCACCATGAAACAAGTTCAGAGGAGTCTAGCTATGATCCCATACTTGACCAAAGAATGTAGTTGATAGAGCCAATGGATGGACCTATGTTGAGTTTAAGTTGCATAGGTTCTGATTAAATATTTATAGCTGGGCAGGGGAAAATCAGATAAAAGCTTATACAAATTTTCAGGGGACAAATGAAATTGCTGATGGAGGAGCTTAGCCTGTTCCAGAAAAGGCAAGAACACTGTCATGATCATAATTAGCTACTCTGTTGCTGGCATTTCTGGCAGCCCTGCATTTGTTCTGATATGTGCCAGGAGTGTCTTCTGTAGTAAGTCATGAATAGTTTGCATAGTTTTGGAGATGGAATCCTTTTGGCACTTTAATTTTGAAAAATACAGTATTTTGCATGATTACATGTCATAGTCACTATCTGAGAAAATATTTAGCAGTTCTGATTGGGTCATTTCCAATACCTTAAGAATCTCCAATAACTCCCCTAGTTATACTGATCCAGGATGTGGTTGGGTATAGGCCCTTTACTTATGATTAGCTCCCATTATTATTAACCCAAAATTAGATTTATTTGTATTTATAAAGGCTATAGTGGCCTCAGGATGCCATTTTTTCATGGTGTGACATAACTTTTTATCTTTAATAAAAAAAAGCAAGAGGGCAGAAATTTTTCTGTCCTGAGAAAAATGATTATCCAGCATGCCCATACCAGATAATCACTTTAAAATAGACTTCCTCTCTAAGAGGTGTGCTGCTTTTCCCAGCTTTGCTTAAGACAATGTCTCTGTAGTCTAGTTCTAAACTGCAACTCCTGGTCAGGGAGTACAGCAAGTACCACAAGCAGTTGCTGACTGGTCTGAATGGCAGCAAATGACCTTATTTTCATAGACTGTCCTTGGAAGCTGGCTGAGCACACAGATCAAAAATACAAACTCTCTGTTGCAACCATGGTTCTGGAAGAGATCCTAAAGTTGATCCTCAATGCTCTCAAGCTAGCTAACAAAGACACCAAAATCTCTATAAAGGTTGGTTCTACTGCTGTTCAAGTAACGTCATCAGAGAGAACAAAAGTATTGGGGCAGTGAATCTTTTTAAATAATATCTACTATACTTCTGAAATCAAGGAGATCTGCCTAGTGAATGAGAACCAGTTCATGTTGCCATTACAAACCCAAGGCACGCCACTTACCTCCATGCAACAGGAGTGTGAAGCCATTGTCTAGTCTATCATTCAAATTAGGACCTGCTGGGACCATCTACAATCTGTAGTTCAATGACAGCGTGTTTTTGAATTTAGGGTATTAGGTCTTTGTACGAGACCTGGGACAAACCCTGCATAAGTGGCCAGACTGTCCACATCCCCAGCAAGTGTGATCTGGTGGGGCAGAAATATCATCCTTGTCAAGTTTGACACTGACCAAGACATTGACAGAAACCATAAAGGTAGAAATGGCCCCGTTCTGTGTGTCAATATCACGGGTAACCAAGACCTTCTTATGGATATTCTCATTTCTAACAGTTGTGATGATATTACAGGTGAGGGTGTTGAGCCACTACCAGGTTCTGTGTTTAATAAGTATATCCTTGGTAGGGCTAGATGGGATGTGCTTTTTAACAGCATTGGTTGCAGGGGTCAAAAATTAAGGAAATGATTCCACAATCTGTTGGACAAGATTGTGGAAATAACCTCTGTTCTGGGGTGTACAAAAGTTTGAGGGCCTTGAAGGCTAGGTTGGACATTTGTAAATAAGTGTGTAGGCCAATCATGGATTATGAGGCAGGATCAGTCTATTGCCCATGACCATGGACAAAAAATGTCAAGGGTAATATTAAGTCTAAATTGCAAATTTGTACAGACTTGGGTCTCTGCTGCATCATCATGAGAAGAACACCATTGTAGGAAAACTGAGGTGCCAAGGACTGCCTTCAGCATAGGTGGAGTACCAAGCATAATGGGTTTCAAGCTGCATGGCCCATTGTCTGAGTACTTGCTCAAAATAAGGAGAATCAGAGTAACATTGGCCACCCTCGCACACCCCTGCATGCCTCCCAGCCTGCTCCCAGCCCTGCTGCTGCTGGGAGAGCACAAAACTGACAAGGACAATGTTACTGCAGTTTCCAGACTTCACAGGGATGGGATTCACCCGTAAGTGCTCAAGCATATCAAAAATGGATTGGAACCACAGACGTTGGACAAAGAATTAATCCTTCTCATTCTGTGACAAACGCAAATGCTTGCCCTTCCCCTGAAAGTTGAAAGGAAGGACATATTCATTATGTCTTGTCTAACTGTGATGTACCAAGAAGACACGATGGGAGGCAGTGCCTCCTTCCAGCACTGCCATGGAACCAAGAGAGGGGCTGATCCTCTCTGTACCCTCCGACTTCCTCTGGAACAGAAATGATTCTGTGGCTGCTTTTGGAGCATCCAGGTCAGGCTAGGGGGATTGAGAGAAATGAACTGTCCCTGCTGGGGACCTCTCCTTGATGGGAATATGCAGAAGCAGTTCTAGAAGAAGCAGTTCCATTGAGTCAAAGAGAGAGGCAGCAATGGAAGCAGAACTAGGGGAGAAACATGCTAGAAAATCCCCCACAAATCCCCATACAACAGGCAGTTGTTATTCTTGCTGGGTCCCAGTGGCAGATCCTGGCTGGGCAGACTTTCTGAATGAAACAGGCAGCACAAATCCAGGATGTCTGTGTCATGTTTTGTGAGGAAAGAGGTTCCAGGGGAAGAGTCATGGGATGAGAGCTGATAGCAGGGCAGGATCATGAACTTAGGCACTCCTTGATGTCAGACACACAGGCTTTCATATGAAGTACAGCAGTTGTCTCCAGAATGTACTCTAAAGGGCCTTCTACCTTAACCACAAACGTGTTCTTCCTGTCTGGCATCTCTAGAGCTGTGACTGTGCAAACGTCAGTGATAGTAGAACAATGCTGTGTCAGGGCCAGGGTGCCTTGGGTGTTACCAAAAACTTAAGCGATTTCTTTCTCCATCTTTTTCACTTTGGAGCAGTAGGTGATACTTCTGCCACTGAGGGTACCCTCCTCCTCGTGAGGTCAGTCCAACTGCCCCTCCTGAGGCCAGTCCAAAGCCCACTCCTAATAGGTCAGTGGCAGCTTCTTCAATCCCCAGAAAGCAGATCAGCTCTTCTCTTTGCATCATTCTTTTTCTGTCTTTCAAGGTTTTCCCTCCATGACTCGATCTCAGCCTCTCAAAACAGTGAGTTCATCTCTCCCCAGTAGGTGTGCCATTATTAACCAATCCCCTACCAACTGTCCCAGCACCACCAGACAAGTTGGAGTTGCTGTTTCCACCTAGGACTGAAGGGCCCCATGTGGTCTCTTGAGGCCAAGCTGGGACGGAAGTGTCAAAGGCCTCTCGCCATTGCGGGATGCCTCATACATCACTAACCAATCCCCTACCAACTGTCTCAGTACCAGAGGAGTTGGAATTGCTGTTTCTGCCTAGGACTGGAGGGCCTGGTTTGGTCTTCAGAGGGCCAGCTGGGGAGGAAGTGTCAAAGATCTCTTGCTACTGCCGGATGCTGAGTACAGAATCTCTGACTGAGCGACCCATAGAATGAAGGGAAAGCATTTCTTTAGCTCAACTTTGAGGACCTTGTAGAGGAGGAAGAGACTGAGGAAGGAAGGGGACCAACTACGTTCTCAGAAGATAGAGATGGGCCCAACACAGTCAGGGTCCAGCCCACCCTGCAGTTGTGAAAGGACAAGTCATGGTGGTACAATCAGAGCTCAATGGGGCTAAGACAGTTGGGGAGAGTGAACCCAAGGTCCAGGCTACTTCAGCTTTGAAGTACTGCAGGAATGGCTCCTCAAAATGGCCAGAAAAGGCAGCTTCTGCTTGTGGTTATTTTGGGTTGCATGCCAGATAGAAGAGAAAATGGCAGGTAAGATCCAATGTAGCGACCCTCACATGGGACTCCCAGAAATCATGCCAACTTTGGGGAGGGGCTGGAGGCAGCGCTGGTGGAGAAGGGAAGGCCTCATCCTCCTCCTGAAAAGGGGAATCATTCATGATGGGCAGCAAAGAAGAAACAGAAGCCAATGATAATGGCACAGGGACCTATCTCTTCTACATGCATTGGCTTTTTGGGAGCCTATTCTATATGGATGCACATCTTCTTAGACCAGGACGGAGTGGGGAGGGCCTTGGGCTTCCAACAGGGCAGGGTATCCTGCCCCATCTTAAGGAAGCAAGGGGAGGGCGGTGGGGTAGTGGGGGAGTGGGAGGGCCTGGGACAAGGGGAGTAAATGTACATTTTTCTTTTAACAATAAAAAAAGGGGGGAAAAAGATAGATAAGGGTGAGCAACAACAACTGCATCTCAGTGCAGGGTCAAGCTGGTGGAAATAGCGGCCTTCTGAGAAGAAGTTTCCAATCCCGGAAAGAAAAGAGTAATTAATTCAACCACAGATGAACAGCCCAAGCCTTTCTGTGAATTAGAAGACCGGACACTAGCCTAATGGCCTTTACTAGGTGGTCACGGATTAGTTGAAAAGAAGACTCTAAAAGAAAGTCCAACAGTCCACACACCTAGGATCAGTCCAGATTCCTTTTACAGCAAGAGAGCCCTCAGACAATTCAGGAGAGCAGCCCCAGGCAAAAATAGTCAGTTGTTCTCCAGCTGTGAGGAAGTCCACCTGAGGACAAGGACGGTCCAGCCATGGTGAATGGTGATCCTGGGTTCTCTAAGAAGGTGGGTTGTATAAGTAAGTATCACCCTTCCATGGCCTCTGCATCTGCTCTTGCCTCTTGCTCTCTTTAAGTTCCTGTTATAACTTGTTTCAGAGATGAACAGCAATGCTGAAGTGTAAGACAAATAAACACTTCCTCTCCGATTTGCTTTTTGATTGGTGTGGGGAGGCCTCCTGTCTATGTGTTGCTTTTATTGTTTAATGAATAAAGGAACTGCTTAGGCCTATAACAAAGCAGAAGGTAGCTAGGCGGGAAAAACTAAATTGAATGCTGGGAGAAAGAAGGCTAAGTCATGTGAGAAGCCATGTAGCCCTGCCAGAGACAGACGATGGAGAAAACTTTACCTGGTAAGCCTCAGCCTCATGGTGATACACAGATTATTGGAGACTGGTTAATTTAAAATAATTTAGCCAGAAATATGCTTAAGCTATTTGCCAAACAGTATCGCAATAATATGGTTTCTGTGTGCTTATTAGGGAGTCTGGGGAGACGAGAAATGAACAAGCAGCCTCCCACAACATTTGGTCATGGTGTTTCATTGCAGCAATAGAAACCCTAACTAAGACATTAACTAATACAATTGCGCCCAGTGTGTGTGTGTGTGTGTGTGTGTGTGTGTATGTGTGTGTGTGTGTGTTTAATGTACTGACCTTTCAATTCAAATTGAACAGGTCTTTAAATTAAGTTCATCACATCCCCATTGGAAATGAATTTCCAATCATGCCTGTGAAAGGTTATTCAGATTAAGTATAATTAGGGTGTAAAGGGAAGTGATGTCATTGTCTGGGTCTTGTAATGAATAAACAGGTGAAACATGTATAGGAAGAGTATATGTTTCCTGACAGTGAGTTTGATATTTCCTTTTATATTTTTTTTCAAATCTAAAATCTCCTAGTAGACAATTAATGTGCCATTCCTTTTTAAAAATGTTCTACTGCTTTCATTGTTTGATCTGCGTTTTTTTTTTTTTGCATACTTGTAAATCTCCAATTTCAGTGATCTTCTGATCTACTATTCTGTGTTAATTTTTAAGCCTCATAACTATGTTCTCTCTTGGATCTCTGATTCAAGTCTGCATAAGTAAATAAAATGAAGATGAAGGTGCTACTTTTCTCAAAGATAAATGATATTAGTAATTTAACCCTATATTTCACTTATTTATGAAATAAAACTTCCCTGTATATTAATGTGATTTTTAAAATGTTTTGACATGCAAAACTTTTGACATATAAATGTAATCTAATGGAGATGTTTATTTTGACAAAATTGTTATGGATCATGAAATCAATTTTTCTCAAGTATAAAAATGGTTATAGTAACACTTGTGTCCATAGTGATAATAAAATGAAAACATACATATGAAGAGGAAACTGTGTAATGTGATTTATCTACAAAAGAAATAGTACAATCTCTGTTGAAACATCTTAAAAGTGGTTTTGAAAAAAACTTATTTTCCTTTTTGATAAATATTGGGTCTTACAAACTGAGTATATTTCAAAGTCTTGACCCCAGGTTTAAGAGATGGAGGTCAAAGGGTAATATTAGAAAGCTAGAAACAATTCTCATGTAAATGGAACTTCAAATATTTCACTCCTGAACTTGTTTTTACAACCCAAATATTTCCAACTTTGTACAGAAATCAACTGTATGTGGATAACTGAGGAATTGACTGGATGATAAAAATACTCTTATCTACAGTGTTCTTTCTCCAGGATGGTCTTTTAGATAGCACAATGACTGTTCTACCTTCTCTTTCAAATGTGCAAATGAGTAAGCCAGAACCTTTATTCTGTGTTCTCTGAACATATGAAGTTTTCTCTTAAAACCCCCATAAGAGTTTAAAGAGAAGACACATGTTTGAAAATAGCACTAATATTTTAGTAATTATAATATTTTCCTCAATTCCTAATTGATTATTGAAATTTACAATTAGCAGACAGGAAATGAATAGGAGCTAAGCAATCTCCAAGTCTCTGACAGCTTAGTTTAAATCGACCCCAAATTGTTGTGTTTTTATCATATATTTATCACTTTTAAACGTGTTAATTGTGTTGCAAGCACTGCAGCTGGGATTCATTTAGGAAATTTGAATTGCCTTCTCTGCAGCTGGTGAACACTGAAGCAAAACTGTGAAATAAGCTTTGCAAAAAGAATTAGAGAGTTTGCAGTGTTAATTATTCAACCATTTCCCTCACAAATCCTCCTAAGGAGTGGGATCAAAATTATAAAGGAATTTTTTTCTCATGTGAGGAGCACCAGTCTGATGGCTGGTTGGTGAGGATGCTAATCATATGGACCTGCTATTATTTCAGAAACTCCTAAATATGTAGGAGGAAGCAATGTGTGCCAATTAGCAAAACAACAAAATGGAAACTTATTTATTACTCAAACATGACCAAAAGAATAAGGAAATTACAAAAGGTTACACAGGGTAGAGTGGCATGATTTGTTTACTTCTCTCTTTCTCTGAGACTCTTCATGGTCTTTATTTTTTTGTTTAAAAGAAGGTCATTACCTTTGAAACCTCATTTATCATTCTCCCTCCATACTGATGAATATCTGAATGTACAGGTGATTACTCTCTGAGCGTAAATGAACAGATCACATAGTCATCCCCAATATTTACATGAGATTTGTTGAAATACAATGCAGGGGCAAGTAACTTTTTGAACAATGGTTTATGAAGGTGAATGTATAGAAGGTAAATACGATATATTACTCACTTTATATATCTGTGATAAAAATGCTTGAGTGAATAACTTAGAAGATAAAACAATTTTCTTTAGCTCCTGTTTTTACAGGTTTCAAGATTCAGCTAGTCCACTGCTATGAACCTGTATTGAGGGAGATCATTGTCTTTTGATTCTGTAAAGCACAGCTGCTCACTTCATGGAGGCCGTAAGCAAAAAGAGACCCATGGCAAGATGTAAGGCTCCAAAAAAGTGTCCCAGTAATATATGTCCACCCACTGCTGTTGACCTATCAGTTTCTATCAACTTACCTTATTGCTGTGCAATTACACATCCATAAATGCATTGATCCATTTGTTAAAATAGAGCCTTAGAAAAATATACAATATACTATTGAATAAGCTTTCAGCATCTATGATTTTGGGTAACACCTACTGTCCAAACAAGTAAGTATCTGAGAACTGTCCCTGTACAGTCTGATAAAATTTGAATATTACTTTTTTCGAAGAAAAGCTCTACAAAGTTACATTATTGGTTACAGGCCTTGTCCTTTATTTGGGCTTCAATAATAGAGGATATTGGGAATGAACTTTTATTTGTAAACTGAAGAAATTACCTAACAGAATATTTTATGATAGAACACACAAATTGATATGCCAAGCTCTTTTACACAGCCTTGAATAAATCATTCTTATGTTAAATATATTTTAATATTTTTCAAAAAGAATTGTTTTTCTTATGAAAATAAGAAACTTTTTCTTATTGAAAATAATAAAAAACAGAAAAAATTTTTTACTGAAAATTGCATGTATTCACAACATATTTTGACAAGTTGCAAACTCAGGCCATTTCCATTCCACAGTAAATGTATATCATTAAACTGCTTGCTTATATATTTTGTTGAAGAGATTAAGCTCTTGACTTGATTAAGCTCTTTATAGTGTGGATATAAAAGATATATATATGAAAATACAGTCATATTTTCTCTCTTTTTATGACTCTATTTCACATATTTTTTTCAAGTTGAACATCGTACTGGGCGTTGATCCCAATATATAGTTTTGTATTTTATTGAAGGAAATATTTCACTTAAGTCTTCATTTTACAGTATTTGTGTCTCCCGTTGTTATTCAAGTATTATTTATAGTGTCTTTTCAATATTGATGATTAGAATTATCTATGAATGGAGAAGATTTTCACAGCCATTCTAGTCTGGATAATTGTAATATATATTTCTAAAATGCAGAAGAAGATTTTTACATTTTTTATCATAAAGAAGTAACTATTTGGGAGCATAGGTATTATGTGGATTTAATGTTAACCAAGATATTCTTTTATGCAAAGAGCATGTAACCTGTGAAATTATTTTTATGTACTAGTTAACATAAATTTAAACCAAGTGTCCAACAGAAAGTGTAGCATGTTCATGTGCATGAATGCTGTGCATAGCAATTTGTAACTATAAAATTATGTGATATAAAATAAATAAAATCCCTTTTCAAACCTAGTCTTGTATGATATTAGAATTTCCACAACAAACTTATTGTTTACCATATTCCAGTGACAGTTTTTTCTCTGGGAAAATTTGAAGATAGACAAAACAAGTTGTTATTTTCATATAAGCAGTTCTTAAAAGAGTGTATTGTTAAAATATTGTATTTAACTGAGTAGTAGTGGTGCACACCCTTAATCCCAGCACTTGGGAAACAGAGACAGGCCCATCACTGTAGAGTTTGAGGCCAGCCTGGTCTACAGTGCAAGATCCAGGGCAGGCTCCAAAGCTACAGAGAAATCCTGTCTCAAAAAACAAAGAAAGAAACAAAAAGCTCAAAATACTCTATTTAGGTAGTATGAGTGTATTTATGTGTAATTGCATGATCTACTTTGTACACATGTAAGTTTAAGATAACGTATGTTTGTCAGTACATTCTTACTACCGGATGATTTCTTAAAATTCAACTGAGGTTATCAAACTTAGCCACAAGTTCCCTTACTCTCTGAGACATCTCACTGGTTCTGCTTGTTTTTGCTCTGTATTAATGAAATGTACAGTAAGAGCTTAAGAAGGCTCAATAGTCATCATTAACTGCACTTAAATATATGTTACTAATCACCAGAGTGAGAAAAAACACACAAAGTGTTTTTCTAAGGGAGAAATTAATGGAGAATCAATATGTGGACACTAAATTTTTACCTTACCTTAGGAACAATAAATTTAGACTTATATTATACTTAACTTTCTTAAACATGCTTATTTCTTCTAATTAATCTGTTTCCCTATACAAGTGACAATTTTCCCACTGATGACTGCCTCATTTTAATTTTATAGTCATTTAAAATATTTTTAAAAATTTTTGGAGATTGTCATATGTTGCAGTTTGATCAGAACCACCCTTATGTTCTACCTATTTAAACATTGTGTCTTCATTTTTGTTTTAAATATGTCAATATAAGCCTCTTTAAATGTTAAAATTATAGCAATCTTTGACTCAACATTGGTTACAAACACTCACAATCAGATTGGGTACGTCTGCAAATTTAGGCACATAACTTGAAAAATATAGTAAGTAACTTCCCTCCTACAAAGAATTCAACTTGTAGGACAAAATATTTCCTTGATTATTGATTTTCTGGAAAGGACACATCTATGCTATAGCTATATCCTATAGATCAAGCCTTATAAAAGATATCAGACATTTCTAAGACTGAAACAAATCCAAATGGATAAGAATGTAGTGAAAGGGAGTCTTTGCTTACCATTCCCCATTTGTATTTTAAAAGAAGACAATGTTAGAACATTTTCCATATCCCCTTTCCCACCTCCTCCAGAGAATCCTGTAGAGAGTTCCTACCTCTATTCCCTTTCCTTATGAGTGACCATGAGAAAAGGGGGATCCAATTAGTGTAGTTACTTTATTGATGGATATCTGTATGCTCTCCTTTTTCATTTATTAACCATGATGACAGGTCTGTTTGCATTATTCATTTCTATAGGTGTGACTATTTAATGATGTGCTATCTTAATGAGTTCTCCCTTTGTCCTGTCTGGCAGATTTTAATCTGTTTGTGCTGGGTCCAAATTCCAGAAAAACTATGTATTCACAGGTTAAACATCATTTAACTTTTAAAGACTGTGTGACTTCAGAAAGTGTTCAGTGTCCCTTGTGCAGTAAAATTTCAATATTCCCTTTAAATATTCCTTCTGGTGATCTCTTAAAATTTAAAAACTGTGAATACATTTCAATCTAGAAAAGAAAAAAGTGAAATAGCTCTTAGGTAATTAGAAAGTCATAGTACTATTTATTACATGCAAAGACAACAAATGATGGTGAAGATGTAGGTAATGGAGTTCGGCCAGTGGGAAAGCCAGTAGTTTTAGCAATTGTGGCAATCATCCTCAGAAACCTAAAAATACATCTTTCATGTAACCAAACTATTCCACTTCTTGGTATATATCCCAAGGACTATATTTTATGATATACAGAAATGCTCATCTATGTTTATAACTACTGTATTCACAATAGCGAAAGCATAGAAATAGCTTAGATATGCAAAAACTAATAAATGAATTATGAAAATGTCATCCTTGCATGTAATAAAATTTTATTTACCTATAAAGAAACATATAATATTGTTTAATTTTTAAGTCAATGGTTAGAGTTAAAATATTATATTAACTAAAAAAAGCCAGACATATAATAATATTTTAATAAAAGTTTCCATGAAAAAAATTACAATTTCTCCTAATTTCAAGTATTTTAGATCACTATATCTGTAGTAAGTAAATATATTACGATCATTTCTTCATGCTCCAAGTGTTAAAAATAACTTTTTATATATCTGGAAGTTATTAATATCACATCTCCAGGGCAGCAAAAGCAGAGTGAAGAAACAAATGGTTTATTGTTTGCTTCTTTTTCTCATCTAGCTTTCTCTTGTCACTTAGAGTTCACAAACACTTGCCTAAGGAATGGTCTGGGTCTTTCTACATTAATTAACCAATAAGAAATGTCAGTATAATCAATGCACTCCTCAATGGAGTCTCTCTTCTAAGATTATTCTAGGTTGTGTATGTTATTCTTTTTAGTTAGTGCAGGTACCGGGCAGCTTGCTGTGGGTCCCCGCAGGTTGCACAAGACCATGCAGCCAGTCCCCAATGGTGGCAGGTCCCCGGCAGCTTGTGGCGGGTTGAGACCAGGTGGCAACAGCGGCGGTGGCAGGTGCAGGCAGCTGCAGGTGCATGAGACCAGACACATACCCAGGTAGAGTAAAGTTAAACATTTATTAGGTGGATTATGGAGGAAAAAGTGAAGAAGAGGAGGAGAGAGAGAGAGAAAAAAAGAGAGGAGAAGAAGGAGAGAGAGAGACAGAGAGAAAGAGAGAGAGAGGAAGAGGGGAGAGAAGAAGAAGCACAGCTGACTCTTCAGAGTGCAGAAACAGAGAGAGAAAAGATCTAAGAGCTGCAGGCAGGCTGCAGGCAGGCAAGGAGTGGGCGTGGCTTGTCTCTTAAAGAGACAGAATCCATTACATTTCCACATCAGGAGATCCTCAGCTTAGATGAAGGGCAACTTTGCCCAGGCACAGTGGTGAAGCAAACTGTGGATGGACATTGTTGTTTGCCCATTCGTCTTCTGTCTTCTTTGGAGAAAGTAGAGTGCTGCTAGAAACCAACCTGTCTCCTTTTGTTATGAAAAGTTGTTTTTTTTTTTAATAAATGTCATATTCCCCAGATCTCTGAGCAGTTGAGGACTGTTTATCAAGTAAAACTACAGTATAGAATCTGCCTGGAGAGCTGGGTCTGAGTTTGACTGCATTGGCTCTCAACTTAACAGGTAAGATTTATACTCGTAAAATGACAGAAAGAAGAAAAATTGCTTATAATAGAAGGGTAATGGCAGAACTGACAATAGTAGAGAACAGCTTAATATATTTTGTAAGAAGCTTAAAGGTATATACCAGTTTAAAACATGAGACTTACTGTTTTTGTAGTCTGAAATGAGATACAATAAACAATTATAACATTAAGCATAGGTGCATTTAAGTTACATGTATGAACACACACACACACAGAGTGAACAGGAATTGGATGAAGTAGATGCTTTGGTGGGCCCTACCAAAGTCTTGCCACTGCATAAAAACACACATGTGACAGAGTGAGTCAGCAAGAAAAATTTAGAGACAAAAACACAAGTAAACCAGGGGACAAGACAGGGAATACCTCAGTAATGATGGTGGAACCTGGTCAGCTGACCTGGCCTTCAGCCAAGATGGCAACGAAGTCACCTTACCCCAGTCAAAATGGCGACAGCCACATGTTATGTGAAAAAGCCAGAATTTTTGAGCTACCAGGATTTTAATAATAAGAGAGACCTAGAGGCGTGATCCGCCCTGTTGCTGAGCTACTCTGCCACAAGCCACAGAGGGGAGGTGGCAAAAGGCTAGGATTGAAAAAAAAAGCCACACCACGCCACAAGCCATAGCTGGAATTGGAAAAACCAAAAACAAAACTGGGGGAATGACAGGATGGCTGGCTACCCAACAGCTAAAATTGCATAAACCCGTGAAACGCCAAGACTCATGGAGGGGCATCCTACAGCCAGACCCATGAGTGGGAAGGTAAGGCCTGACTGGATCCAGTCTATGCGACTGGAAGCCAGAGAGGTCAGAGGCTGCTCTGAGCAGCTTTTTACGGTGAGGGGAAAAAAGGAAAAGAAATGGAAAAAAAAAGAGAAAGAAGAATCCGAGGGACCCTGGGTCCCCAGTCGAATGCACTGCACAGAGTGTGCAGTGCTAATGTGGGTGGAGTGACTCCGGTTCAGTCCAAACACAATCTTAGCTAAGGGAAGTGACCATAGCAGACTCAACCAATAAAAACCTGGTTCAGGATTCTGATCATTGGAGAATAACTGGAGCAGGAGAACCTATCCAAGTCACACTGTACCAAATGTTATTTTTAGTTAGTACTGGTCCCTGGCAGCTTGCTGCAGGTCCCTGCAGGTTGGACAAGACCACGCAGGCAGTCCCCAATGGTGGCAGGTCCCTGGCAGCTTGTGGCAGGTTGAGACCACATGGCAACGGTGGCAGCAGTGGCGGGCAGGCAGCAGCAGGTGCTTGAGACCAGACAGGTACCCAGGTAGAGTAAAGTTAAACATTTATTAAGTGGATTAAGGAGGGAAAGGGAAGAATAGGAGAGACAGAGAGAAAGAGAGGGAAAGAAGAAGAGAGAGAGAGAGGAAGAGGGGAGAGAAGAAGAAGCACATCTGCCTCTTCAGAAAGCAGGAAGAGAAAGAGAAAAGATCTAGGAGCTTCAGGCAGGCAAGGAGTAGGCGTGGCTTGTCTCTTAAAGAGACAGAATCCATTTTAGGGTAATGTTGGCGATTAAAACTAATCTCAGTCATTAGCACTGGCAGAGATGATTAAAAAATTTTACCACAGAAGAAGAAGATAGACAAAAGTTAAGATCATCCATACAAAACTTTAAACAAATAATCATCAGAGATAAATAACACTCTAGATAATATGTTCTAAACATAAATTAAAAGAGTGTTTTACAGAACAACTACAAAATATATATTTGGCTCTTAATTAAATGGGAATTTTATAAATGATCACATTTTAGAATCTAATACAAACTTTTCCAAATAAAGCTGAAATCACTTTTGGTATATTTTCATATCATAAAGAAATAATGTAAGAATCAAATGATAAAAGGAACTACAGGAAATATGGAACACATAAGCACTGAGCAATATGCATTAGAATATATTTGAATAGCAGGTTACCAAATACGTTGAGGGAAAAATCAAAGAAATACCTATAAACAAAGTAAATGAAATAAAAAGTACTGAAAGTTGTGGGATCCAATGAGGATCCAAGGGGGAAAGTTATAGTGATGTATAAGATGGTACATCTCAAAATAAATAAATTGGTTATTACTTTTTAAAAAATGCATCCATCTGATTCTTGGAAAAAATGTAAAAATATATGTTGGTCATGGGAAGAAAGTTTCTCTGAGTGTGATGATGAATAACTGAATATTCATATGTAGAAGATTGAAACGATTCTCATACCTCACCCTACACAGAAGTCAACCCAAAGTGAATGAAGAGCTTGATGTGCTTGTAATTGAAAGTACTATCAGGAAATATTAGTGAAAAATTAAAAATATACGAATATGTAATGGTTATGTAAGTAGACTCTATTGACTCAGCAAATAACATGGGGAACCATAAAATTATATCAAACTCAAAAGCATCCACAAAGCAAGTAAAATAATCAGCGGTATAAAGACATAGCATACAAGATAAAAGAAAATCTTCTCTATACATTTGACAGAGAATTAGTATCTAGAATATATTAAGAATTCAAAAAATTAACTAAATAAAGCAACAAATTGAATATCTTTTCAATATAAACAATAAATAAGATCTGTCTACATCTTGGATTGTGGAAAGAAAGATAACAAATATCTTCCAATAAAGAGAAAATAGAGGCAGTGGGAGAAAATAGAAGACACAAATATTTCAATATTTAAATCCTACAAATAGAATTACTGAAAACTAAGAATTGCTACAACAGGAGAAATCATCTTCCCTAGGAAAAAGCACAACAATTGGTTATCCAGTACCAAACCGCTAACTCTATTAAAAAAAATCTGTAATATTATACAGATTGAATATTTTCTGTTTATGTATTTTGGAATTTGAACATGCATACATATACCTCTGTGTTTGTAATGACAATTAAAGAAAAAGATGTCAAATTTGAAAAAGACTTAGAAACAGAATATGGAAGCGATTAGAGGGAGAAAATAGAAGGTGTAAATACTGTAATCATATTATAATCTCAAAACTAAAATAAAATAATTGAAATGATACAAGAAGAGGAAATACAATTTAAAGAAGATATGTGTCTCTGTGTGTATGTGTGTGTGTGTGTGTGTGTGTGTGCGTGCTGTGGGATAATCCTCTTGTACATTGTGAATCTTTGGCAATCACATTGGTTTAAAAATGTTGATTGGTCAGTAGCCCGGCGGTAGGTATGGGATGGGGCAGCCAGACTTAGAAGATTCGGGGAATAAAAAAGGCAGAGGCACAGTCATCAGCCAGACACATCAGTAATAATCCTGAACAATAGGCCAAATGGTTTGTAATTAATACAATCCTCTGTGGGTTTCATTGGGACTGAATGGCTGTGGAATCAGATGGGACAGAACTTCCATCTACAATAATGTATATGTGACTATATATAAAATCCCTCAGGTAGTAGATCTTAACACAGGTTAATAAAAATATGAAATATTTGACCCAGTTGATGAGGAAAGGATTTAGCCAATCAGGCTAATAGCCACGCCCCACCATTAGCCATTAGCTAATTATTCTGGGTTGGACCATTAGGTCCCGCCTCTGACTGAGGAAAATTTACGGACCTTAGAACAGCTGGTACAGGAACAATTAGAGGCTCACCACATAGAAGAATCCACCAGCCCTTGCAACTCTCCTGTATTTGTGGTTAAGAAGAAATCTGGTAAGTGGAGAATGGTGACAGATCTCATAGCTATCAACAAGGTTATTCAACTATGGGCTCTCTACAATCTGAAATTCCTTTGCCTTCTTTATTACCAAAAAGATGGCCTTTAATAGTTATTGATTTGAAGGATTGCTTTTTTACTATACCTCTACAGGAGAAAGATAGAGAAAATTTGTTTTTACGGTGCCTAATTGTAATAATTCTCAGCCTACCAAGAAGTACCATTGGACTATCCTACCCCAGGGAATGCTAAACTCGCCCATTTTGTGTCAATATTTTGTAAGTCAACCACTGGAAATAATATGTAAGCAATTTCCTGTCTATAATTTATGATTATATGGACAATATATTGCTCTCTGATCCAAATATAGATACCTTAGAAAGGATGTTTGAGGAGGTGAAGATAATTTTACCTAAGTGGGTTTACAACTTGCTCCTGAGAAGATTCAGAGGGGAGATTCTGTTAACTATTTAGGTTACAGAATTGGTTTACAAAAAATTAAGACGCAAAAGGTGCAAATAACAATAACAGTTGCAAACTCTTAACGACACTCAAAGATTATTAGGGGACATTTCCAGCCTATGACTGGCTGTTGGGATAACACCTGATTTGATAATGCATCTAAATAAGACTTTGGATGGTGACAAAGACTTAAATAGTCCTAGAAAGTTAACTGCTGAGGCAGAGAAGGAACTAACAATGATTGAGGAAAAATTACAGACAGCGACTGTTGATAGGGTAAACCCAGACTTGAGTTGTATTCTGGTCATACTGCCTTCCAGAATTTCTCCTACAGGAATTTTAATGCAGAGAGATGATATTATCTTAGGATGGATCTTCTTACCACATAAGCCAAGTAAAAAATTAAAAACTTATGTAGAAAAGGTCTCCGAATTAATTATAAAGGGCAAGCTAAGACTTGTCAACTAGCAGGTATAGACCCAGCAGAAATTATAATGCCTTTCAATACTGAGGAAGTAAGAAAGCTATGGGAAGATAATGAATCATGGCAAAGAGCTTGTGCTATTTTTTGGGAGACATTAATAGCAATTATCCCAAAATTGATAGGCTTAACTTTATAGAGGGAACTTCATGGATTCTTCCTCGGATTGTATGTGATGCCCCAATAACTGGAGCTCGCACATTTTATACTGATGCCAATGGGTCAGGTAAGTCTGGTTATAAATCGGATGGGTTGAGTAAGGTGGAATAAAGTCCTTATAACTCTATCCAGAAGGCAGAACTTTATGCTATCCTAATGGTACAAAGGAATTTTAAAGAAGCTCTTAATATTGTTTCTGACTCACAGTATGCATAAAGAGTTATTTTACATATTGAAATGGCTGAATTTATATCAGATGATACAGAATTGACCTCATTGTTTATCCACGTTCAAGACATTATCAGAAATAGGCTTTGTCCTACATACATAACACACATCTGATCCCATACGGGTCTGCCAGGTCCTCTAGCACAAGGTAATGCAGAAATTGATCAATTATTGTTTGGAAGTGTGCTACAGGCTTCTGAATTTCATAAAAAACATCATGTAAAAAGTAAAGGTATAAAGAAAGAATTTTCCATTACATGGCAACAAGCTAAAGAGATTATAAAGAGATGCCCTACTTTCTCTTTCTATAACCAGACACCATTACCTGCAAGGACTAACCCTAAGGGTTCTCAAAGGAATGAAATCTGGCAGATGGACGTGTTTCACTTTGCAGAATTTGGGAAACTGAAATATGTGCATCACACCATTGATACGTATTCAGGCTTTCACTGGGCAACTGCTTTAAGCTCTGAAAAGGCTGATTCAGTAATAACACACTTATTGGAGGTTATGGTCATCATGGGTATACCTGCTTAAAATAAAAACAGATAATGGTTCAGCTTATATCTCTAGAGAAATGAAATAGTTTTTTGCCTATTATATTATCAAACATGTCACAGGCATACCATACAATCCTACAGGTCAAGCAGTCATAGAAAGATCAAATCGAACAATAAAGGATATGTTAAATAAACAGAAAGGAATGGAACATACACCCAGAAAGAGGTTGCATAATGCTTTATTAACCCTGAATTTTCTTAATGCTAATGACAAAGGAACAACAGCAGCAGAAAGACATTGGATAATGGAGAAATCTGTTGAACTATATCAACCAATTTATTTCAACGGTATGCTGACCTCACAATGGAAACCAGGATAGATGCTGCATTGGGGAAGGGGTTTTGCTCTTGTTTCCACAGGAGAAGAAAAATTATGAATACCATCAAAATTGATAAAGGTGCAGCTAGGAGAAAAAAACACTACAAAGGGAGACATGATGAATCATCCACAATGATAATAATCTTACAGGTGGTAAGACAGACAGGTAGGAGGGGGGCAGGGTTCTGTTCTTTTCTCCTCAGGAAAGTCCTAATCTTTAGAATATCCAAAAGAACTTTGGATATATGTAAATACAGATGGATAAACACAGTTTACAGCTCAACAAGGATAAGTAAAAGAACCCAATAGGTGCCGTGAATTTAATCTTCACACACACACATGTGTGTATGTGTGTACATACATGTATTGATATGGATACTCTATAAGGCCTCTTATACTCCAAAATATTTATTCATAAGTATATAAAGCTGGTTTTACAGTGAGACTCTACTCAGTCCCTCTCTAATTCCAAGCCTGTTATTAAGAGTACAACTCAGAGTTTCTGGAGTTTCTGTTGTATGTCAAGAGTCAGTTGATATGACACAGAAAATAAACTGAATTTAAAGAACATATTTCCTTTTCTTTGTATCTATCATAACTTTCATTGATATGTGTAATTAATGTTTTCAGTTTTCTACAATGCATAATAATTTTTTGCAACAATTTTTGAAGTTTCCAGAAAGAGGATGAGAGCACTGGATGGTGACCTCATTTTAGTAACTTTGAGTTATCTTAACCTATGTTGTAATTCTAGGAAAAGAAGATGGGACCCATTGACACCATCTTCATCTGGCTAATACGATGATGCTGCTACAGTACCCATTTGCATACCATTCGCCAGGATGATTTCAACTTGGATAGCTGATATGGATTTCCCCTAGACTGAGCATCGTCCCCATGTCAGCAAGAAAAAGCTTTAGGGAACGATGTCCCCTCTCCCAGAAAACGTTGCCCTTTATGATTAGTGCTATCCCTGAATTGGTGGTCCTGGTTTCTAAAAGAAAGCAGACTGAGTGAGCCATTAAGAGCAAGCCAGTAAGTAGCATTCCTTCTTGGTTTCTGCATCAGCTTCTGCCTCCAAGTTCTTGCTCTGCTTCAATTCTTGTCCTAACATTGTTTAATAATGAACTGTGATGTGGAAGTGATAGCTGAATAAACCCTTTCTTCTCCAAGTCACTTTGGTCACGAAATGTAACATGAGGGTGCCTGCTCATTGGGGTTTGTATCCCGCCCGGTACCCCACAGCTGGCAAGCCCCAAAGAAAAATCACAGAGAGTCTACATTAGGTTATTAACTGATTGGCCCATTAGCTCAGGCTTCTTACTAGCTATTATAACTTATATTAATTCATCTATGTTAGCCACATGGCTCAGTACCTTTTCTCAGCTGGGCAGCTTATATTGTTGCCTCCTTGGTGATCTGCGTAGGAATGCCAACGGAGCTTCTTGCTTCCCAGACTTTCTCCTTGCCCTACTTCCTGTCTGGTTGACCTGCCTATACTTCCTACCTGGCCAATCAGCATTTATTTAAAACATGATTGACTGAACAGACAAGTCTCCTGCACCGCTTCCCCCTCTTTTTTAAAAAAACAAAGGAAAATATCCATAGTCATTATTTTGGGAATGTGGGCATAGTATTCCAGGCTACTTCCGGCTGGTTGGGGGTGCTGATAATCTTTAAGGGGACCTAAAGAAAATTTAGAGGTAGGATCAAGTCCTGATTGGAGTATCCTGTGAGGCTTGATCATCTCAGGCAGCATCTTGAATCTGTTCTGCATGTAGAACTC
>JAQHUG010000626.1:450649-476758 GCA_028555095.1 Dicrostonyx torquatus
AAACTGAGAAGCTTCTGTAAAGCAAAGGACAAAGTCATTAAGACAAAAAGGCATCCTACTGAATGGGAGAAGATCTTCACTAACCCCACATCAGACAAAGGCCTGATCTCCAAAATATACAAAGAACTCAAGAAACTGAACAATTTGAGTTTTTATTACGTTACTTGTATGTGTATTTTGGGGACAGACTGCTTGCAATCAAATATTATTAAAGCCTGCTTTGCAGATTGGGAACCATGTCTGGTATTGGAAACCTAGGTAACTACTCAGTGCTATTATAGACATGGTTATTGGAGGAGACTCTGCAATTGATAATTTATTAAATCAACACCATGTGCAGTGTTGTGATATCCAATTCCAGTCGACACTTGTACAAATATTTCTTCACTTAGACCTCTAAGATCATGGCCGAAGATAGGGCAGAAAGATTGAACGAGTCAGATGATCAGGAAAATTGCTGTGCGAATGTATCCCCTAGGAATTTCAGAATTTCTATAGCCATAAAGTCTCAGCAACTTGACTCTTTAAACATAAGCTGAATATGGATGACATCAATGAACTTGCCAAACTTCATAGGATCAGCCTATGAAACTTCAAACCTAGACAAGGAGGAAAGCAGAGAATGGGAAAGGTAATCTTCCCCAGGTTGATATGCTTAGCCATGTGGCTTGGTACATTTTCTCAGTAAGGCATTTCATCTTCCTTCTTCTGCATCAAGCTGATGATGCCATAATACTTTCTTTTTTATTCATTTACTTAAGCAATTACATGTACCACATTTTATATATAATGCATTCAATAACTGTTGCCTAAATTTTAAAATTTAGATTATTTAGCAAGGCATCTTAGACTCTCAGATTTTATAGTTTTCAATTTAAGTGACTCGGAGTTGTCAAACAAGCTGGACTTTGTAAAATTCACATAAATACTTTGCTTGTTTTAATTTTTTGAGACATTCTCATTATGTAGTTCAGGTTGACCTCAGGTTCATAATATTCTTAAGTCATCCTTGCAAATACCAGTATTCCACTTTGACAAGTATTTCAGTTAATATTAACAATCTTTATGGTAATTCAGAAACTAACATTTTTAGCATGTGACAATTCAGGCATACTGTATACATGCCTATTTTTATTCTCCAGTCAGTGGAAAAACATGGAAAAATATGTCTATGTTCAATATATAAAACTGATCTTTGCATCACCACAGTTTTGTTCTCATTTTTCTATACCATGATTCATTGATAATACTTCTAGAGATACTGATATTTTAGTTGTGCATTCATCATTAAGTTAACATGACACTAGAAGTATCAATTCAATAAAAGAATAACTACCTCTCACACATTTAGTTGTTTTCTCATTTTGTTCCTTCCAGTAAGAATGTTAGAGAATTTTCTGTATAGGAAATAATTACTTTTCTATTTCCTTCTTAATTCTTGCTTACCTTGCTTAAAAGTTCTAAGTTATGACTGACCAGTCAATACTGAGCAAATAATAACTTAAAACCTTTCTGTTCAATTCCAAAGTCAATTCAGATGGTGAGAACTTATGTTTTCAAAAAGAATAGATCTCTATTTTATTAGTATGTGGAGTTAGAATAGCTAATTAACTATAGAAGGCTTCCTAATATTTATCAATGTTCTTATTTCTATACATAGAGATTGTTTATTACTCAGTAGGTTATTTGGAATTTTCTAGGAACTCAGGGCATAAAAAAGTGTACAAATGAGCTGCACATTCAGGTGAAGTTGGGAAGACGGAGAAACAGAACATCTTATTTGAGTTTCCCAGGACACTATCAATTAGATAGAGATAAAAAATTCATGAAATTTTGGGAATAGTGACTATGAAAAATAATAGACAGTGAAAACAGGTTAATGGGGAAATTTTGACTCAGTGATTTATGAAAAGTTGATAGAGATAAAACAAGAGTGAGAGTAGAGAATATCAAGGGAAAAGAATATCAGGGTATGTTGCAGTTTCTGTAAAGGCCTGGCAAAAGAAATATGGAGACATAGGGCATATACTGTAAGTCTTAGAACTTTTAAACACAAATGGCTTTGTCTCATAACTATAGGGGTTCTTAGTAGTTAGCTATTTTCTGGATGTTGTGAAACTGAAATCTGGCTAAAAATAACAGGCTGGTATTGAAGGTGGGATCTGTGATGATTACACATAACTTGTAGCTAAATCATTTTTTTTCTCTCAGAAGAGATGTGAACAATGAATCTTCATGGCTCTAACAAATGATATAACTAGACTAAAGCTTGGACAAAAGAAAGACCATATTGGGTATAAAACAGGACAGTACAGTTCTAGGTAGGTGATTTAAAACACAATGTCACTCATAGAGCCATTTGCTATACCCATTTATCTGTGCCTTGATCAGCCATTATCAGAGAACCTTCTTCTTGTAGTAGATAGGAACCAATACAGAGACTCATAACTATGCAGAATGTAGGAGATTTTTGAGTATCCAGTCCTAATAGGATGTTGTTATCAACACCTCTTCTCTGGTCTCATGGATCTATATGGAAGAGAAAGCATAATGATTATAATAGTCAGACATAATGTATGACTCAAAGAAACACTGCTTTCCAGACACAATAGGACTGATGCACATTTGAAGTCACAGAGACTGTGGTACATGTCAAGGAACTTCACAGATTCAAGCCACATGGGTTCCAGCTATCTGCATTTGATAAGAAAGTCTTCTGCAGTAGAGTTTCTCAGGTGTACTAATCACATTTCGGGATTAGCCACTAACTGTAGCATGAGCTTCATGCTCAGAAGGGCTAAAACAATTCAATAGTAGTATGAACACTTCGTATCGTATTGATTTGCTTGGGTATTTCTTGCCTTATGGTTTGTTTCTTGTGATTCTGATTCCTAATTTTGTGTTTTTCTTCTTATTGTTGTGGTGCTGTTCTGCGTATGAGCTTCTTGTTTTTATTTATACCCTAAAAAGAGTAAAGGCACCTAGGTTGTTTTCAGGTTTTGCCTATTACAAATAATGCTGCTATAAACATAGTAGCACAAATGCTTTTGTAGTACGGTTGAGCCTCTCTTGAGTATATTCCCAAGAGTGGTATTGCTGGATCCTGAGGTAGGTTGATTCCCAGTTTCCTGAGAAACCTCCACACTGATTTCCAAAGTGGTTGGACAAGTTTGCATTCCCACCAGCAATGGAGGAGTGTTCCCCTTACTCCACATCCTCTCTTCTCATGACTTGGCCAATTTATTGATTGCATAAGAATTAAGCTAGTTGACTGAGATGGAGGGGGGAGGGCCTTGGGCTTCCCATAGGACAGGGTATCCTGCACCATCTTAAGGAAGCAGGGGGAGGGCAGTGGGGTAGTGGGGGAGCAGGAGGGCCGGGAACAAGGGGAGTAAATATAAATTTTTCTTTTAACAATAAAAATTAAAAAAAAATAAAGTACCAAAAAAAAAAAGAGTAAAGGCAAGGACATGGATAGGTAGGGAAGTGGAGAGGATCTGAGAGAGTTGGGGAGGGATAATTAGAAGACAATGTGTGAAAACTTGTTTTTTAATAATAAAAGGAAAGATTATCTTCAAAAGAAAAAGAAAGCAAAAACCACACCAAAACAACAACAGAACAAAATTAGAAAGCAGCCATGAGATCATTCCTTCATAGTTGTTTTGTTTCCAGGTTGAAACCTTCTCTCATGGAGGCATAGGGAAGATTCATAAGCCTCCAAAGGCTAAAGACACTTATGAGGCTAACAAAATACCCTTGTTTTAAGGCAAGAAATAACCACTAGTGGAAATGAGTACAGTTCCCAATGAAGCTTTGTAGGGAACTCCAGTGAGCCTGGATCTGTGAAACATCACCTATGCTATTTGTGGTGTTGTATGTTGTATTGTAAATCAACTCAAGTTTATTTTAGTGTTACTAATAAACAGTGGCTCACCAAGCTAGACCTAAGTTGAATTGTTTCTTCATTCTATTGCCAGTGTCACAAAGGTTAGAATAAAGAGACATTTGTTCACACACTCCCTGAAAAAGTTACCCGAAAGAGTTGATACCTGAATAAGGATCAACAGTCTTATTTATTCTTCTGTTGTTGTGAAGAGATGACATGACCAAGGAAACTTACTAAAAAAATATGTAGTTTATTGGTCAGATATGGCACTGGAACAGTAGCTGAAAGTTTATATCCTGATACACAGGCATGGTGTGTGAGACAGAAAGAGAGAGACTCACATACACACAGAAGCCTAATTAGGAAAGATATGGGCTTTTGTAGTCTCAAAGCCTACCCCCAGTGACACAGACACACACACACACACACACACACACACACACACACACACACACCACATGTACACACACACAAAGACACCCTGCCATACATAATTCATAATCATTGCAAACCAGTTCTACCACCTGGGGACCATGCACTCAAATACACGACACGTATGTAAGGGCCATTCTAGCACTCCATCAGAAGTAAAGCTGAACTGTGGAGCATCAGCGGCATAGCCCATGATATGGGCGATAAGACATGTAACTGAAGTTTACCGTAAGATGGAGGACTATTCACTGAAGCAATCAGATATGGCAAATTTCCCTGTGGATGTGAGTTGGTCCATTCCCTTGCTATAGATGCCAGGATGGCCATGTTCATCTACATGGTTTGGGGCTATACTCCTCCCTGATGAATGGGGTCTTGCACGTGCATAAAGTTATATTGTCAAGATGGCTGAGGAATTTCAGAACATATTATAATCCCTAAAAATAGGATATTTGATATGCCATTATAAGTAGGTTGTGCTGGTTATTTCAAGGCCTCTGTCATGGCAACAAGACACATGACTGAGGTGAGATTTCTGCTCCACCCCCCAAAATCCTCATATGGAGAAAATAAGAATAACAATGTTAAAATAGTGTGGAGTTTGTCTTCTGCATCAGTGTTTGGCCTGGAAGGAAAACTAGCAAAACTAAAGATTAGATATAGCTGAGGTCTGTCCAAACTAGATCTGTGTTAAAGAATACTTCTTGGGATCCAAGACTTGTGAGCCAGAGGAAGGAATAGATTATGCAGAGGGAAGGGTTGAGATGAAAATAATAGAAAATATCCTTCATATTTGATTGTTTTGTTTTCCAATACAGAGTTACTTTGTGTAACATTTCTGACTGTCCTGGAAATCATTGAGTAGACCAGGCTGGATCTGAACCCACAGAGATCCACCTGACTCTGCCTCCCTAGTTCTGGCATTAAAGGTGTGTACCACCACCGCCCAGAATATTTGATCTTTAATAGAAAGATGAAATGATTCAACATAAAGATAGTCCTTTAGTAATGTCCCACTACAGGGACATTATGAGAATCAGTTAATTCTCTACATCTGGATTGCTTCATTGAGGCAAACCTTTAAATGAGAAAAGAAAATTAGCCTTAAGCTTGTCATGTGACATTATGGCACACAGGGATAGATACAAGCTATCCGAGTGCTATGGAAGGTAAGGAACCAAGAAACAGAGCTTCCTCTTATTGCCCTAGAGTCAAAAGCTGCATAACTTCAAGTATTATAAAGTAAACTCTTTCCTGATAGAATGACTCATAAGGGACATTGAGGCCATACAATTATTACTGGTTGACATTGTTATAGACATTAGGAACTTCAGACATGAAATTCATACTTGTATGGTGCTAGCATATTCAAGAGGCAAGGCTGAAATCCTGAAAGAAAGTATATGCAAATAATAGCTACTGTTTGGGACACTCAAAAGCGACAAGGGTAGGTTATTGCCACCTCAGAGCCCCTAAGGAGTAAACATAACAAAATGCCAAACAGCATGCTAACCTAAAACTTGTCTAAATCTAGAAATCAGCTTAAACTCTGGGTGCAATCAGTCAGAAAGTACAAGTTTTCTCTTTACTCAAATCCATCCTTATCAAAATGAACAACCCCACCATCTATACCTAACCACTATGTGGTATATAAATATAATGTTATACCGCTATGCCTAACATTTCCATTTTATATGAAATGGTGGCTAGACATGCTGGAATCTTTTTATGATAAACTGGAAATTATAACATTTCTTTCTATACAATGTCTAGACCCTGTATTGGAGATTGTTTGTCTTTACTTGGATAGAGATGGAGGATAATACTATTGGTCTTGCAGATATCATGTCTACTGTCCATAAAATGATTTTACTATGTAATACTATATCTTAGTTATCTTATAGAATTTGAAAAGCATCTAGAAGGAAATCAAAAACAGAAAAAAATGAATAAAATGAACCTCGATGATAACAAAAAGGGACTCCAAGATGTTATAAGGATGCTTTCAAGATGGACTAATAACCTAAGATGTTGTACTTAGAATTCACACATTTGTCTTATGAGATGTTATCCAGAGAGGCCACTAATGGCCATACAGAAAATGAGTTTTTTTTAAGTTTATTTTAAAAAAAAACTATCTTTTTTTTAAATCAACATACCTACCAATCCAAGTTCCCACTCCCTCTCCTCCTCTAATTACCTCCACATACCCTCCCAACCCACCCCTGTCTAATCCCCAGAGAGGGCAAGGCACATGATTTGTGGAAGGTCCAAGGCCCTCCCCACTATATCCAGGCTGAGCAAGGTATCCATCCAAAGAGAACAGGTTTTGTAAGCTAAGGCAAACACAAAACAAAACAACAACAAAAACTTGACTGGGGAGATAATAGATAAATTAGGAATGCTACTGCTATTGTTTGGTTAGATGAATTCGATATGCCTATCAATTTATCTCCTAGACATTTTTGTTAATGCCTATAGATTTCTACTGTTTTCTCTCTTTTTCAGAAAAGCTTGTTTCAGAAGGCAATCGTTACCGCAGTCTCTTAAATGTCAAACTGCTGAGAATACATGAGTGAGTGGTGCTGCAGCAGGTCAGCAATAATGAAAAAGCAAAAGCAAGAACAGACAAAGAAAATAAACAAGACATCTGCATATCCCTTTCCCCAGATCAGAGAACACTGTGTAACGAAGTTAAAAAAACAAATATTGGGAGTCAGAGGAAGAAGTTAAGTGCTGGGCAGCTGATTTCTCCAAACTGAAATATTCCTTTGTGGAAGGAAGCAAGAGGTAAAACAAATCTCCAGAAACACTCAAAACTCAAGAATTTCATAAAATCATAGGGCTTTCACCGGCCATCCTTCAGGTGACAGGTGATATAAACAATGACCGGTTGCTGGGGGAGAGGAAATCTTATCTGAAAGTGACAGAGGGGTGTCTGGAGGTGCAGCTGTTTTGTTCCATCACCAGTGTTCCAGTAATTTTATTTTTGTTTAGAAACTCAAGGAATCACCATGTTTCAGTAAGTAGTCATGACTCCTGACCTTGTAAATATCACACTAACATTAAGTATCCAAGTTAATCTGTAACCTTTACCATATCTAGGATGAGTAAATGTCTCTTTCCTTCCTGCAGGAAAAGTCACATGACACTCATGTGAGGCTAAGACAACCAAATATGATCAGGATTATCAAAGATATCTATGACAAAGCATAACTATTTCAAATAGCTTGATGTAAAAACATAACACGATAAATAATTTTTAAAACAACTATCCTGAATGAGTGTTTTTGTGCACTATCTCTGTAGAGTTAGACTTCTTTGCCATCAACCACACCTTACTCAGAGAGATAGTTTTTGACTGAAAAGAGTAATGCCTTAGAATTTATTTCTCAACATAGTCAATCAATCAGTCAATAACCAGGGAATTCTTGAAGATGAAATCATGGGTTGTAAGGGTAAAATTAGATTATAAAATACCCCACAAAATATCCATAATTATAATTGTTTGTTGGAGCCAGGCATTGTTGGCACACACCTTTGATCCTAGTACTTGTGATCCAGAGGGCAGTAGATCTCTTTGGGATCGGTGGGATCAAGGCTAGAATGGTCTCCTGAGTGAGTTCCTTGATAGCCAGAGTTGTTACACAGAGAAACCCTGTCTTGGAAAACAAAAGCAAACAAACAAAAATAATGTTTATTGTACATGCTGACCAATGTTGAAAAATAATATAAAATATTCATAAGAAGATATAAGTGTACAAAACAATAAAAGCAAAGTTTCAAAATTGTTTGAGAAGATCATACTTTTTATGGCACATGAGCAAACCCAGTAAAGTAAGATTACAATGGATACTGTCAACTTAACACTACAGAAAGATTAATTGAATCTAAATTATTGAATGAAATCACTTAAATTAATATCAGTTTTAGCAGAAATAAAGCATGAATGAATTCATAGATTTTTCTTAATAAAGAGTAGGTAGGGAAACTTTTGATAAATGCAACTTAGTATTCAGAAGCAATAAAAATTGAGCATTTTGGTTGAAGAGTCTAAACTTTGTATAACTGAATTTGGATTTCAGTTTCTTAAGAATGAAACACATTTTCTTCCTAACAAAGGGCCATTAGCTAACAACCTTTCTGACAATAGGAATAAGGGAGAAAGCAGGCGGTGACCAAAAAAAGGATAGGTTCTGTAATTCTCCTGAAATGTGCCCAGACTTGCCCAGCCCTGTCCAAAGACAGAAAACACTAAAACCCCAACCAATCAAAAGTAGACTAATGTAACTGCCACTTGCATATTTAATCTGTTTGAGATGATCTGTCAGTTCCTGGAATTCCCCTAGGACAGTTTAAAAGGAACATGCATATTATTCTCAAGGTTGCCATATTGTACAAGTGGTCGATCCAGGATGCTATTTGCTTCTGCAAAATAAATGATTGTGATTTATATATATTATTTTGAGTCTATGGTCGTCTTCAGCAAATGTTGGACCTTTACAGATCATACACCCTTGAAAGAGATGAAAACAATGATGTATGTACCAAAGAAATGGAAACATATTTTCCCCTCACATCCATGTTTGAATCCAAATATAAGTTCCCTCCCAGAGAAAACTTACATGTATCATAAAGAGGTTATAGTTACAAATAGTTGTGAGCTGCCATGTGGATGCTATGTGGGAACTGAACCCTGGATCTCTGGAAGAGAAATGAATCTCTGAATTTAACCTGGAAGTGCTATTAACATCTGATTCATCTCTTTAGCTCCCTTAAGGGCTTTTTAAAAAAGTATAACTGTCTTTAACCTTGAGACTAGCAGTCACATATATAATGAAATATGGTAACGTCTAGTTGAATTTTTCCCTCCATCTCCTCCAATATCTCCCAAATACTTACCCTTCCCAATTTTGTGTTTTTATTTTGAAAACTCACCAAGTCTATTCAGTGTGTTCAGGATAATCGATTGAATTATGTAAATCTATTTGTGGAAATACCTGTTGCAATGAGAGGGGTCCTTTGTTTGTCCCGACCACCCAGCTGGATTACACCCGAAATAAACACACAGAGACTGTATTAATTAAAATACTGCTTGGCCCATTAGCTCTAGTTTCTTATTGGCTAATTCTTACATCTTAATTTAACCCATTTCTATTAATCTGTGTATCGTCACGTGACTGTGGCTTCCCAGAAGATCCAGAGTGTCTGCCACTCTGCCTTCTTCCCAGAATTCAGTTCTGTCTACTCTGCCTACCTAAGTTCTGCCGTATCAGGCCCAAAGCTGTTTCTTTATTCATTAGCCAATAAAAGCAACACATAAACAGAAGGACCTCCTATACCATTTCCCTTTTTCTGTTTAAACAAAAAGGAAGGTTTCAATTTTCACATAGTAAAATTACATATAACAAAACAGGTATCAAATAAGAATTGCAGTTATATTACTTATATTTACTTCATCTTTTATTATAATTAAGTATAACTATAACTATAAATATCAATTCTTCAACTCCATCAAAGACCTCAGAAGGATATAATATTACCAAAGTAAAGAGGAAGTGCATTTTAAGCAACTCTCAAAACTCTAGAATTGACAGAGACATCTCGCTGCCTGGATAATTACCCAAAGTTTTTTGTACCTTTGGGGTATCTATCTTCAGCCTACAGGCCCATAGTATCCAGCAGACTTTTCCATGAAGCAGGAAATTTCAAAGGCAGTTCAGTCACTTTCTTCTGTGTCCTGCAGAATGTCTTGCAGATTCTTTCATGAAGTAGGAACCCTGAAGGACCATGTCACCTTTTGGCAAGTTCTGCAGTCATTTCTTATTGATACTACATGTCCAGTTGTGCAATAGTCCAGGCAAGAGAAGTTTCTTGCCCAAATGGCTAACTCCATAAGGAGCCTCTTCGATGCCCATCTTCCTCAGGAAGTAGCTTTGTGCTGCTAGGAGCAGACATGTCTCATTTTCATGAAAAGCCCTAAGTTATTAAAACATTTTAAATGCCATATTCTGTAGACTTTGAAAGATTTAAAGAATGCCTATTTGAAATTTATTTATGCACATCTAGAAAATCTAACTAACATGATAAATCTTGACTATTATAGATGATTATTTATTAATCTGTATTTCTTGATTAAACATTACACTTTAAATGAACTATACAATCATAATACCTTAAGATCAGAAATACATATAACAAAATTTATTTTAAATTTGTATCAATAAAGCAAGATCCATACCAATGCAAATTATTCATCTCTATATCATATCCCCCTTTAAATGTAAAAGAACATTTTCAAACAATATTTGGGAATATGGGCATAGTTTTTTTTCTCCAAACTGCTTTGTGTTGTATGGGGGTTCTGTAATTAAGGTCTTTCATGGTGTATCCTGTATGCTTGGTTAATCTCGGTCATCAGTTGAGCAAAGTAAATTTATGAGGGTGTTCACAGCAACCTCTCAGGAGGGCGTGGTCTATCAAACCATATTTGCCTGGAGGCAATCCACAGGTTCTCATCTTCTGAGAAAACAAAAAAAGAGCATTTTTTCCAAAGCATCATATCCTTAAACCCAAATTTTGAAGTCAAAATACCTTTATAACATATGTGCTGGTTTAGCTTAGCAGCTTATACAATGAAATATCTCTCTGTACTTAGCTCTTTCACAGTCAAAAACTTCAAGGAAAACACAATGATAGATAGAATCCAGACTCTCTGTGAATTTTCCATTTTTAAGTGGCTTATTTTTCTTTGCTTCCTTTAATCTATGATTATCTGTACTCTGTCTCTTTAAAGACTTTACCCTTTTTTAAAAGCATTAACTTTATTTTATGACTTTCTATACTATTTTCTTCTTTATTCTCTCAAGCCTACATACATTTATCCAACACTGACCAATTTTTATGTCTTTTATATCTGAATATGTCCTTATTACATTGTCTATAATTCTCTACTGTCCAAAACCACTTTCACTTTGCACTTTTAAAATGCTAAGCTCTAAAGAATCTAAGCTGCCATATTCCTAGGTCAAATACAGGTGCTGCGGGCTTGCCTGCTCAGTCCAACATGGCGGAGCTGCTTGCACCTCTGGGAGTCAAGCATACTGCCCCACTTGCAGGCACAAAGCTGGCTCACGTTGCCATCAAGCAAGTTGCAGCAATCTGCTCACTAACCTTATCCAAATGCTCTGTTTCCCACAACAGACAGATGTTGCACTGGCAGCACAGCCCAGAAAACTGCTATTTCAAACCACCACATTTTTCCTGCTGTGACTGCTGAGTAAGGAAATTCTATTGTGTATGTATTTTATGCATGAGAGCGTATGTACATGTGTATGTACGAAAGTCGGAGGTCAATGTTAGGTATCCTTTGCTATTGCTCTTCACCTTAATTCTTGAGACAAAGTCTCTTACTAAATTTGGATGTCAAAAATCAGTTTGGTTGAATAGTCAACAAGCCCCGAGAATTCACCTGTCTCTAACTCTGCACGTTGGGATTATGGTCTCTCAATGTCATGCCTAGCTTGTTTATTTGGGTGATATGGATCTAAACTCATCTTTTTATGTGTCACTTTATTTACAGAGCCCTCACCTTAGCCCAGTATACAATTATTTTAAACAAAATTTTTTTCAACAAAAGGACAATATCTAAACCTTACTTATAGAAAATGAGTATTGTATAAAATATACTGAATGAACAATAAAGTTTTAATTTAAAAACATAATTTAGAACAACATGAAGTTAGTGTATCTAGTCTTTTTGCTTTGTGATATTTTGTTTGTGTTCTGACAAAGCTTGCCTGGAGATCAGAGTGTGGAACTAGCCACTTGTTATCCATAAAAGCCTGGAAGTGGTAGCCCACTCTTTTAATCCCAGCAGTTGATGGGTGGAGGCGGAAGTGAAGAATAGATAGGCTCTCAGTTCTTTTGGACTTAGGAAGGAGATAGGTATAAAGCAACTGTCTCCTGCTCTCATTTGCTCATCTTCCAGATTCTTATCCTGATATTTAACTCCCGATATTTATTGATTAGGATTAATCAGATTAACGGTTCATATGGAGTCCAACGTTGTGAGCACACATTCACAAAATAATTGCTTGCCAGTAGCTTACAGACATCAGGACACACCAGAACTGCATGCTGATGGTGAATCCAATAGAGTTATTGCACAACTGACTGGATTTTCTCTTCTTTTTCCAAGTCCTATGATCAAGTTTGGGACTTTTCTGTTGTAGCCTCCCCACAGTAAATGCTGCAGGTGCTGGGGTTCCAAATGCTTAAAGAGTCAGCTGCTTTTGAACCTTGCAGGTGGTTTGTTTTTAGGAATCTTTCCCCCTTTATGGGTTGTGGGCTTTTCCTGAATCCCCTCAACGGGCTGTTGACATATGATCTGTGATCAACAAAGATGTTAACTCCTTTTGTTCTTCTCTTAGACATACACACTGCACTGTCATTGCCAGCAAATTTGGTGAGATAATTGGGAATTCTTAAAAAAAGATTTTTTCCCCACATTAAAAAATGGAAATAGGGAGTTATGTCTCTGTATGATTACACAATGGGTAGTCTAAAAATAAAGCGATTAAATGAGGGGATGACTATCTTAGATGAAATTTATATAATGTCAATAATAAGCATTAGTGGTTAGACAATACTTGTTTTATCCTTAAAAAAATTTAAAAGTTGTTTGATATGAGGGCCAAGATACATGACTTAGAAAAAGTTACTAGAGAAATAAAGCTTGTCTGGAGAAGAGAGGGCAGAGCTAGCCACTAGTGAGCCATAGAAGCTGAGCAGTGGTGACACATACCTTTAATCCTACCACTTGGGAGGTGTAGATAGGAGGTGATAAGGTAGAGTGTAGAGAAGATCTCAGCTCTTTTGGGCTTAGGAACAAGACAGGAAGCAAGTAAATGGCAGATGCCCCTGGTTCTCTGATCTTCCAAAAATTTATTTCAATATTTGACTCCTGATTGATTTATTTATTAAGATTAACTTGATTAATGCTTCACTATTTATGTAATAAAAATTTGAAAAGTTCAACAATTCATTCTATTATTGAAATTAGCATGGAATTAATACTTTTACACACATTTACTAGTAATTATTTGTAACAAACATGAATAATGCAGAATATTTATAAACAAGCAGTGATCTAGTGAGACATAAGATGAGCAAGGAAGTCAGGACCTTGAGGGACTGGCCCACCAACTGAGACAGTGCGCTTGATCTATTGGGAGCTTATCAAATCCAGCTGGACCAGGACTGAAGGAGCATATGACCAAACTGGACTCTCTGAATGTGGCTGCCAATGGGGACTGACAGATAAGCCAAGGATATTGGCACAGGGACCTATCTCTTCTGCATATATTGGCCTTTTGGGAACCTATTCTATATGGATGCACACCTTCTTAGGCCGAGATGGAGGGGGGAGGGCATTGGGCTTTTCACAGGGCAGGGTATCCTGCCCCATATCAGGGAAGTAGAGGGAGGGCGGTGGGGAAGCGGGGTAGCGGGAGGGCCCGGGACAAGGGGAGTAAATGTAACTTTTTCTTTTAACAATTAAAAAAAGAAAAAATAATAATCTAAGTTGAAGCTGCCTAGACATATCTCAAAAGTTTGAGAGGTAATTAATTATAGGCTTTTAACTATAAAACTTTGTCTTTTTTCATTCAGAGAGCTCCCAAATTTTGGTTTTTATAAGTTCTCAGCAAATTTGAACACAGCCGCCTTGGGAATAAATATATCATTGGGTACATTTTGCTGTTTTCCTTTTGTATTTTCTCTACTAGTTTTTTTTCTCTCACAACCAATACACTTTTGAGCATGTGACTTTGTCTCAGACAGTGATTTTTAGGGCACCTGAGTTGAAACACTAAATGAGAAGCCCCACATTTGTGGATATTTCTCCTTGGTTGCTGCCATGTATATTCATCCTCAATAAATTGTTCATTTATTATGGATGTGGCCTTATTTTTACTAGTGCATCAATCAAGAAATACTTATATGACAAGATACAAAAGACCTGACCATTTTAAATGGTTCAGGTACTAATGTTTTTGCTTTATACTCTAATTATGTTGTGTGTAAGAAGTATTATTATATGTTTTAGTAACAAAGTACTTGATATACACTACCAAATAATTATTGCATTTTAAAGATGCAAGTAATCATTATTTGAAATTTTTAGTGGCACATGATGACAAGTGGAAGGTTTAAATGATTTTCAAACTGTTTTTGTTACACAATTGCTTATACCATGTAAGTTTATATTTATTCTACTGTCGTGACTGTTTTCTGTAAGCCTTCAAACTTCCAGAGTGTAGTTATCAAACTACAATATACATTAAAAATACAATAAGAGAAACTCATTCTAAGTATAAATAGCTGCTTCACCTTGCAGATTTGTAAGTAAGACTTTCCCATATATCAAGACCTTCATTCATGTACATTGTAACTGAATGAAAACTTGATGCAAATGTCTCCTTTGGACATTCCAAACTACTTCTGTTATTCTATTTGTTGAATAATATCTGCATAAATGTACTTACTTTAAAGGAACAATAGCAGTGTTTCATTTCATAAGTAATTTTTTCTTAGTAACAATTATTTTTCACTGAATTTATTGCTTGTTTTTATTTGCATTATTTATTCTAATTTCCTTAACTGTAGAAACACTTCTTTTCTTAGACACATTTAGAAAACATTTATTCATATTTTTTTTGTGCTCTGGGAATTGACTTTGTACTTCTTATTTTGAAAGTTAATGAAAAATTGAGCTTCAACTATTGATACCCTTCATTTTTCATAATGAGATTATCCCAGAGTTTCAATATTGTGTATATCAAGAGGGTCTTTATTTTCATCATTTTCATTATGAGTAATCGTTATGTTCAATATTTCAGTCATTTGAATAAATTGAAAAATTATACTGTACAATGTCATGTAAATGAGGTTACTCTGTAAACAAGTAAGGAAAAAAAAGGCTGAGTTTGTGAAATACTAAGTATGTAAAAAGAAAATGATTGGATGTTAAAAATAAATTCCACTATCTAAAGTAAATCTCTAAGTTATAAGAGAGGACAATTCTATTAAGGTGACTCATTATATATGAAGAACAAAACCTGTAGTCTAATGTAAAATAAAATTTGATTACATATGACATTATTACATCACATGACAGTTGGTCAAAAGGATCATGAGACCTGTTAAGGTCTCTAAGCTACAGTATTAATTTTTAAAAAGTGTGTTAAAAATGAGCTCATCAGTTAGAGATTAGGAAATATTTAAAGATTCAGTATAAAATTTACTCTAATTCTATTTCACTTAGTCTTGAATTGTAGTTTGGTTTGCTGTGTTTGTACAGTAATAATCACAATACAAATATTTTAAATGAGTCAATTAAACGCTTTGCATTATCAAACTTGCTTGTGAGGAGCTGCATTAAGATAATCTGAAAAAACTATCCGTTTTTTTTTTATATTTATTAGGGACACAACTAAATTCTACTTTTAAAGTACATTGGTGTGGGAAGTCCTCTGTATATGTGTTGCTATTACTGGTTAGTGGATAAAGAAGCTGATTTGGCCCGTGATTGGGCAGAATAAAGATAAATAGGAAAACTCAGCCATGTGATGGGAGAAAGGCAGAGTCAGTGAGAAGCCATGTAGCCCTTGTAGGAGTCAAATGATGGACGGAATCCTGCAGGTAGGCTATGATTTTGTGGTGATGCACAGATTAATAGAGATGGGTTAATTTAAGATATAAGAGCTAGCTAGAAATATGCCTAAGCTATTGGACAGGTACTGTTTTAAATAATAAAGTTTCTGTGTAATTGCTTTGGGACTGGATGGCCAGGAAACCATGAGCATCCTCTGCCTACAGAATGGCACCCACTATCTGGGTCATGGATCCACATAATACCTAAAAAATGCTTTAAAAAGATGATTTCCGGACCCACAAAAATGGAAGCCAAGTATGGCTTCTTAGTAGCTACATTTTTTTTCAGATAGGCTATGTTTGCTGGCAGCAAAAAGGGGCACTGTGGTTCCTCTAAGGAAGGTCTTTCTGATTCAAAATTAGCAGCAAAAGTCCATGCATTTTACAAAAGGTGGCTTCCTGATTTGTACTAATTACAGAAACAGCTCTGGCTCTTTCCAGAGGCCTAAAATTTGATTGTGGTTTGTTAGCAGACTACTATAACTTGCTAAATGGTGACATAGACCTACTGCAATACTGAAGCTGGGGAAGCATGCATGGCTCTCAGAGGCAGCGAATAGGCCACCACCATGGTGGACTGGATGCAATCAACAGGCAGGACCTCAGAGTTGTTCCTATCCATAACAGCTTATTTTAAAAAGTGCTTATGATCAAAAAATAATTGCAAATATGCACTCAATAAAGTCAAATCCAAATGAAAAAGACATATAAATGGGTCAGTGTTGGATAAATGTACATAGGCTTGAGGGAGGGAGGAAAAAGTATAGACAGTTATAAAAAGAAATAGTTTTAAAATGACAAATTTTTAAAGAGGAATAAAGATAATAAAATAATTATTAAACTTGTAGAAAAGGTAATAAAGAAAAATAAGCCACATAAAAATGGAATATATAAAGAGAGTCTGGATTATGTATATTATTGTGTTTTCTTTGAATTTTTTGATTGCAAAGAGATATTTGATGCTTGAAGCTGCTGAACTAATCCAACATATATACATCAAAGGTATCTTGACTTCAAAATTTGGGTCTATTGATATGTTGCTTTGGAAAAGATATTGCGTTTTTGTTTCTACAAAGGATGAAAACCTGTGGATTCCTTCTAGACTAATGGGGTTTGATATAACAAATTCTGTCCAAAAATGTCACTGTAAACAACCCCCCAAAACTTATTTCACCCAACAAAAAGTAAGAAGCAGTTTGGAGGAAACTATACCCAAATTCCAAAATCTTGTTTATAAATGTTTGTTTGCATTTAAAGGGAAATATGCTATAGAGATGAATACCTTGCATTAGTATAAATTTTGGTTCATTGATACAAATTTAAGGTTAATATTGTTATATGTATATTTCTGCTCTTGATTAATGTATTTTATTTGTGCAGCACTTTAAAAATGTAATGTATAATTAACAAATATAGGTTTATAGATAGTCATCTATAATTGTCAACCTTGTAGTCATATTAGGATTTCTAGGTATATAAGGATACATTTCAGTAAGATAGATAATATTTATGTCTTCTAAAGATCTACAGAACATGGCATTTAAAATGTTTTAAGAACTTAGGACTTTTCATGGCAATGAGACTCATCTGCTTCTGGCAGCACCAATCTATGATGACTGACACCAAAGAGGGTCCTTATGGAGATAATAAGCTACTTGGGCAAAAAATTGCTTTTGCCTGGACTGCTTGATGTTATGTTATAGGAACTAGACAAGGAGAACTCACAGAAAAATAACTGTTGAAGTTTCCTAAAGAAGATGTGATGGTCCTTAATGGTTCCTGCTTCATGCCAGACATTTTACAGGACACAGAAGAAAACAGCTGATGAACTTTGGCAGTACAAAGCTTAAGAGATCTTCAAATTTCCTACTTTATGGAAAAGTCTGCCCAATACTATAGGCCTGTAGGCTAAAGATGGATGATACAATGATACAAAAGAACTTTGAGTGACTGTAAAGGCAGTGAGATGTCTCTGTCAATTCTAGAGTTTTAGAAGTTGCTTATAGTGCACTTAGGTAATACTTACTGTTGCTTACTGTTAACTTAGGTAATATTATATCATTCTGGGGTCCTTGCTGGAGTTGAAGAATTGCTAGTTATAATTTTTCTTAGTTATGATTAAGATAAAGTGGATATAAATATTGTAAGTGTATTTCTTGTTTGATACCTATTTTGTTATATGTAATTTTACTATGTTAAAGTTAAAACCTTCCTATTCATTTAGACAGAAAAGGTGAAATGATGTGGGAAGTCCTTCTGTATAAGTGTTGCTTTTATTGGTTAATGAATAAAGAATCTCCTTTGGTCTATGATATGGTAAAATAGAGCTAAGTGGGAATACTAAGCTGAATGCTGGGAGAAAGTAGACAGAGTCAATGAGAAGCCATATAACCTCTGCGAGAGACAGATGCTGGATAGAACCATGCTGGTGTGCCAAAACCTTGTGGTGATGCACAGATTAATAGAGATGGGTTAATTTATGATATAAGAGCTAGCTAGAAATATGCATAAGCTATTGGCCAAGCAGTGTTTTAACTAATATAATTTCTGTGTAATTAATTCAGATCTGGGTGGCCAGGAAATAAATGAGCAGCCTCGGCCTACAATACATTCATTTGGTTTTGCAATCATTATATTTATGATGTTGAAGGAATGAATCCTTCTACATTTTAATTGTTATTTTTATAAAATTCCACTCCAATAGAATTGTATAACTGTCCCATTAGCTTCCCTGTTATAGCCCTCCTCCTCACTACTTCCTTCATTAAAAAAGAAGAAAAATCTTATTAACTGTATTTACTGTTAACATGTTGCAGTAGATCATCAGTCTTGTTGGAAAGCACCTTTAACCATTGCTGCATCTTACCAACCCCACAAAATAATATTTTCAAATCAAGGTGCATAACCTTCTGGCAAAGACGCAATTACTCTTTATTGAGCATATATCAAGGAAAAAAATCTTTGGAAATATATACAAATATATTTCCAATAAGGTTATATCTTGACTAAACCTGCAATAAAGTTCAAGATGTGCTGTTTTTAAATCAGGTTTTCCATTACTGGCCTTTTAAAAACAATAGGTTGGTCCTTTAGGCAATTAGATAGTAGAGTGGATTGACTTTTAATTTATTAATATTCCTCCAAAAATATTTGTTTTCATGTTAAATACAAAGTTGGATATTTTTGCAAGGTTTCCATGAAATTATTTTTTGTTATTTATATAATTTCTTTACTTTACTAGTCAGGAGTTTTATAAGTATTCTGGGCAAATTATTTCTTATAAATATGTATTGAAAATGTACATTATGCTACCCAGGCTTATCTTGTTATACATGTAATATTCTCTGATGACAGTATTTTAATTTTAATCTAGTCTTACTTACTTACTGTTTTAAAACATGATTGTTTCTTTTTGAAATCTTTATTTTCCCCTAAGCTGCATAAATATCTTCCTAAACTTTTATTATCTCTACAAAATATTCTGAAATTTCATTTTATGAATCAAATGAGATTAATAGCAAATATATTTAGCTGCATAGTATCTAATTGATTATTAATTATTTACATTTCTAAAAATAAGATTTTTGTTACATATCTGCAATGTATGTTATCATAATTTTTTTCCAGACAGGGCCTCACTATGTAGTTCTGGCTCTACTGGAACACAGTACATAGCCCAGGCTAGTTTATAACAGAGATTCTTGTGCCTCTGCATATCAAATGCTGAGATTAAGGGAATATGCCATTATACCTGGCATGTTATCATAATGTACTCTGTCTAAGTGTATGTGTTTCTGGACATTCTGTCCTGGCCATTAGACAGTCTGTCTATATGCTGGCAGTGGTATTTCCTACTAAATATTCCTCATTGGTGGTATATAAATATTTACAATCATCTAAAAACACTGTATAAAAAATTTTTCCTGTAGTTTTCATTTAAAATGTTTAGCTTATATATCTTCATTAAGGAAGAAATTATACCTAAAGTAATTTACTCTAAGTTTTTGGAATGTCAAATCATTCCAAATATTACAACTTTCAGTAGTGGCTTTGATTTATTATGCAGAGTTTTAGATAATCTTTTTAACTGGAGTAAAACATTTTTTCAATATGAATTTTTATTGATTATTTGACTATTTTACATAATGTACCCCCATCATTCTCACTTCTCAGTCATCTCAGATCTACTCCCTTGTGACCTGTGAAAATAAAAGTTAAAAAAAGGAAAAGAAAATACCCAAAACTACAAGTACAATTTGTGTTGCTCCTATATTCACTAAAGCATTGTCAAAATCCCCCAAAAAGCCCCTTAACAAAAATTGAGTCTTCTCCATCCCACACCTCCTTCTGAAGTCCTCAGTTGTGGAGAACTATACTATTGCATCCTTATCACAATTTTTAAGAGTTCTATAAAATGACTTCTCTGTTTTGCTGCTACCTTTGGGGAAGTAGGTATTGTCACACAAGCCTTCTATGAGTATATTTCTCAATTATGAGTCTGCAGTCATCAATACCACTGTAAAAGTAGCTTCTCTGTCCTTTGCAATAACCAGGAGCACAATTCATTTTCTTCTATATAGATTCTGACTGTGGCACAGGCCACAGAAATCTACATGCTCTCCAAAAGCAGTATGTGTCATGGCCTTCAGCAATGTCTCCAATGGTAGTACAAACCACAGATGTCAACCTGGCCCCTTGCTGTAGGACTGGCCAGCAACACCATGGTCCTTGGCAATAGGCCAATGGATGACATAGATGACAGACCTCTGCCTAGTCTTTAATGGTAACAGGGGTCACAGACAATAATATGGCTTCAGCCTGCTACAGGACCATAGATAAGACCTGGCACTTGATAGCAGCAAGAACCATTGACATCATCATGGTTTCAGGTGGTAATACAGACCATTTACATATACATGGCTTTTGGTGATAGCATGGGACACTGACATCCACATGACTCCCATATACAGCAAGTTCATGGGCCCCAACATAGTCCTCAGCAATAGCCCAGGAAACATGCATTAATATGGCCTCTGGCTGTAACATGAGGGTCCTGCTTGTTGGGGTTACTGTCCCACCCGGTATCCCACAGCCAGCAAGCCCCAAAGAAAATCACACAGAGAGTCTACATTAGGTTATACAATGATTAGCCCATTAGCTCAGTCTTCCTACCAGCTCCCATAACTTATATTAACCCATTGTCAGCCACATGGCCAGTACCTTGTCTCAGCTGGGCTGCTACATGTTGCCATTTGGAGATTTGCGCAGGAATGCCAGGGAAGCATCCTACTTCCCAAATCTCCTGTTCTCACTTCTATTTCCTGTCTGGTTTTCCCGCCTATACTTCCTGCCTGGCCAAACAGCATTTATTTAAAACATGATTGACAGGATACAGAATTGTTCCGCACCATCTGGCAACAATTTTGACCATAGATCCTAACATGGTCTCTTGTGAGCATACAGACTATAGTAGTCCTCCTGGCCTCTTGCAGTAGTGTGGTGCCTCAAGCATGACATCTTTCTACCTGAACAGTCACCCAAATTTCTTCTGTACTGTTGGGGCATCCATCTTCAGCTTACAGGCCCATAGAATCCAGCAGACTTTTCCAAAAATCAGAAAATTTTAAGTACAGTTCCACCTATATTGGCAGTTTGTCACTCACTTTCTCCTGTGACCTGCAGTATGTCTGACAGACTCTTTCATGAAGCAGGAACTCTGAAAGATGGTCTTACCTTTAGGCAAGTTCAATTGTCATATTTTCTGTGGGTCCTTCATGTCCAGTTCATACAGCATATCATCATGCAGTCCAGGCAAGTGCAGTTTCTTGCCCAAATGATTAACCAATTCCATGAGGATCCTCTTCAATGCCCATCTTCCTCTTGAAGTAATTGGTACTGACAGGAGCAGATGTGTCACACTGTCATGATAAGTCCTAAGTTCTTAAAAGTTTTAATGCCATAGTGTAGCCATTGAAAGGTTTGAAGAATGTTTATCCATCTGAAATACATCTCTGTACATTTTGAAAGCCTAACTAACATGACTACAGGCTTTACTATTATAGATGATTATCTATTAAGCTATATTTCTTAATTATCCATTGCATTTTTAACTGAGCTGCACAAACATAATACCTTAATCAAGAGCAGAAATACATATAACAAAATTGACCTTAAATTTGTATTCATAAATCAAGAGCCATACCAATGCAAATCTCTATAGCATATTCTTCTTTAAATGTAAACAAACATTTATAAACAGTATTTGGGAATTGGGATGTAGTTCTCTTCAAACTGCTTCCTACTTTTTGTTCATAGTGAACTTCTGGTGTGACCTTGGTTCATCAAACCACACTAGCCTGGAATGAATCCACAGATTCTCACCCTCTGTGGAAACAAAAGAAGAACCACTTTTCCAAAGCAACATAACATTTCAAAACTGTGAAATCAAGACAATTTTAAAATATATATGCTGGATTAGCTGAGCAGCCCATATAATAAAATGTACTTAGTTCATTCACATTCAAAAAATTCAAAGAAAACATATTAGTACACATAATTTTTATTCCTTTATATGTAGATATCTATTATTTTCTAGCATGATTTGCTAAAAAGAATTTTTCTTTTTCATTTAACATTTTTATAATGCATGTTAAAATCCACTGTTTATGTTTGTGTGGATTCCATCCTCTGTTAAGGTGACCTAGTTGTGCAAGTTTGTTTTAAATTTTTATATTTGATTACTAAAATTTTATTTAATATATTTTATAAATGTGACTTCTATACTACTACTTTACATAGATATTTGTAGGCACTTATAAATCCTGAGTTTAAGTTTTTCATTATTGTAAAATAAAATGGGCATTGTGATTTGATAGGAATTGCACAGAATTTGCAATTTTTCTCACTAATACTGATAGCATAATGTAATTTATATCTCCAATCCATTAAAAATACCTTTCTATTTATTTGCCTGGTCTAATTATTTATATTCACACTTACTATATAGCTTTATGTTATTTCAAAACCTGATATATAATTTTCTTTCACATAAGTTGTTCAATATATTTTACCTCAGTGTAGATTGTATTGTTTTTAGAATAAAAGTTTTCTATTGTAGACTTTTTAGCTCTTGTATTTGCATGCTGCAATTATGCATTCATACAGAAAGTTGAGTGGTTTTTATTTTAATTAAATGGTATACAAGATATATCTCATTAATCTATACATGATAAATGAATAAATCTTTAGCATCTAACTTGGTATGTTAAGTATACTTATATGCCTATATAACTCCAATGAATATAGAATAGTTATTGACAAAAGAATCCAGCTATTTGACAAAATTACCTTTCATTATTTGTCATAGTTACTTTTAATTACTCAATATCTTCAAACAATTCTCTAACTTTATGTAACTCATTTAATCTACATTACTATTTTTAGTATTGTTTTGTATTTTACTGCTACAGAATATACATGTTGGTACATTGTATTATATTATCTTTGCAAAGCAGATAGTCAAAATAATAATAAAAATTCTTTCCTTTTCCTATATTCTTAATCTCATTTGCATCTGCAGATCTCCTTGACCCATTAAATTCCAGATATTATTCAGCAAAATGCATTTATCTGCTGAGTTCAGCTGTTGGTTTAAGAATTTAGTTATTATTGTCCCACTTTTAGAAAAGATAAAAGTATGAAAAGTAATTAATATTCATAAGTAGATAAATTAAAATGAAAATGTTATAAGAAGGTCAATAGTCTAAATCTTTGATCATGCAATGTGTAAAAATTAATTGTATTACCTGTTTCATAGTTTACACTTCCTATTCAAAAACAATTTAAATGTCTTAGAGATATAAATATTTTCTAATATAGCAATTATATCTACAATAAATACTTATATTATTTCTGAAGGGTTTCATATTAATGTTAGGTATGTATAAACAATAACTAAAATCATTGCATGTTAAAAAAAATTTATAAACACTTTCTTATGGGCTAAGAATGTCCCTTCTAAATTTATAAATTAATGGTATAAGCTTCCACATGAAGGATATGGAGTTGGAGCCCTTAAAGAATAAGGAGTTTTAGATTTTAGATGTGACTATGAGTGTGAGTCTCATTGACTGACCAAGAGGAAGATCAACCAAAGCCTAGTTTACTCTTGTGGGAATACAACAAATCACGGATCTACAAATATAAGTAGGACTTTCCACTCTATCTGCATTTCCTGACATTTCAAACATATTTTCACCAGAGTCCTAGGCTGTGAGGAATAAAATATGTTGTCTAAGTCTCTAGTCTATGAGCGAAAGTACCCCATGGTGCCCAACACAGATTATGTACTGAGAGCAGCTGCTTCCTTAACAGAGATTGCAAAATGTGGAAATGGCTTTATAAATGAGGAATGGATGAAAAATTGAAAATGAAATCATATAGTAGAGATATGGACATTAATTAATTAAGGAACAGAGAACTCATAAAATAATCTATGAGAGCGGAAGTTAATTTTCTTAAAGTCAAAATATAATTCCTACTCTGTACATAAATACTTGATCCAGAACTTCTGAAGCATTATTAATCATGCAAAGATATTTTCCTAAAATACTAAGATTTGTTTAGACAAAATAAACTGTTACAGTCATCTCTAGAGGATAATATCAGATTATTAGAAAATCAAGACTTTATCATTGTTAAGTAGCACAAAAAGTAAGGTAGCCTAAAAAGCACTTAGATAACTGCCAAACAAATTTTTTTCTATATTTAGAGCAATCTAATATATCAACTGAAATGTTTCATTAAGATATGTTTCTCAACAATTTTTGCTTTCATACTCCATATATTACTAAACACTATTATAATAAAATAGTTTTTAAAAGACATTTTTTATGAAATGACCCATAGTGGTTTTTTTTTATTTTCAGGTAAAATCATGTGATATTAGTAATTTAAGAGAAGATTGATTTTGTATGATTTTTCAGAGATTTCAGTCCATCTTGTTGGAAGGGTAAAGGAGAAGAAATTTCTTACTTGATGGAAATCAGAAAACAGAAGCCATTGAAAAAATTATGTTGCAGTTTTTCATTAAATCAAAGAATATGTTCAAATTTTAGTGAAATAAGCATAATATTGGTACAGGAAGACACTGAGATGGTTTGGAATCAAATGTAGAGTATACTAACAAATTCTAAGACATACTTAACCACTGAAACAAATGATGAACCCAACCCAGTAGTATATGAGTTATTTACTAGCCTTATGAAAATTCTGAAAAGTTTAGGAACATTTCTTTAACAAAATTTAAAAGTTTAAATCTTCATAGGAAACACAGAAGAAACTGAATATTTAGGGACTCCTATATACCAAAAGATTTAAGATTTAAATACAAAGTAAGCAAAAACTGCATCAATAATTCAAAATAAATTATGATAAAATATTAATGTTCACAATCTTAGAATTATACTCAATAAAAATGCTGAAAATATATTAAGAACATGCCTTATGGGTAGGGGTTTTTCTCTATATAATATTTGATGACTACTCTTCTATATCTGAACATAGGATTTGTCATAAAATAACATATTTACCAAAAGAACTAATAATATTCAAAGTTAGTAAAATAAATACAAAATGAAGTACTGTCCTATACCCAGCAGGTCACCAATGAAAGCATGCCATTGTGTGTTTAATTGAACTTATAGACAGTAAATAGCATGATCAACTAACAAAAGAGATAACTCAAATTGTAAAATTTGATTATTGAGTATTACAAAGATGAAAATTGTTTGATGTATGTTGCTTAATATTTTCTAGTTTTTCAAATTAAAGAACAACTTCCAGAATGTTACATTTCTCCTAAATTTAGTACAGCTCTAAATATAAATTCTATAAAGTTTTTTTTTTATTATTACTGTGCATCTATGTGCATGTGTCGGTATTGTTGTGTGTATGATGTCTCTGTGTAAATATGGCTCCATGGATGCTCTGGCTTCCATGTTGAGGCAAGAAGACAATTTTGTGGAGTCAATTTCCTACTTATTTTGGTTTCAGAAATGAAACTTAGGTCATTCTTT
>JAQHUG010000627.1:0-14320 GCA_028555095.1 Dicrostonyx torquatus
AAAAGAAATAAATTCAAGAGATGAAAGATTCCTGGTATCTAAATGGTTGTGGGGTTACTTATAAATCAGCAACCAAACTGGCTTATAAAATGTCTTGCATATATGTGAAGCACCTGTGAGCCTGGTACATGCAGAGGTCAGAAGAAGCTATTGCATCCCTTGGAACTGAAGTTACATATGGTGTGAGCTACTATGTGGGTACTGGGAACTGAACCCAGGTCCTCAGCAAGAGCAGCAATTATTTTAGCTGCTGAGCTACGTATTTCTCCACCCCTGGGCTGTTTTTAATCTCTTTTATAAATGTAAAAGCTATCAAAGATTTTTTTTAGATAAAAGTCTTACTATGTTGCCCAGGCTGCCCCAAATTCTTTGACTAAGAGCTCTTCCTGCCTCAGCCTTCTGAGAAGCTGGTACTACAAGACTGTTACCACCATACCCAGCTCTTATCTATGATATAAGAAAATAATAAATCCAATAACAGACAGTGGCTTCCTAGATCCCTTGTCCATTTTTGTCCTTGCTAGCTCAAGGGAGGAGAAAATACAACTCAAATGATAACTTTGGATTGTAGTTTGTCTTAGTTATTGTTTTAATGTTGTAAAGATACACTGTGATTATCACCACTCTTATAAAGAAAAACATTTAATTGGGGTGGCTTGCTTACAGTTTCAGAGGTTAGTCCATTATTGTCATAGCTGAAAGCACGACAGCACACAGGCAGACATGGTGCTAGAGAAGTAGCTGAAAGGTGTATGGATCTGCAAGGAGCAAGAAGAGAGACTGAGTCACTAGGCCTGGCATGAGCTACTGAAACCCCAAAGCCAACCCCTGGTGACACACTTCCTACAACAAGGCCATACCTCCTAATAGTGCCACTCCCAATGGGTCTATGGGGACCATTTTCATTCTAAGCACCACATAGTTTCTCTTTCATGTGAGAAAAGAAAGGGCTCTAATGCCCCTACCAAACAAGTTTCCAGTGAGCTAGAGGCAATAAAAATGTGTTAGTAGCTGCTTTCTTCTTGCAGGTGGTGGGGAAAGAGTTTATAAAAATTTTCAAAGGTGGGCTTTGGAAGAATCAGAAATGTTTAAGTATGTGTGTGTGGGGGGGGTGCTGGATGTGGTGGTATACACCTTTAGTCCTCTTACTCATGAGGCAGGACAGAGAGATATTTGTGGGTTTGAAGCCAGGCTTGCCTACATAGAAAGTTCCATGCCAGTGAAAGATGCGTGCAGTACCACAGATGGCAGGGGACAAATCCAGGAAAGGTAAAGTAGACCAGGTTCAACTTGACTTCAGTTAGCAATGGCTGGACCAAATCTTCTGGAGTCTGACACCAAGTCATTTATTTTATTTATTACACATTTAACCATAGTAAAACTTTGGGAAAAGTTTTCACATGACAATTTTCACAAAGTTTTAGGCTTGGTTACACTGAAACTCCTTTGCAAAGCATCTCTTTAGCAAAGCACCTGTGACCTTTTCCCAAATGAACGGGTTCTATTGACACAGAACTGGGGCCTGGGACATAGAAGTCAGGGCCTAGGGAGAAAGGGTTTGTAATAAGCATAATAAAGTACACAGGACCTTTTTTTTATGAGGATGGGTCCTATTGACTGAGAAATAACACTAAGGATTCTGGAGGATTCACAAGGGCTGGTGAAAAGTTTTTTGCACCCGGATAAACCTCTCCACCAATGCAATAATCCAAATCAGACCAAAGCAAACAGAATTGTTAAAAAGCCCAGGTTTAATGGATACCAATGCTCCCGGAAGACTTTCCAGTCCCACCCTCGCCGAGAAAAGCCAAGAAGGAAGACCAGAAAACTGTTTGTTCTCTGAGTGCGCGGAGGTGGGGGGCAGTTTAAATACCCTGTGGGAGTGGTCTTGATCATCTCTGGGGAGGGGTCATCATTTGGCAGGCTTTCTCTGAGGTGGAGTCTGAATTGAGGCATCTCCCAGGGAAGGGAGCTTGGGATGGAACTTCACCGGAACTTTCCATACTCTTTGGAGATATGGATGCTAGGGACTGTGGTGACCCTTCCATCCAAACATTCCATAATCTCTGGGTATATGAATGCCAGAGGCTGGGGTGGATGCTTCCACCCAAACATTCCAGACTCTGGATATAGGGTATGGCTCAAGTCTGGGTACTTACTGAAGGCATGGGGCGACATGGGAGAAGAAAGAGTTTGGAATTGGTGCGCTCATGCTCAGTGAGAGGTGTGGCTGGAGAGGTATCCAGCTTACTGCCATCCTGGAGACCTCAGGTGTCTGTTTCTTGAGAGAACTGATAAGGCAGGTTGCTAGGAGACAAAATATATTGTTATTATTGGACCTATGAATGGGGTTAGCCATGGGAAGGATCGTTAACTTCCAGAAAGAATGAGACAGAGAAGTGCCCTGGTTGTACAGGAGAGGCAAGGGTGAATGAATGAAATGAGAACAGACACGTCCTTTAAAACCAAATTTTAGTTGCTCGGTAGGGTGCCCATTTGAGCCAGGAGAGGTGGTACCAATGGTGAAGTCCTAGGAGTTGGTGAACTGGTGTATATGCTGGCATTATTTGGAGAACCCTCTGCAGGTTGGTCTTGACCCAGGCAGGAGGAGTGACCTGTAAAATATGCTTGAAAATAGGTGGGGTCAAAAAAGGCTCTGGAGACTGTTAGTTGTTTTTTTTTTCTTTTCTTTTTTTTATCAGACCAGATTTCTTAATACAGCAGCAGAACTTTCCCCAGGAACCTGAAGGTTTCTGTAAGACAGCTGGAACACATTTACATCTTGGTGTCATAGCAAAAATCTATGGCTTTATGTTAAAAGGCATGAACATTTTAGAAGACAAAGGAAATAGAAAACTCTGAACTTCTGAAGATACATCTGAAACCTGTTAATTCTGGACTAGAAAGCCCATGAAAGGGGCACATCTGTCTGTATTTTTAGCAGAAAACTTAACAAATGAAGTAATGAGCTACCAGTACCCTAAGTCATCAAATGCCATTAGACAGGTCTAAAAGGGATAAGTAACTGAGCAGACCCCGTTATTTTGTTGCTGAATGAATTAATGACCTGTGCTAGCTAGCATCTTTCTGCCTTACCCATTGGAAACAAGGTGACAAAACCATATCCCAAATTTTTACAGGACCTTTTTTATCTTCTGCCAGCAGATGGGTAAATGGGAGGAGTTACAACATGTGAGTAGGTACCATTTTGCCTAAGGTCAAATGTCTTAACCACCAACTTTGCTAATGGTAGCCACATGACTACTGCCCCTGAGCCACTCAGTTCTAGGTGGCAACTGGGACAGAGAGGAGTCACAGACTCCTGAGGTTCTGCCCCTAGACAAACAGCACTGGCAGCAGGCTGCCACCATAGCCAGAGCAGCGACATGACCTGTCACAAGATACCTTTATGCTTTATTTCGTCTCATCTTTTACTTATGTCTCTGCCTCTAATTTCCTGTTATGCTGACTCTGATGCATATGGCATGCTTGCACACGGCCATGCTTTTAGGCAGGACCCACCATAGCATCAACTTCATGCAGGGACGCTACTGTTAGCATCCACTTCATTCAGGGACCCCACTGCTACAGTGGATCTGTTCTCTCCCACCTACGACAAATCTGCTTTCTCATTCACTGGCGGCTTTGATTCGCCAATTTCTTTCATTTTCTCTCTCTCTCTCTGTAAATGCCATGTCTATTTGTTACAAATTGTGAGTCAAAGATGAAAAAGCAGCTTCTTTTTACTCAGTATGGATGTGACTTTTGATATAATCCTATATCTGTAAATACAAGCTAGCTTTAACTCTGTAGGTGTATCTATATATGCAACTTAAATTCAACTGTGCATATATGTTCATATAATTATTGTTTAAAAATGTTTTAAACAGTATCAATAAACTCTGTTCATTGTATCTCCTATACAAGGAAAACAAGTTTAAAATATTTTAAATTGGTATATACTTTTAAATGATGATAAACAATATAAGGTTAGATCTATTACAACATACTGTCTATGTGATTCAACCCTGATTTAAAATATATTTTACATAGTAATAAAAAGTTAAGGTTATAAAGATCTATTTCAAATTAGCAAAAACTAACCTCGAGATTTACACTACCTAGCTGTAGCGCCTACAGTACAGAACAGTTCGCGAATTGAGCAAGGGGCTGGAGATTGAAAAACACACAGAGACATGGGTCACTCTTGAAACAAGAATGCCAATTTTATTGTGTTCCAGGGCAGCTTATATAGGGCTCTCCTTAACTAATGGCCACACCCCAGCTCTTAGGATTTTCAGCTGCAAACCCACCAGAAACCACTGCCCTGCCATCAGGAACTCATGAGTGTCTCATGCTCAGAGCAGCTGCAAGCACAAGAAAACCAGCTGTTCGCTCTGGCAGGCAAAGGGTCATAGAAAGTTCAGGGTCTGAGGGTCTGCAGTTCCCAACACTGGGAAATTAGTGTAATTGGGGTGCATGATGTGAAATTTCCAAAGAATCAATAAAATAGCTATAAAATATTAAAATAAAAAGTACAAATGTCAACACATGATCAAAAACTCACTATGTAAAAGAGCATACTGATGCAAATTTGAATCCTAAGGCCTAGGAGTACAGTCCATAGGGAGTGGGTTCTAGGAGCCTCAAATCCCTTTTACATAAAGTTATAATACTTGCTGTGGCCTACATGCATCCTCTCACACACTTTAAATCATTTTTGCATTGTATGTGTTACCTGACACAATGCAAGTACTGTCCAGTAACATGGAATGATAAGGGGGCAAAACTTGTACATATTCAGTGCAGACATTACATTTTTTTTGCTGGACTAGGTGGAGCATGCCTGTATCCGAGCACTCAGGCAGCCAGATTGCTGTGAGTTCAAGGCCAGCCTGGTGTACAGAGAAAGTTCTATAACAGCAGGAGCTACACAGTTAAAACCCTATCTCATAAAACAGAAACAAAAAAATTTCACCCCATAGTTGGTTGAATCATGGATATGGAACCCATGGATGTGAAGGACCATGTTAAAATGATAAAGAAACAGAGTGGGGAGGGTACAACAATGAAGATGCTAGATTCCTTCAATTAAATATATGGATCTCAAGTTGCTGTTTCTACCTTAACTTTGACGATTAGAAAAATGTCATATGTTCTTGGTTCTAAAGTACATATTTCTCATTCTAATGGATTCTGAATGAAATTTTAATAAACAGCATGGATGAGATGAGAGAGAAATCATTCTGGATACTAGGGCAATGGGGCTGAATGTCAGTATGACCTAGGACATACAGCAAAAATAGCAGCCACAGATAGTTTCAGGAAGTGGGGAAATGACAAATGTTAAGTTCTTGGTTCCCTTGATGCCTCTTTCTAGACTCATGCCCTGTAGCTTGGGACAAGAACAGGAAGAAATATAGAGTGGTCTACCCACTCCCTTCCATGCCTGAGTTGCTTGCAGTTCCTGACTCATCCCTCCAGTGAGGCAAGTCATAGTGACAAGTTGGAAGAGAAAACATGCCCAGTGCAGAGAACAATAGAGGTCAGTACTTTTCTGAGAAGAGGGACAAGAATGAATCAGGGTGGCTCCACTTCCTATTTCTACTTCTCCAGCATCTTGCTGCCAGGTCCCCTCTGTCCCCAGGCCAACCAAGGCGGTAGGGATGGAGCTAAGGACAAATTAATTCAGCAGCTTCAACAGACTTAGACCTCAGCTCAGCTGAAACCAGAGGTGTTTCAAGTTCCTTGCACAGAGAGATCATTCCTCCTGTAACCCATTCAGGCAAAAAGACCAAGACAGAGTGCTCTTCCAGATTTGGATGGAAGATGCTTCTTCCACATGGTGTTGTCTGCTGAGGTTCTCCTTCCACACCTTTGTGGGGAGTGTCTGAAAGCAGATTCCTCCCTTGGTCCTGTCCCCTCCCCATATAAAATGAAGGAAAAATTACCTTTATGGACTAACTTGGGGGATGCCTAAAAGTTATTGATGCTTATTTGGTTGGGGAGGGAGCATTACATATACACATGTATGAGATATGATCTTGCAGTGTATCCCAGACTGGCCCTACTAACACATCATCCTGAGTAGCGAGTAGCCAGGACTACAGGGAATGCCTCCATTCTTGCCTCAGTGCCATTTTAACACCAACTGTTTCCACGATGATGTATTGAACACCAAATTGTACCTAGCACATATCAAATGTGTCTCTTTAAGAAAGTTACATTTATCACGTGGAAGTCTCACTGCACAGGTGCTTTGAAGTTCTGCATTAGGAACCATGACCTTCCCTGAGTACCATCAGCCAGGGGAGGAGTACTGGGGATCAGAAAGCTGTTTTATCTGTGTGATACATTTATGTGCTTCATGTGTGGGGAAAATTGAGAAATTCTTAACCATTTTCAGCAGAGAAATGTTAATAGGGCAGCAAGAGGCCTAGGACTTTCAGGTTTGCTGTGGGGGCTGAGAGGTGGGCGTTGCTGGTAAAAAGAAGGAACACTTAGGTAGAAGCAAAAAGGAAACAGATGTGTTTCCCTGACAGCTGAGGTTTAATGAGGAACCCTCATGCCCTCCTCAAGCCCTGCCCCACCACAACCTAATATGCAGTTTGCATCTTTTTATTTGTAAACAAAGGCAGGTTCATACTTCATTTGAGTGTGGCTTTATCCACACTCTACCAATTTCAAAGAAATGGAAAAGTACTTTAGTACCTACAAAGCATTATTCATATCTGGGGAAAATATGTTTTTATCTTCCCTTTTTTATTATTGTTTGATTTTTGAAACAGGGTCTCTGTAGCCCAGGGCAGCCTAGCTCTCATTATATAGCTCAGGCTGACCAGGAATTTGTGATCCTCCTGCCTTAGTCTCCCTATGTAGAGGATTATAGCAGTGAGAAACTATATTAAGCATGTCATCACTTTTCTTTGTGTAAATGACATTTTTATAAGGAGATCTGTGTGTACCCTGCCTTCCCCACCCTCTTTGGAGGCTGGGGTTCAAGACAAGGTTTCTCTGTGAAGTTGACCTCGAACTCCACAGATTCACTTGCCTCTGTCTCCTGAGTGCTAGAATTAAAGGTGTGTGCCACCACCACTCGACATTTTTTCTGCTTTTATACTTTAATAGATTTTAAAAATAATCTTCCTGTGTTGTTACAAAGTGTTCACAATATTTTTAATGGTTTCATAGTATTCTAGAGAGACTATGGGTTTCCTTAATTTCTTAGTCCAAATTTTTCCACATGATGCTTGAAATTCAAGTTCCTCTTTTACAAATACAAGTATTTTAAAATACTTTTCAACTGTCTATCGCCAATTAATATCTATCATCTATCTACCTATATTTATCAAGAGAAGACGAGGATGGAAAAGTAGGTGGAGAAAGTGTTAAGAGATGGGAAAGGGAACAGAAGATAACAAACGCAGATCCTGGTTATGGTGCTTAGGCAGGCAGAATTGTCGCCTCCACTGGGACTGCAGACTGCTTGGCCACTCCCTCGCCACTGCGGAGTTTGGCCTTGGCCTAAAGCGGTCTCTGTCGCCCCCTGCCGTTTACGCCGCAACCCCCAGTTTCTGGTCCCCTTTCTCTGCCCCCTCCTCTATTTTGCATCTCCAGGGCTTTCTCCTGTCCTTTCCCCACCCTGCCCCTTCGAGCCCTCCCGCGTGTTACCTTCAGAGTCCTCTCCCGTGGACATTCTTGCGGAACTAGGTGGTGTCACTAGGCCCAGAGGGAATGGACAGACCAAGAGAAGCCCGGAATGGCTGGCCAGCTAAGCGAAGCTCTAGGTCCCTCTGGGTACTTCAGCAGTGGGAGTTAATCCTGGAGCTGTCGCCCTGGAAACCTTCGGACAGAAACCTCTGGACTGAAACAGCTTTGTCTACATTCTGGTTCTAAAAGGAGGTGCCAAGAAAACCCGAACATTTTGGGGTTTGATGATTGTGGAACTTGAAGGGTCATCGATTCCATTTCCCTATATACAGGCAGAGGAATTGGGACTTGAGGGAAGGTCAAAACTCTCAGGTCTCTGAGCGCTGCAATTTGCCACTACTTGGTTTAGGTCCCATAAATGCCTAAATGGCATCTCAAGATGACAAGATTCAGGAGCCAGCAGCGGGGGGTTGTTGGTGCTAGGAAGCAGTCTCCTTCCCAAGTCCTTTTCACCAGTTAAAACCCCTCCCTATTCCTTTTGCATCCCCTTTCTCCTTTTTTTGCAAATCCAGGCCGGTCTAGTCCCAGGGTCTACTACACACATGCACACACTCACACACTGCCACAGTGCTGCACAAATCCAATAGGAAATCACCCAAAGTGGGAACCAGTTAGCTTTTCCATCTCACCTAGAGTCATCCTTCCCCATGCCTCAATTTGCTTGGACCAGACTATCTCTGTTGCCACCACAGGAATGGTTTTCAGGCAGAAGACATGACCCTCAGCAGACAAATGTGAAGACTGATGCCAGAAAGCACCAAACTGCTTCTCTAGAGACCCTGCAGACCTACGAAGTAGGGCCAGGTCACCTGTGGGGCTGCCTGGGAAGAAGAGAACCTACTAACACTGAGGCTATGGGTTCCAGCCAAGACACTAGATTCAGTGCTACTGGGGAAATTGGGGTCCCATTTGGATTCTTAGTCTCCTTAATAAAAGAATTTTAAAACAGACTGAGAAGGAAGCTCAATGGCCATTTTACTAGAATTTAAAAGAAACACAACAAGGCAGGTGAGCTGCAATCTTGCCACCTACCAAGTGAAGGAAGAGTCAGGGTTCAAGAAAGTTGGCATGCTCATTAATTTAGAAAGTTAGCATGGCAGATAAAAGAAATTTCAGAGAGCAAGCAAGAAAACCCAGTGTCAGGGAAAGATGCTTAGGCTTTTGGCCAATATCCAAAAAAGACTAGAGCGGAGGGGAAGTTATGCTTTTTAAGCAAGGCAGTCTTAGTGATACATAGGAGAAGTTCTGTGAACAGCTACACCGGAGGATGGGCTTCTGGGAAGTGTATATGTACATTACTTCATGAAAGGAATAATTGTTCTTTCCATCTCCTTAGCACACTCTTTGGTGAATCAGCTTTCTTGAGGCATTGTCTCCTGGCCAGGTGATTGACAAGCTCAGTTGGATTAACTCTTAAGGGAGGAGACAATAATAGCATATAATATAATATTCTTATCTTTGGAGAAAATCAAAGTGTCTTGTCTCTGGGTCTCAGGATCAGAGGTAGAACTCAGATTCCATTCCTCTGACCAGGAGAAAATAACTTTCCCTAAGCGAACCCCAGTAAAACCCTGACACTCCCATCTTTTCTTTTTTCATTTTAAATCCTAAAGGGAACTTATGAAGCTTCCCTTTCTAGTGTTACCAGGGAAACAGGATGGGTGACCAAAGCAGATCATAATGGAGCGATTCNCAGGGTTTCTCTGCAGCTTTGGAGCCAGTCCTGGAACTAGCTCTTGTAGACCAGGCTGGTCTCGAACTCACAGAGATCCGCCTGCCTCTGCCTCCCGAGTGCTGGGATTAAAGGCGTGCGCCACCACCGCCCGGCCTCACTCCCATCTTTTCATGTGGTATTTTAAATCCTAAAGGGAACTTATGAAGCTTCCCTTTCTAGTGTTACCAGGGAAACAGGATGGGTGACCAAAGCAGATCATAATGGAGCGATTCATCTTCAGTAGCCTCTAATTCTTATAACATCCACCCCGCCCACACTAAGAATTGAGGCCCCTTGGCAGTTTTTAGCCCCCACCCCACCTTGCCATCAAGAATGACACAGTGAGGATCCGGACCAAGAAGTTCATGACTATCTAGTTCAGAGGCAACAAATGATCACTGATGTCCACTATCCTGGGGAGGCAACAGTACCAAAGATAGAATTTTAGAAAAAGCTAGCTAAAGTGTACAAAACCACACCAGATGTCATCTTTGCATTTGGATTCAGAAATAATTTTGGTGGTGACAAGATGACTGGCTTTGGCATGATCGGCAATCCTTTGGATTAGGCAAAAAAGAAAATGAGCTTAAACACAGACTTGCATGACATGACTTTTATGAGAGGAAAAAGGCCTCAGGAAAATAGTGAAAGTAACATGGGAACAGAATGAGGAAGGCCAGGAGGACTGCAAAGGCCAATGTTGGCGTTGGTAGAAAACAAAAGGAATATTCTGGGGTGACTTCATCAGTTGTGATGGTGCAAATTTCTAAGTAGACAAATAAGCTAAAATTTTCAAGTAAAAATTTTTAAAAAGTTGAGGCTCTAAAATAACTTAGGAGATGAGCTGAAACTGGGACATAGAAAGGTTTAGGGTCTCTACTCTTGTTAGCTGTCAGGCCTTCAAAGTGGAATCAAAGGGACCCATACAGATAGAGTAAGGATGCAGCAGATTGACAAACAAGAGGAGATAGCATTAAGACAGCAGTCCCAAGATTAATAGTGTCACTTCTAACATTATAATGTATGTAAGCTGTCTCTGAAAATCCAGAGATCAAATTCCAAAGCTGTTCACCAAAAAAGATGGGTGTCTGAACTAGAGATTTGGTCACATCATCAAGTACAGTTTCCAGGCAGCTATGCAAAAGAGGACATATAAGGAGAAACCAGACCGGAAGCCACATCCCCCAAATACATTTGGAATGTCTGGCCTCTGCCCAGGACAGAACCAAGGCCATGACTTCTGGCCAAGGACAAAGACAAGAATGTTTGCCTAGACAGCCTAAAACTGCCCAACCAGTTTTTATCTCCTGTACTCATCAATGGCAGCCTTCAAATTCAAAGCCCAAAGTTCTCAGCAAAGTTCTCTTCTTCTTAAGGTCAGATTTGTATTTCATTCAACTGTATTTCAGGCAAACCGGTACTGATTCATCACAATACAGTCAAGTTTAAAACATCATTTAAAAAATCTTCTTTTGAGCTGGGCGGTGGTGGTGCACACCTTTAATCCCAGCACTTGGGAGGCAGAGGCAGGTGGATCTTTGTCAGTTTGAGGCCAGCCTGGTCTACAAGAGCTAGTTCCAGGACAGGCTCCAAAGCTACAGAGAAACTCTGTCTCGAAAAACCAAAAAAAAAATCTTCTTTTGAAACAAGTTGAACAAAGCAGGGTTTGCAAGAAGGGCAATAAGTAATGGGGTTTGTTGCCAAGCCTAGAAATCTGAGTTCAAACCCCAGGACTCAAATGATGGAAGAAGTAAACTGAGTCTCCAAAATTATCTTCTGATCCCCACATGCCTACCCCAACACATGTAATAATTAATTGAATGTAATTTTTAAAAATATTTATTTATTATGTATACAATGTTCTGTCTGTGTGTATGCCTGCAGGCCAGAAGAGGGCACCAGACCTCATTACAAAGACTGTGAGCCTCCATGTGGTTGCTGGGAATTGAACTCAGGATCTTTGGAAGAGCAGGCAATGCTCTTAACCACTGAGCCATTTCTTCAGCCCCATATTGAATATGATTTCTAAAAAAACTTTGTATTGACTTTTTTTGTGGGTTGCACATCATGCACCCAGATCTCACTCATCTGCTGGTTCCCTTGCTTCCGCCCTCTGCCTTTGCAACTGGTCCCCCAAAACAAAATTTAAAAGTAAAGTAAAAAAACAAAACAAACAAACAAACCAACAATAACAACAAATTTCGGCATGGAGGCTGTAGTGTGGTCCAGTGAGTCACACAGTGTACCTTTTAGTTTTTACATCTTTATTTATAAGTGTTCATTGCAGTGAATCATTGGTCTGGTTCGAGGCCTCTGGCTTCTGCTCACTGGGCCCTCACTGTGACTACTCTTGGATATCCTAATGTTGCCCTGTGCCATGATGATCCTGCACCTTTTGGACTGCAGGTCTGGCCCCTCCACAGGCTCTACCAGTTCATAGATGAGGTAGGAGTTAGGGTGAGTGCTACAAACTCAACATTATACAGCAATTGCACAGTCATCTTTTCACAAGCGACGTCTCAGAACCAAGGCATCTGGTAAAGGCTGAAGTAAAAAGCAAGGCTTTTTGGCGTTATTGCTTTTTGAATAAGTGTCTTTGCTGTAGATTTTTCACTGTAGCTGAACTCCCTTTCTGTTACATATTTGGAAATTAATTCCCAGTTCAGAACAGTTTCCCTCTGCCAGGCCTCATTCCTTTCTCCTAGGAAGCACAGAGATCTGCCTTCCTGCAATTATCTTTATCAGCAGGCATTTGGTCAGGGTTTAGGGTCCAGGCATAGAACATTTCACTTAAGATATTCACAGATCTCCAAGGACATAGAATTACTACCTGCCTAAGTTGCTGCTCTGGTTTTATCCCACTCAAAAGAGTCTTAACTCCTTGTGCTCACTTTCACCTCAGTTTACTGATGATTTTACTTCAGAACTTTCAAGGACAGCAGAAGAGATAATTAACTGCTACCCACAACACCTGTGATCAGAATAGCTGATAACAGAACAGTCTGGAACTAATCATTTAGAGTCCTGGGTCTCTTCTTCATCTAGAGCATTAAGTCTAACTCCAGACCTAGGACCGCAGAAGCTGCGTGTCTGTGCTATCTGATCAAGAGCCATCAGCTTCTCCCTGACTGCTTACCTGTAGGTTGCCTGGTTACCTGATTCTATGCATACTGGGAGAAAAAAAAATGACCACTGATTTAAACAATCTGTGCCTTATTCATAATTTTACTGAAAATAAACCCTTTAACCTTTTATCTACCACCTAAAAATGTAGCATTGGTGTAGGAGGGTCCTTCTGTATTTCTGTTGCTTTCATTGGTTGAATAAAGAGACTGACTTGGATTTTTGATAGGGCAGCCCTTAGGTGAGCAGAGTAGACAGAACAGAAGGCTGAGTGAGAGAGAAGGCACTGGAGCAGATGCCATGTTCCTCCAGCCCAAGATGGACTTTGGTTAGAATCTTCCTGGTAAGCCACGACCACATGGTGATACACAGATTACTAGATATGGGTTAAAGCAGGATGTAAGAGTTAGCTATTAAGTGGCTAGAGATAATGGGCCAGGCAGTGTATTAAATCAATAAAGTTTATGTGTAATCATTTCAGGTATAAACTAGCCAGGGCCAAAAGCAGGCCTGTGTCCGGGAGCTGGGTGCTGGGGAATGCAGCCCCCACAGCCTGTACATCTTACTACATAGCATAGCACACTAACCTTCCCCTCTAAAATTCCCTGATGATTTAATTCCTTCGTAACTAACTTTCTCCATTAAGGAGTTCACCGGATGTGTACTAGCCACGCCCATAAATGTGTGTGTATGTGTGTGTGTGTGAAAACCCTTATCTGATTGTCTGATTGTCTATGGAATGAAAGAATTCTGGCCTGAAACCCGCTAGGGCTCGGGAATGGCTTATTTTAAGGGTATATATGACTGGGAACATTTGTAATGGGTAGAATGACATAGAACTGAGAACAATGTATAACAAGGGAGAATAAGAAGGAACAATGAGAAATGATGGATTGAAGAGAGAATACAGAAACGTGGATAGACAGAACCTGTTGTGAGTAGATTTTTTACCCCTCAGATCTTTTCTCTCAGATTTTTAGCCCACCTTTAGTTATTCATGGCACTCTTAATTGAGCCCTGTTAGGTGGGTTACCTCATAGTCCTGGTTCTGGACCTGGGTGGTAGCTGGGATGCTCTCCAGCACTGCCCTGGCTAGCTCACCCAATGGAGCAGACAGCAAGGAGCAGGGCCAGTTCTCTTGCTCTCACACTCTTGGTCCAGCTCATCTGCACTTACAGCACCAGGGCCAGCTCTACTATTTTGCTAAGGTGAGGTGCAGGGACTGCTCTCTGGATTGCTGCACTTGCTGAGGAGAAGGGCCAGTTCTTCCGGTCTCATGTTCCTTCTTTTTTTTTTTTTTTTTTGAGACAGGGTTTCTCTGTAGCTTTGGAGCCTGTCCTGGAACTAGCTCTTCAGGTCTCATGTTCCTGAAGTCAGCTCTCCCACCTGTTGCAGGGAGCAAGGAGTTGGGGGGGCATCATATTTCCCTTACCCTTGCCATCCCATGACATAAGAGGGAGGAGGCTGGGCAGTTCTCCTGCTCTCATGCCTACAGGCCCTACTCTCCTGTGCCCCCACCAACAGGGTCAGCTCTAGAGTGCTGCCCAGGCAAAGTGGCATGCCCACTCTCCCATGTACTGCAGCTGGTGAGGGGCAGGGTTAATTCTTACACTATCGTGGCCCTGGGGTCAGGTCTCTCACCTGCCACGGGTGGCAAAAGGTGAGGTGAGGGAGGATATTTTTTCCTCACCCATGCCACCACATGGCATACAAGGGGGGTGCAGGGTCAGTTGTTCCACTCTCATGTCTTCCGGGCCTACTCACCTGCACCCC
>JAQHUG010000627.1:70505-107197 GCA_028555095.1 Dicrostonyx torquatus
CCACAGGGCAGGGTATCCTGCCCCATCTTAAGGAAGCAGGGGGAGGGCGGTGGGGTAGTGGGGGAGCAGGAGGGCCTGGGACAAGGGGAGTTAATGTAAATTTTTCTTTTAAATTTAATAAAAAAAAAACGAAAAGAAAAGAAAATGTACTACTCTTGCAGAGGACTTGAGTTTGGTTCCTAGCACCATATAATGGTGCATCATAATAACTTCCTATAATCCCAGCTCCAGAGGGACCTAACTAATGCCTCTGTCCTCTAAGTGTACTTCTACTTATGTGCACACTTGCGCATGTTCATGCACATGAACATACACACACACTATTAAATAAATAATTTAAAATAATAAAATAAATCTTAAAAAGCTATAAACCCAGAAGAAACCAAAATTTCAATTTTTAACCTTCCCGAAGGCTGAAATATATAGTTGGATACTGTTTGTGCAGGTTGCTGTGGGTCAGAAATCTTCATTGTGAGGGCAAACAATGGAGACCTTGCAGTGATATAGTACTGTAGAAATTACATGAGAAATTCTACACCTTATTAAAAATGTATGAAATTAATTTTCAACTTGTATTTAAAATCTACAGCAGGTTTATCTGGACATAATCTTCAGAGGGTTGCGTCTGTATGCAATGGTTCTAAGGTTTGGCCTGGAACTCAGGTAGATCCTTCTGCCTCTGACTTCTGGGATTAAAAGCATGTACCACTACCCTTTTTATAAGAGTTTTAATATGACGATGATAACAATGAAGATTATGGAGAAACTCAAATCATTTTAAATCATGTCTTACCTGATACTATGGAGTTCTTGTTTGGAGTCTTGCTAGTAGGAATGAATATGGAGTGAGTCTTGGAGGGAAAGGATTGACCTTGAGGTCCCACTCTTCTACCACATCTCTTCCTTCCCCACCTCCCATGTACTAATACTGGAATTACAGTGAACAGAATCTGGGATTGTGTTTGTCTTGCTTGTAGATGAAGCAATGTTACATTTTATTCCTGAGGTTAAAGGCTGGAAATTTTTTTTTGCTTTAGATATTTTGAGACAGGTTCTAACGTAGCTAAGCTAGCCTCAAAGCAATATGTAGCCAAGGTTGGCATTGAACTTCTGATCCTCTTGCCTTAACCTTTCAAGTACTGGGATCACAAGTGTGTATCACCATGCTCCCTGCTTGTTGTTTTAAAAGCAGGTCTCCCATCATGATCCTGGTTTGCTTTAAACACTCAATCCTCCTGCCTCATTCTCCCCTGTCTTTTTGTAAATGCTGGGGAATGGGGCCAGAAGTTTACCTTCAAACACTGCCTAGAAACCAAAGTTTTGAGTCAATCATGGTGCCACATACTTATAATCCCAGAATTTAGGAGGATGATGCAGGAGGATTATGACTTTAAGGCCAGACTAAGATACAAAGGGAGTTCCAGGCCAGTCTAAATTACAAAGTGAAAACCTGTCTCAAGAAAGAAAGAAAAGGAAGGAAGGAAGGAAGAAAAGAAAGAAAACAAAAACAAGGTTCTGGGGTTTGAGAGATGTTCAGAGGTTAAAATTAAGTATGAGAACCAATGTTCCATTCCCAGCACTCTAGAGAATCCAAGCCCTTCAGTCCTCTGTGCATTCACATGATTAGAAATAAAAATAAAATCTTAAAAATGTTTTTAAAACAAATTAAAACACAGGACTGGAGAGATGGCTCAGTGGTTCAGAGCACTGCCTGTTCTTTCAGAGAACCTGGTTCAGTTCCCAGCACCCACATGGCAGCTCACACCTGTCTATCTGTAACTTCAGTTCCAGGGGATCTAATGTGCTCACACCAATGCACATACAATAAAGTTAAAAAATTATTTAAAAAAACAAATTAAATCACATCTAAGTGAATTTAAATTTAAAAACACATTCCTTTCTCCCTCTAGCAAAGCATTTTGGAGCCTGCCACTAAGTTCCAGCAGCAGTTGCTCGTGACTTCACAGTGCAGTGGGCCTGTACTGTGAGATGCAGATTTGAAGGTACAGAAATTTAATTTCAGAAAAGAAAACTTTAAAAAATAATTCAATCCATACTAATTTCTAATAAATTAATATATTTATGATTATGTCTCAAGCCATATATTGCCATGCACATTTTGGTGGCACTGGGGATTGAGCCCCAAGCCTTGCAATATGACAAATAATGTACTATTACCCTAGCCCTATATCCATTTTAGTTGGTGTATATTTCACATACATTAAAATGTATATCTATTTCCAGTATAGGGTTTAACAAGTTTTGAAAAATATCCACACTGAACATTCCAATTATCTCCAAAAGTTCCTTTATGCCTGTTTTAACCTAAAAAGAGGTTAATTTGGGCTTATAGTTCTGAAGGCTAGGAAGTCCATGAGAATTGTATCTGAGTCTGCTTGGCTTCTGATAAGGGCCTCATAGTGGAAGTTAGAAGGAAAAAAAGGGTATATAGAGAAGAGAACAGTGGGGGCTGGAGAGATAACTCAGCAGTTAAGAGCACTTGATGCTCTTCCAGTTTGGGTCCCAGCACCTATAGTGGGTATCTCACCTGTAATTCCAGTTCTAGGGGATCCAATTCCATCTTCTATCCTCTGCAGATATCTGCACACAAGTAGCACACATACACGCACACATACACACACAGACACACACACACATGGGTGGAGTAAAAGAAATAAAATCTTTTTTTTCTAGACAGGATTTCTCTGTAGCTTTGGAGCCTGTCCTGGAACTAGCTCTTGTAGACCAGACTGGCCTCAAACTCAAAGAGATTTGCCTGCCTCTGCCTCCTAAGTGCTGGGATTAAAGGTGTGCATTAACATGCCTTTTCCAACACAAGCACCTTTAACCAATGAACCATCCTTGCTAGACTTCACCTTGTTTGTTGAGATAGAGCTTTTTCATTGGCCTGGAGCTCACTGGTTCTGCTAAACTTGCTGGCAGCTAGTCCCAGAGATTTTGCTGTCTCTTTTACTCACTGGGATTACAAACACAGATCACCACAATCTGTTTATTTTTATTTGGGAAGTAAGTTCCTTAGTACTTCACTCATGCTTGTGAAGCACTCATTTGCCAACTTGAGTCATTCCCTTAGCATCCAATAACTCATTTTTAAGAGTAAGAACTTATTCATTGCTGCAAGAAAGACATCAACCCCTTAAAAGGTCCTACCTATCAGCATCCCTGCATTGGCAACTAAATTCCACCATGAAGGTTGACAAGGACAGACCACACCCACCCCATAGTAACAGCCTCTCTACTCTTCCCCAAGATGACAACTAGCTTGATTTCTTTCATTGTAGACTAGTTTTGCCTGACTTAGAATTCTATGGAATACTATAGTATTTCTCTTTTGTGTCTGACTTCTTTCCCTTAACCTTAGGTCCAGGAGATTCATCTATGCTGTTTCATAGTTCTTTGTGATTGCTGAGTGTCATTTTATTATGTGATCATTGTCATAGTACTTGGTCAAATCTTTTGTTGGATACCTAGGCTGTTTTTAGTTTTCTTGATTTTATTTTTAATTTTTGATAATATGAATAAAGATATTCTGAAGATTTACATACAAGTTTTAGTGTGGATATGTAGCATGCTGTGTCACCCCAGCCAATTCTTGGCCTCTATTAACTCTGGTTCAGTGATGTCTTACTGGTAGTTTGAAATAGCCACTGCAGTAATCTTTATCCCACAAGTGGCAAATGCTACAAATTACAGCTGTTTTCTTCCCGCAAAGCTGGTTAACATTTACCAGCATCTCATTTGGGTATATGTTTTCATTTCTCTAGAGTAAATACTTAGAAATGATGCTGCTGGGCTACATGACTGATTTTTAATTTTCAAATTATTTCTTGTCATGTTTCTGCAGGGAAGTCAAAGAAAGAAATTTTTCCCTTTAATCCCAGCACTCGGGAGGCAGAGGCAGTAGGATCTCTGTGAGTTCGAGACCAGCCTGGTCTACAAGAACTAGTTCCAGGACAGGCTCCAAAGATACAGAGAAACCCTGTCTCGAAAAAAAAAAAGGGTAGTTTCAAGGCCCAAAAAGAAAATTTTCTGTGGTCATAAAACTGACAAGAGACCAACCTAGTCTATTTTTAAAGGGTGCTGAGGATTTAAAGCAGGGCTTTGTGGTTCATTCTACTGTCGAGCTACATCACCAGAACTGTACTAGGCTTTTAAAAAAGATTTACATATATCTCAAATGAAGAGAGAAAATATAAGTTTTCTGAAGGAAATGTTCCAAGAAAAAGAACGTGTGTGTGTGTGTGTGTGTGTGTGTGTGTGTGTGTGTGTGTGTGTGTCCCCATGTGTGTCCCTTTTCTGATTTTTATGCCAGGGAAAGTTTAATTTAAAAACTATATTCATTCTAAAATATGTCCACAACTGGCTGTCACAGTGTTGCATTCCAGATCCACACTTCCTTCTTCATCTAGCCACCTGTGGACTGTCTTTCAAATTCCTCCTCAACCTTTTTCCTAGAGGAAGCCTCCCTCCCCCACAGCCAGAACTCCAGCACGGTTCTGCTACTTAGCAAACGTTATGACAGTTTCCTAGAGCTGGTATACAGTGAACATCATTTAGTCTGATCCACCCCTTTTTAAGATAGTCAAACTAAGACATATGAAAGTTCTTAAAAATGTGCTTACAACACTGACTCCAAATTGCATTTAAGGGTTTCTCTTGCTCGTATTCTTAAACCCATAAAATCAGCCACAAATGATCAGAAAATACAAAACTAAAATCGAGTTGTTCTCGTCACACACCAAAAAAGGACAAGCTCCTTTATTCTGCAGCACTATCAGGGTTAAAGTCCCTAACACTCAGTTGTCGTTCTGACTGCGCCTGCGCACCAATCAGGACAGGCAAATTTGCCCTAGAGACTACCATTTGGGGCCACCCCTCCTAATCCGGAACACGACCCACATTCCGCTGGTCCTGTCTTGATGGGCGTAATTTTACTCCAATAAGAATGGAGGACTGAGTCCTGGAGAGCCAATAGCAAAACGCCAAGGGACCCGGTGGCGGCGGATTGTGAGAGGAAACAAGAAGACAGGCCCAAGATGGAGGCGGTGGTGGTGGTAGCGGTGTGACAGGTGAGGGCAGGCCCGGTAGGGTTTGGGTTTTAGAGCTGCCGCCGGATCCGGGCAGGAAGTCCTGACCGAAAGCTAAGCTCCAAGATGCTTCCATCTGAATCTCAACACCCCCACCCAGAACCAAAGGAGTGGTTTGACCCGGGGCGAGACCATCATCTACCTCGGGAGTGGACAGGCTGCTGTGGTTTTGCCTGCTGCTAGTGACAATGCGCCTGCGCAGAACCTGAACCCTTTTGGGAGGGCGGGACCGGGCCAAATGGGGTGAGGGGTCTAGGATTTAGGTGCGAGATTCCAAGATGAACTCAAACCCCTTCAAGTGTCTGATTTCCTCACCAAGTCCAGGAGATGCAGCTCTCTTCCATGGTTCCTTATTGTCCTTAATAGCCTACCCCTCTTAGGGAAATGTCTGAGAATCGCCGCAACCTCCTTCCATGACTTCCCAGTGCGTTTACACCAGTAATCGATTTGTGACCTTTCAGTAGTTATCAGGGAGAGCTTTTAGAGACCTCTTCCCTAACCTTACCTCCATTTGCCTTACCTGGTGTTCTTTTTCTTTTAACAGTGTTTTCTGGTGAGCCATCATTGCCATTTGCATTTGGCTTAATGTGTGATTCGGTGTATTATCCACCTGCCTTACATAGTCCCTAGTTAACTCCTGTTATGTTTCTCTTCAGTATAGTGTTTGTTGTCCCTCTTTGTGAATTTGTCACAGAGTCTGGTGACCTATTAGCTGACAGTGCCTTTATTCTATCATCAGCCTTACAGCTCAGTGCTCTGGGATGCTCACAGTTCCTTTTAAGATCATGGTACAGTCTCCATTTCCTCCAAACTAAAGACAAGATCTGGTGATAGTTCATTTTTCCATTCCCTGTCTGTAACTCCTTTTACTATACTATCTGACCACCCATTCTCCATTAAGAGCCAGGACAGCCTGTTCATTCCCATTATGTATCTGAACCTTTGTTCTCCAGTGCAGTACATACTGACTTCCCCATTATTCTCCAGAAGAATTTTGTGTACTGTGTCTTCCAGGACAGTGTGCACTGCCCCCTCACTGCAGTGAGTCTGAGATCTTGGCACTCACCTATGAGATAAGCAATAGGAGATTCTGAGCAGAGAAGGATAAGCATCAGGTGTTAGCATTATTGGGCTGCAGGGAGCAATGGGAACTTGGAGATGGAATTTCACTTGTCCCCTGCCACTCTACTTTTAAGCTATCATTACCAGACCTCTGAATTTTCCTTGGCCTTCTAGGAACCCTATGGAACCAGCCCAGTCCTACCTCAGCCCATCTTGACAAAAGCAGGTTCCATGGAACCACCACGAGCCCCTCCTGCTAGTGGGGCTGAGCCAGCTCGGGCAGTTGGTACTGTCAAAGTGTACCTGCCTAACAAGCAACGCACAGTGGTGAGTCACGGAGACAACTGGCATGGATTCCAGATGGTCCCAATTGTAAATCTGGGATCAGAAGGGTAACAAGGGGTAGGGAATGGCTGCAGAGGGATGGAATAATTGGATAGGGCACTTATTGGATACTGAAGACCCCAAACTGTGTACACATACACACATAGGTGACTGTCCGGGATGGAATGAGTGTCTATGACTCTTTGGACAAGGCCCTCAAGGTGCGGGGTCTCAATCAAGATTGCTGCGTAGTCTACAGACTCATCAAAGGGTAAGTATGGAAACCCTGTGCCATCCATTGGGTCCCCACACCTCCCTTCTTCAACATCATCTTAGTCCTTCTTTTCTGTCTTGGAATCTTCCACCAGTTGAAGTAACATCTTTTGTTTCACTTCATTCATTCATTGACTGGAAATTCTGCAACTCATTATCTACTCAGCCCCCAAGTCCTCACTCTGCCACCTTCCAGAGTTCATGTGTTTTGTTCTTTCACAATTTCCTGAACTCATCAGCTGTTTCTTTTCTCATTTTCCCCATGCACTGTGGAATTGATCTTCATTGGCTTTCTTTTTATTCCTGTGTTCTTTGCTTCCTGAACTTTTTGGATATAGTTCTTATTTGCATTTTATCTGTTGTTTCAATGTCTTATCAGCTCCGTTCTTAGGTGCTGGCTTAATACTTCTGAGATTTAGTTTTATTTGCCTCTTACCTCATGGTTAAGATCATGACTTGAATTTGGGAGTGGTGGACATATCTGTGGTCCTAGCATTGGGCAAATCACTTTTTCCTTGAGCCTGTTTCCTAACTTATAAAGTGGGAATGAGAACAGTGAGTGACATTTTTTTAAAGAAATTTTACCTTTTTTGTGTATATGAGTGCTTTGACTGCATGTGTCTATGTGCACAGTGTGTGCTCCTGATGCCTGTAGAGAACAGAAAATTCTAGATCCCTGAGAACTGTGAGCTACCATGTGAGTACTAGGACTTGAACCCAGGTCCTCATAACGGCTGATCCATTTCTCCAGACTAATAGTGACTAGCTTAGTGAGAATTAAACATGCCAGAGAGTAGTAGTTTATGGATGGGGTTAAGAGGAACTTTTGGAACTTCCCTGTCTCTATGGCTCTAGTTCACCATCTTCTTCATTCTCTCTTGTATTCCTTGCAGAAGAAAGACAGTCACTGCCTGGGACACGGCCATTGCACCCCTGGATGGTGAAGAGCTCATTGTGGAAGTCCTAGAAGATGTGCCACTGACCATGCACAATTTTGTAAGTGCAACAGGAGTGGTGGGGGAGGCCACAGTGTTGACAGGGAGGGCCCTCAGTCAAGCCTGAACTTACCCTGCTTTGTGGCTGCAGGTACGGAAGACATTCTTCAGCTTGGCCTTTTGTGACTTCTGCCTTAAGTTTCTCTTCCATGGCTTCCGCTGCCAAACCTGTGGCTACAAGTTCCACCAGCATTGTTCCTCCAAGGTCCCCACAGTTTGCGTTGATATGAGTACCAATTGCCGACAGTAAGCGTAGCCTGGGGTCGCTTGAAGGATGATGGGGAGGATAGAAGCCCAGGTACAAAAAAGCTTATGGACAGCAGACCTATACTCACAGCCTTTTTGTTTTACACCTTTATGTCCTTAAGGTTCTACCACAGCATCCAAGATTTGTCTGGAAGCTCCAGGCAGCAGGAGGTTCCCTCAGATATCTCTGTGAATGAGCTGCTAACCCCCCGGGGTCCAAGGTAGGGATGTCTTACCTGAAAGGTTGGGGGCCAGTGAGAAAAGGATCAGAGGACCCTGATAGATCATACTTTTATTCATTTGTTTGCTTCATAACTATTTATTGAGCACTTACAAGTCTGAGTAAGGCATGGAACTATAGGACTATTGGTAAGGCACCCAGTCACACTGGGTTTCAATTTTTTCAAGTGGGAAGAGGGGAATGATACTTCACCACAGTGGGTTCCTAAGAAGATTAAGAGTTGATATATGTTCAATACTTAGAGCAAGATCTGGTACAGAGTAAATAACAATTCTTATTAATTACAAATATGTGTGTGTGTATACATCTAACTAGTTTGTTCATTTCTTCCAGTATAACCACACTCAAGTCTATTCTCTTTGAAATATGTATTAATGTATCAGAAAGCACTTTTCTTTTATTTCTCTTATGTTATATAGAATGATACCCTATAGTTTTATATAATACATAAAAAGTAAGGTTAATGTATTACTATTGTTGTTATTTGTAGTCATGAGTATATGTGTATTGATTACCCATGAATTTAATCTCAGGATGGTGAAAGGAACAGAAAAATGTTTTTTGTATAAGGTATGGTAATTCATGTGATATAAAGGCAAGAGAAGGCCGGGCGGTGGTGGCGCACGCCTTTAATCCCAGCACTCGGGAGGCAGAGGCAGGTGGATCTCTGTGAGTTTGAGACCATCCTGGTCTACAAGAGCTAGTTCCAGGACAGGCTCCAAAGCCACAGAGAAACCCTGTCTCGGAAAAAAAAAAAAAGGCAAGAGAATAAATAGTTCAAGGCCATCCTCTACTGATTAGCAAGTTCAAGGCCAGCCTGAGTTACATGAGACTATCTCAAAATAGCAAAAAAAAAAAATTTGTAGCATGAAATATGTGTATTCTTTATATTATATGTACAATATGCATTACATAATATGATAATATATATATTTAAACATTGCCATCTTAATATAGGTAATGTATATTATTATAAAATAAATATTTGAAAAATACATGTCATTATGATATGTAATAAAAAAATCATATCTTACCCTTTCTCCAGCTATCTTTGTCCTTCATTGTCCCTCCTTTAGACCTTTCCCCCAATGTCACTCTTTCTGAGAACCCACTCCTTACTCCCTCAGGGACACTTTCTACTTCCTTACTTCATTTTATTTTCTCCTTTGTCTATCACTATATATTATCACTATATATAAATATTATATATTTGGATTTTTTTTAATTCTTGTACCTCTACTAGAATAACCCTACAAGAGTGAGGGCTTCTTCTTTATGGTATCCACAGTTTGATCTTCTCAGTTTAGAGTGGAATCTGGCCCATAGGAGACACTCAGAAATGTTTCTTGAACTGGTATGACCGATAGACATGTACTATGTATGAGCTAAATGCAAATTCATGGTGGTATGGTTGGGCTTTCTTTGCTTTCTTCTTCCTTTTGCATTGATTTCACACCTTTTTATCTGTCAGCCCTTACACTCAGCCCTGTGACCTGGAGCACTTCTCCTTCCCTGCCCCTGCCAATCCCCCACTGCAGCGCATCCGCTCCACATCTACTCCTAACGTCCACATGGTCAGCACCACAGCTCCCATGGACTCCAGCCTCATGCAGGTGGGTGCCAAGGAGACAATGGTGGGGAGCAACAAAGCATTGCCCTGAGCCATTACTGTTGCCACATCCTCACTTTGACTACTGCTCCCACCTCTTTCCAGTTCACTGCTCAGAGCTTCAGCACCGATGGTGAGAGAACTCCCTACCCCTACCTGTACCCTGAACTCTCTCTGCCCCACCGCCCCACTGCCTTCACTCATAATATTCTGTACAACCACAGCTGCTGGTAGAAGTGGTGATGGAGCTCCTCGGGGTAGCCCTAGCCTAGCTAGTGTGTCCTCGGGGAGGAAGTCCCCACATTCCAAGTCACCTTCAGAGCAGCGAGAGCGGAAGTCCTTGGCAGATGAAAAGAAAAAAGTGGTATGCCGTAGGAAATCCTTGGGGGCCACCACAGTCTAAGTGCCATGATTGAAGGTTGTGGGTAGGTCCCTCTCATGCTATCCGTCTGACCCACAGAAAAACCTTGGGTACCGGGACTCAGGCTATTACTGGGAGGTGCCACCCAGTGAGGTACAGCTTTTGAAGAGGATCGGGACAGGCTCTTTTGGCACTGTGTTTCGGGGACGTTGGCATGGTGATGTAGCTGTGAAAGTGCTCAAGGTGGCCCAACCTACTGCTGAACAGGCCCAGGCCTTCAAGAATGAGATGCAAGTGCTCAGGTGAGGTTGGTATGTGTGTGCGTGGGATGGGATAGTGGCAGGCGGTGTTTAGTGTTTCTTTGGGAAAAAGCCATGCTGGGGTACTTTTTCCATGTCTGTACACTTGTGCGATGTTGGTTTCTCTCTGAGCTGTTCCTCTCCCTTCTGAGCAATGGGCCTATTCAGAGAACCTGTGGTGATAATGATGTTTCTTTGGATTAACATTGTTATTCACTGCCTATGAACTGAGGCTGACCATAGGCAATTTTCATGATCAATAATTCATGAAGAAGATTTTATGTAATTCTAGCTCCAAGAATGCTCACATCCTTCCTATCTTATTGCTGAATCATTCATGCTAATTACTTTATTGTTTTGTAGGCTTGTTGTTAATTATAATTATAATGCTTTGATACAAAGAACAATATTGTTAATTATAATTATAGTCATAATCCAACTGTTTAGTTATTATAAATGCTGTAATTAAGGTATAATCAACACTATTATTCACACTGAGGAACCCAAGGTGGCACCCTTTTAGCCACTACAGTTATTATGTAGTATTGTGTGCTTCTATTTTACATAAGCAAGACTGTGTAGTTGGTTTTTTTTTTTTGTGTGTGTGTGTGTGTGTATGTGTGTGTAACTTAGAACTTCCCCATACTAAACATAATGTTCTACTGGTAAGCTGTACTTCTTGCTATCATGAATGTATACTTTCTGACAATCCTGAGGATGCTTACATGGGCTTTCCCCCTCTATCAAATGGACAAAAATGGATGCCACAATTAGAAAACTTTTATATTCATCTCATCTTATCTCTGTAAATTTTGATGATTTGAATATGCAGTAACTTGTACTCTATGTTTTATTCATTGACATCACTTTTTTTTTTTGGTTTTTCAAGACAGGGTTTCTCTGTGGCTTTGGAGCCTGTCCTGGAACTAGCTCTTGTAGACCAGGCTGGTCTCAAACTCATAAAGATCCGCCTGCCTCTGCCTCCTGAGTACTGGGATTAAAGGCGTGCACCACCACCGCCCGGCTGACTTATCACTATTAAGGATCTTTGGGCTGGTAAGGTGACTCAAGGACCAAGCTTGACAACCAGAGTTCGGTCCCTGGGACATATAGGGTGGAAGGAGAGAACTGACTCTGGGAAGCTGTCCTCTGGCCTCCACATGCACACTGTGGCAAACATGCTCTGTACAGATATAGACACGAAAAAAGGAATCTTCAGTTGGGGAGATTGCTTGCCATGTAAGCACTTGAGTTTGGATTCCAAACACTCACATAAAAAGTAAAAAGCTGGGTGCAGTAGTGGTGCAGACCTATAATCCTAGTACTTGGAAGGAAGAGACCAGAGGGGCTAGACTGGAGCTGCCAGTCTAGCCAATTACTGAAGTCTAGGTTCAGTGAGAGATTCTGTCTCAAAAAATGAGGTGGAGAGCAATCAAGGGAGACACCCCAAATCACCCTCTCTCCTCCACAACTATGCACAGGTACAGGTGAATGCACAATCATGTGTGTATACCAGTTACAAAGCAATGTGGAGAGTGATTGAGGAATATACCTGACCTTGACACACACACACACACACACACACACACACACACACACACAAGGGTTCCCATGTTAAACTGGGTAAGATGGTGCATGCCTGGAATCTCAGCTCTTAGGAGGTTGAAGCAGGAGGGTCAACAGTTTGAGACCTGAGTTGGGGTGGTAACTCAGTAAAGTACTTACCATGTAAGCATCAAGACCTGAGTTTGAACTCTAGCACACATGTAAAAGGCCAGGTATGGCAGCACAGGATTACAGTCTCAGCAGTAGAGAAGCAGAGATGGAGGATCCCAGGGACTAGCCAGTCTAGACTAATTGTCAAGCCCTAGGTCCCAGGGAAAAATCTCAGCCTCATAAAGCAAGGTGATAAAATAAGTAAACAAAGTGAACAGTTCCTGAAAATGACACCCTAGGTTGTCCTCTGGCTTCCACATGCATGTGCACACATACCCACTAACACATCCATATGTACCTGCATATACACAAATACACAGAATGTTCAAACAGCCCCAAGATATGTGGTGAAACCTTGTCTCAAAAAAGTTGTGTTTTTGTTTTGTTTTTTCATCTGTTTATCTGTGTGTTTTTGTGTGGTATTACATGACCATATTCCTAGCACTTAGTAGACTGAGTCATGAGAATCAGGAATTTGAAGCTAGCCTGAGATACACAAAACCCTGTTTCAAAACCCAAAAACAAACCGTGTGTTGCAGAACTCAGTGGTAGAGCATGTGCTTAACATATGAAGGGCTCTGGGTTCCATCTCAGGTGTCAAAACAAGAAGGGACTATCCTGGTGCTCTGTTGTCTTCTGTGATCTAAGTATCATTTCTGCTGTTTGCATTTGTGTATTCTAACAATGGTTAATATTTATATAAAAGAATGTGGGTTTTCCCATAAACTGTGACAAAAGGATTTGTACTTGACAGTTTATGTGAGGTAGACTCAGGTACCCAGAAACAAACTGGAAATTTTAGAGTGTTCACTGTTCATTTAGCTCAGTTTTAAGGACTGTACAGGTCCTTTCCTCATCCTTTGTGACATCCTTCTAAAGCACCTACTGTAATGATAACAGTTGTATAGTTTGGGAACAAGAGGACCAAAGAGGTTAGAGGTCCTCTCCAAGGTTGTACAATGAATAACTGGTGAAGGTTGAAACTGAACTCGGGTTGTAACGTGGTTCCAGATTATAGATTCTTTACCTCTAAGCCTCTCATAGTGATTAATAGACCTATCATCCTCCCATATCACACATGCCTCCATGTCTTGACCGTGTATTTATCAGTATTAATAAAGAAGGTCAGCCTCCCATTTTGTCATCTGTAAAATAGCCACTGCTGAGTGTGGTGGCTCATGCCCATGATCCCAGTGCTTGTGAGGTTGGGGCAGGAAGATTGCTGAGAGTTTGAGGCCTACCCAGGCTACTTAGTGAGCTCCAGGCCAGCTGGTATACAGCATGAGGCCCTGTTTCAAAAAAGAGAATAAAATAATAAAATAAAACAGAATTTTGTTGAGGAAGGTCAGGACATCCAAATCCTCCCAGCCCCTAGTAAACAATCAGTCCACCAAGTCTCACAAACTAGGATCTGGCACCATTCTGACTGTGAGCACCCTTAAAGACAAGGTAAAGTTAATGACAGAGAAAGCAACTGGCATTGCTTTTCCTGTTGCTGAGTAAATACATGATACTTGTTCTACTTCCTGACCCCTTTCCTCAACCTATCCTCCCTGCCTACAGGAAGACACGACATGTCAACATTTTGCTGTTCATGGGTTTTATGACCCGGCCGGGGTTTGCTATCATCACGCAATGGTGTGAGGGTTCCAGCCTATACCACCACCTACATGTGGCTGACACGCGCTTTGACATGGTCCAGCTCATTGATGTGGCCCGGCAGACTGCCCAGGGCATGGAGTGAGCCTCATATCCTAAGGGGGGGGGGAGAGGGAGGGAGAGATGAAGTAGTCTCTAGCCAATTCACTACCAACTTCCATCTCCACAGCTACCTCCATGCCAAGAACATCATCCACCGAGATCTCAAGTCAAACAGTATCTACCTGTCCTGCCTGGGACTGGGGTGGGTATTAATCAAAGTGAAATAGTTTAGAGGGATAGTTGTTGGAGTAAGATTCTGGAGGTGAAAAGGGAAGGACTTGTATCTCATGGTTTCTTGCCAGGTAGCAGAGATTATGGCTGGTAAAGGGCCTTTAAATGAAGGACCTTCGTTTAGGAGATGGTTGGTTCGCATACTGTTGGGTCAGGATATGAGATGTAGCAGTTGTAGAGGACATTATAGGGATCTCATGGTCACTATCCCAGGCATGACAGCTTTATGTATTGTCCAAGGGGCTTCTTGGTCTTGACTCACAATGGGACTAAGTGGGGTCCCATTAATTGTGGGTAGTTAGTATGAAATGGGGTGACTTCTGGTTAGAGACATGACTCACCAGCACAGGAGTTCTGAGAACCTCCCAGTCAAGGTGAGAGGCATAGCTATTGGGATTCCCTGTAATGGTCCTTGACCTTGCTGGATATCTTCCTACATGAGGGGCTCACAGTCAAGATTGGTGACTTCGGCCTGGCCACGGTGAAGACACGGTGGAGTGGGGCCCAGCCCTTAGAGCAGCCCTCAGGATCTGTGTTATGGATGGTAAGTTTGGCCAGGCTAGCTGGAGAGCAATGGGAGATATGGTCTTCTGGACTGGGACATGCAGGACAAAGTGGGAATGCTTGTGCCAGACATGGGTATCTGGACTGCCTATGTTTCACCTCAAGTGGGTAGCTCTGAGCTGTCCTCAGTGTGACTAGCAGGATCTAGTACTTGACTCTCATGGTTCCCCTTCCCTGCCAGGCAGCTGAGGTGATCCGTATGCAGGACCCAAACCCCTACAGCTTCCAGTCAGATGTCTATGCCTACGGGGTTGTGCTGTATGAGCTTATGACAGGCTCGCTGCCCTACAGCCACATTGGCAGCCGTGACCAGGTGAGCCCAGCTTACCCTCAGTTCTCAGGGCTTCACACTCCAGGTCCCCTCCCTCCTTTGTACACACTAGTAATGTTAATAGTTTTCCCCAAGCCTAGGGTTTTCTGGATTAAGAGCCCTAGAATATCTCTCCTAGATGTCTCATTATAATTCCCGTCCTCCCTGTTACATCTCCTCAACCAGAGCCCTTAAAATCCAGAGTCCTTTGACTTTCTCTCAGAATACCCCTAGACTCCCAAACATCCAGAAGCTCTCTGAACCCTTCAGTATTTACAATCTCCAACTGTGGATGCCCAAAATACCCCAAGTGCCTAACACTCAATTCCTTTGTGCTTCTCAAATACCCATAGTCACCCAGGGCTTGGGGTCCTAGCATCCATAACACTCTAGGTCTTGGGTTCTCACAGTTCTCTAAATTCAAGGCCTAGAACTTTCCATGCTCTTAGATACAAGGATTGGCTAGGCTCCAGGTACCAAATATTTGAGCATTGAGTCTACATAGACTTAGTCATTTATACCCCCAGATCCTTACAGAAATGGAAGTTTCCCTAAGAAGCAATGCTCTGTATTTCTCTGTGTTTCACTATTTTCCAGGCTCTTAAGCCCCTGTAAACTCTGGACTCCTGTTGTTCTGTTCTATACATACTTAGAATGTTTGGCACTCTGAACTTAAAGCCCTCTGTTCCAGCAACAGAAAAATCTTCCAAAGTCCTCAGTAACCCAGACTCCTCTGGGTCCCTCAAAAATTAACCTCCCATATCTCTTAAGATTCATAGTTCCCTGGGCTTCCAAGCCAAAATCCAAAATCAACCCATTCCTCCCACACCAGATCATCTTTATGGTGGGCCGTGGCTATCTGTCTCCAGACCTCAGCAAAATCTTCAGTAATTGTCCCAAGGCCATGAGGCGCCTGCTGTCTGACTGCCTCAAGTTCCAACGGGAGGAGCGACCCCTATTTCCCCAGGTGGGCTGGGTAGGAGGGCTGGTTGCCTTGGGGAGATGTACTATGAGATAGAGGAGGATACAGAGATAGAGGCAGATGTGAATATGAACCATGTTGAAGGCTTGGGATTGGGGATGTTGGGGTTGTCTCTGGGACTCTGGACACCCCTCCTCATCTTCATCTGCTCCCAGATCCTGGCCACGATTGAGCTACTGCAGCGGTCACTCCCCAAGATTGAGCGGAGTGCCTCCGAACCTTCCTTGCACCGTACCCAGGCTGACGAGTTGCCTGCCTGCCTTCTCAGCGCAGCCCGCCTTGTGCCTTAGACCCCACTCCCAGCCAACAGGGAGCCAATTTCAGCCTGCCATGCCAAGACATCCCTTCTTACCGGCCAGTCATTGTTCTGCCTCTGCCTTGATACTGCCTCAGGATTCCCTATCCCACTCTGGGAAATTTGGGGGACCCCCCAAAATTGAGATTCCCTGCTTCCTCCATAATTTGGTTTCCTCTTGGCTTTGGGGATATTTCTGATTTGGAGAGTTGTTTCATCTCCAATGTCTGGAATTCATGGCAAGGATTCTACTCAGAACCTCTTTCTAAAGTTTTTGATTGATGTGTCTTCACTGGATTTTGGGGTTCCCAGCACCCCATGTGGATTTGGAAATTTCCCTTTTTCCTCCCCCTATTCAAGGACTCTCCTCTTTACCAAGAAGCACAGAATTCTGCTGGGCCTTTGCTTGTTTATTTTGCTTCCCAACTCTTCTCTTGGGGTTCAGAGCTGCTAAGGGGTGGGGCAAGTCCAGGCAAGAAGTGGAGGTTAGAGGAAAGTGCAGACCACACAAACAGCGCCACTGTACACATTACCACAGGCGGCACGAACAAGGACCACATATGCCAAGCATGGCACAAGAGGAGGCCAAGTCAGTCACAGACAGACACTGGCAAAGGTGGGGGAGTGGGAGACCACTGGCCTTTCTTGTGCAAAGGATTCTGAGAGGATAGGTGGAGTTTGCATATTTAAAGACAGCTGTCAGAGGCAGGAAATTGGGGAGGGAGTTTCTGAAGGAGGGAACTGAGGTGTCCTAGAAATGGAAAGAACTTCCATTGTGTTTTATGGCGTTGAGGGGAATGGGTGAAGAAAGTCCTGGTGGATGGTAGGTGACATTTGAAGATGTGAGTCTCCAGAGAGATGATCTATGGAAGGGGCTTAAAGGTAGGGGCTTCTTGAGGAATTGGAAACTTTTGATTAGGAGTAAGGCGTGCTGGAGAGATTCAGGACCAAGAGTAGACTAGGATTTTCCAGGAATTTCGGAGCTCCAGGAGAGGATTTGATGGATTAGGCCAGAAACGGTGTTCTGGTATTGAGGGACTTTCAGGGAGGAAATCTCCTTTTAGGGGTACCAGAAGCATAGGTCTTCAGGAATTTGGAGATTTTAAAACATATCTGGAAGTGACTAGGAACAGAGTTCTAAATGGCCTTGGGGGTTCCCAAATGTGAGAACTGCATCTAGGACCAGTTTTCTGAAGGGACGTTGGCATCTTGAGGAATGAGAAGTGGGATGCTGGAGAGCCAGAAGAGGGGTTTTCGAGGGATTTGGAGATTCCAGAAGTGTGAAATGGACTCAGGGCCCAGAGAGGGTTGTATTGGGATTTAGGGGTTCTCGGAGTAGGGTGTCAGTCGGAGAAGAGGCTGGCGAAAGACTTCCTCAGGCTGCGGATGGTCTCAGCTTTCACCTCATCCTGGCTAAGGCTGGGCCTGGGCGGGGCTGGCTCTGGAAGGTTGAAGGCATTGGTCAGAGACTGGGATTTGCTAGAGAGAGACAAGGTGGAGGCATGGGAAGAAGGGGAGAAAGAGGAAAGAGAGGAAGGGAGAGAAACACAATGTTACCCCAGGCCCAGCCCCAGCCCTGCCCCTCTGATCCTGGGGCTGTGCCTGTGACCTTCCCACCCCCAGCGTGGTCCTGAACCCTGATGGTTTCTCAAGGGTGGAAGAACTCTGAGCCAGGCAGTGGTGATGCACGCCTTTAATCCCAGCACTCAGGAGACAGAGGCAGGCGGATCTCTGAGTTCAAGGCTAGCCTGGACTACAAGAGCTAGTTCCAGGACAGGCTCCAAAGCTACAGAGAAACCATGTCTCAAAAACAAAACAAAACAAAAAACACCAAAAAAAAAAAAAAAAGGCTGGGAGAACTCTAGGAACAGGTGAAGCTGGACCAGGGAGCTGGGATGTGGGGTCAGCAGAGTCCTTGGCCCAATTCTTGGCTAGTTTGATACAAAGGATGAGATGGAAGTTTCTAGTCAAAAGGTGAGGAGTCTAGGAGGGGCCTCAGCCAAGGACAGGCTGGTAAGGGGATAGAATGGATCAGAAGCAGCAGAAATGATGATCTGGGAGAATTTGAAGTGCCAGAAGAATTTGGGAATGAACCAGAAAGGAGCTTAGACTATTAGGTAAAGTTTGAGGAGATGCTGAAAAGAGTGAAATGATGCAAGGCTACAAATTTGCCTGAGGGACTTCAGGGATGGTTGGGAGGAGGGTGATACTGGGAGATCAGCTGGGCCAGGAGGTACTGGAAGTGGGTCAGTCAGGCTACTGGGATGGGCCAAGGGCCTGGAATGGGGACTTTCCCAGGGCCTGTGTGGAGAAACCTGAACTGGAAGTTGAGATGTTGGGATTCTTCCCCCAACTGCTGGGATTGAGGCAAACGTGTGGGTGTGTGTGCTGGGGGGTGGTGATGGCCCAGTCTGGCAAGAGTTCCCAGGCAGATGAGACCTGGTTTTCCTTGGGATCTGGGGATGACCTACTGGGGCCAGCACCCTCTGTGAACAGTCAAGGCTGCTATAGAGGTCCCCTTACTTGAGCTGGGGGTGTGGGGGTCCTCCGCCAGCGGCGGTGATAGGTGGCGGCACATCCTGGCTGGGTTTCTGGGCCAGCTGTGGCTTGGTGGGACGTCCAGCAGGACCTGGGCCGCTGGACCGAGGCTGCTGCGTGGTGGGTGGCCCGGTGCGAGGTCCGGGACCTGCCTGGCTGGCCTGACGAGTAGGACCAGCAGGGCCTGGGGGTTTCTGGGGAGGGCCCTGGCGCTGCTGCCCTCCGGGTGGGGCTCCTGAACCCTTTGGTGGAGCTGAACCAGAGATAGATGCCTGACGGGTAGCCTGTGGGGGCCCCGCCTGACGCTGTGGAGATGGGGAGGCAGGCGGGCGGGTGACTGGAGGTGCCCCAGGGCCTCCTGCCACTGGCCGGGACTGGCGGCCTTGACTCTGGGTCATTGGTGTGGCCTGAGACAAGGACTGCTGAGATGCGGCTGTTGGACTTGGTAGGCGCTGGGGCAGAGGGCTGCCAGCTGGGGGTCCAAGCCCAGAAAGATGCTGCTGGCCCTGTGGGGGTGGACGCTGCTGCAGTGGAGGTCCCTGGCGCTGAGGTCCTGGGCCTGGCTGTGGAGGGCCCCCTAAGAAGAGAAAAAGAGAATAGCAAGTGAGAGTGAGTGAGCAAGAGAGGTAAGGCTGCTTGGGAGGGTAGGGACCCAGTAGGCTTACCCTCACTTACCCTGGGGTGGGGGTCGTTGCTGAGCAGGAGGTCCTGCAGGCTGCTGGGAGGTCTGGCGGCCCAAGGGTAGGGCTCCTGGGGATGGAGTCTGTGGCAGAGTGGAGATTAAAAATAGTTACCAGCCAGTGGGAGCAGTAACCAATCAAAAATGACTTGGATTCCCAGTGTGCTGGGTGTTGCTACACTTGTGGCCAGTTGAGGGGACCCCATACTTGGTCAGGAGACTCTTAAGGATGGCAAGGTCATAACAATTTATCGAGGCCACATGTGCATAAAGGTGACACTAGTCTACTGATACCTCCTTAATGGCACCAGCTTGATCAAAGGCTGGCTTCCTTCCCTCTAGCTCAATGTCAAGGTCCTGACCTGGCTGTGGGAGCCCCTGCCAGGGGAGGCATCCCGCTGCCGCTGCCGAGGCAGAGCCTGAGCCATCTTGTTGACCACGAGTTCCACGATGAGCTGCTTGTCTTCATCCTGATGATCACCAATGAGTGGCATGGAGGAGCCCACCACCTGGGGGAGGAAAAGAGATTCGGTGTGGGAAGAAGCAGGAAGTGCATGTGAGGCCACAGTGGCAAAAACCATGGTGACTGCAAAGAAGAGAGCTCTGTCTGATTTCCAAGGGGCACTGACTGGACACTGTAAGGAAAGTCAGTCTATTCCAGAGCCCTGGACAGCTTTAGGGGTAGCACATTAGAGGTGGCTTTGTATATCAGGGTCTGTGGGTCAAATCTGGCCTGCTATATGTTTTTGTATTGCTCTTGAGCTAGTGTAGGTTCAGTCTTTTCCTTCTTTTTCAAAGAAGCAGAACTGCAACTACACAGGCAAGCCTAAAATCCACCAGTTTAGCTCCAAAATCCCAGATGTGATCCTGCCTCACCCTCCCAAGTTGCTAGGATTACAGGCACGTACCACCAAGCCAGAGCCTTTTTCATTTTTTTCTTTTTGAGACAGTGTCTTACTGTGTAGTCCAGGCTACCCTCAAACTCTTCATCTCCTGCCTCAGCCTTCCAAGAGCTGGGATTATAGTTTCTCACTGTATTCAACCTCTGATGTCTTTCAGTGGGTGGGGGAAATTTTTTCACATATGCAAAAGATAGGAAATTGAAATTCAGTGTATTCAAAAGTTTTGGTTATAAACACATATGTTATATCCATAAGCACAACTGCACTAATTTCCATCTTGCTTGTGGCTGTTTTTGTAGAACTGAGCAGGGTAACTGCATGGCCCACAAAGCATAAAATATGTACTGCTGGTCCTTTACAGAAGATGCTCGCTGGTTCCAGCTTTATAGTTTACTGGGCACTTTTTCTTTTACAAAGTGCTTCACTGTGGTTCCAAGGACACTTTAAGGGCTAACTAAGTGTTTTGCTATTTACCAAGATATCTCTATTCACAGAGCACCTTATATCTTAGCAGATGTTACCATTCACCAAGGATGTCCAAGTTTTTAACATTGCCATTTGCTAGGGAAGTCCCACCAAGTTTACACAGTACTTTACAGTTTACGCCATCATTTACTAAGGACTGTGAGTCAAAATGCTTTACAGTTTAGATTGCTATTTCCATGCATCCACTCTTCCTTCTGTGCCCCACCAATCCCTTGGTGTTCCCACCTCAATAATGTGGTCCCTTCCATCTTTGCCATGCAGCGCTTCCACTGCGCAGATGTCAAGTCCCCCAAAAATCTCTGAGCATGTGTCTACCCACAACTTGTACCTGCCAAGACAAGGGACAGGGCAGCTTGTCATTGCCACGCTCAGGGGATTCCAGTACACCCTCCGTCCCACTCCTCAATTATAGCTCTCACCTGTCAGACATGGCAATTTGCTCAAGCATGGCTGAGCCTGTGTTGGTCTTCCAGTTCCCTGACACTGATGTCCTCCTGGAGGGAAGGGGAAGAGGATTAGTGGGGCTGGAGATGCATGGGGGCAGGGCCCCTCAAAGGCCCCTATCTCTCCACTCACATGTAGGCCTTGTAGTTCTGCCCAATCTTCTGGACACGCACATCATATTTGGCATCAATGAAGGGCTCAGCAGTGGCATACGTCTTAGTCAGTGCCACAACACTTGCAATGTCCTGGAAGTCATGTTGGTTGTCTACCTTGACCTGTGGGCATAGGTGTGAGATTAAGGGAGTATATGTAGACAAATATGAAGTGGATATGCCAAGGTACTCATGCATAATTATGGGTATCCTGTTTCATACATGTGCACACAAACATAAAATTGCTTGTATACAACTCTGAATATGATTAAAACATTTCTTTTTGCAGCGCTGGGGACCAAACACAGGGCCTTTCACGTGCTAAGCAAGCACTCTACCACTGTGCTCAACCCAAATTATTCACTTTAAACAGGGGGAGCTGAATGAAGTGTGGAATTATAACTCAATAAAGCTTTAAAAAGCTGTACATAGACACAAAAACTCAGTTGTACATGTAATATACAAGCACAGAAGGTGAGGCAACTCAAACTTACAAATTACAAATCTGCTTGCTACATACACACAGACAAATCAGCTGGATGGAAAGCATACCTGGACCCCAAGAGCCTGGAGTATAAAAGATGATGTGTGTTCATCACAGAACCATGCTTATATATACACAGCCAAATGCTTGGTACACGAGCACAGTAATGGAACATACAAAATTGGCTGATTACGTGAGAGAAATATAGGCTGAGAAAAATCAGCTGAATATGAAAATACAAAATCCAATTAGATGAAGATATCCCAGAAAACATCATCAAACAGAATTATTGAGTACACAGATGCACATTTAACTATATGCAGTGCCAGAGCATGCACTATACAGACATGTATGTGTGCCCTGCTGGGACTCACCTTGCCCATCCCAGAGTGTGCGTGGCCCATCTTCACGACCACAGGGTATGTTGTGCTGCTGAGCTGATGAAGATGAAGGCAGAAGAGGCATGGTCAGAGCAGTAGTGCTGACCTCCAAGAGTGTAAGTCACACTGGTTGCCATTTTTTTACCCCAGAAAAAGTTAGTCAAAGACAGGCAGAACTGCACTAAATAGTTTCACAGCAACTGTGAACCCAGAATTGAATACAGAGCCCTACATGCCAGTCACTTACTCAACTTCCTAAGCCCTAGGCGTTTCCATATCTGCTTTCCCATGCAGAGGCTTTAGATGAGGATGAGGGAATTTCCCAGAAAAGAGAAAGTTTGTTTTTATAATGAATAGATATTGGAGTGACTGTGTGTATGAAGGTGTGGGAGTTAGCATGCAGCAATGTCTTCAGCCAAGCCTTGCATGCAAGCTTCATTTTTATGTACACACACAAACACACGCACACACCCGTTCAGAACTCAGATTAGTCAGCTAAAGCCAGAAGTATCCACATCTATTGAGAAAGACAACCACAGGCTTAAATCACATCTAGTGCTGGGGCTTCACAGAGATCCAGTCAGGCAGCTCATGTGGTCATTCTGCCAGCTAGGTACTCTTAGCATGGGACAGCTACCAACACTCCTAAGCAGCATGTACTCCACACTCTTAAGACCCACAATCAGCACCTTGGAGCATACACATGAACTAGCTTACACCTACATAACAGAAGGACACATAACAGAGTCATTCACTCAGTATAGAAACATGTACAACTCCAAAGGCACACAATAAATGGACATATGCAGCACTCCCTGGCATGTCCACAACGAACAGAAGGATCAATACAACATACAAAAGGTGTATGCACTTCTAAGCATTCCCATAACTAAATTTCTGTAACTCAGACCTGATCACTTTCCTGGATCCATAAAAAATACATGTAGAGGCACAACTTATTTTTTCATATCTACAATACAAACATACAGAAAATCAGACACACAGATACCACTCCTGGCCATGGACACAAATTCAGGCAAGTATGTGTTAGGCAAAGATGCGTGTTAAGTCTCCCTGTACCCTGGGGTAGGTAGAATGGGCCAGATTGGAGGACCCTAGCCCCATCATACCCTATGTGTAATGCCAGAGCCCCTGCCTCCTACTGACAGGTTAGAGATAGCATTCTTAGAGGGGCTCCTTGGGCAGTGGCAGTTCCCAACAGGCACAGGAAGCCCATAGTGGATGGGATGACTGATTGACCTTCAGATCTCTCCCTCTCTCTACAACCTCTTCCTTCCTCATTTCCCAAATGAGTGTCGTCATGAGTGGCATGGTTTTGGAAAGGGGGATGGTGGTGAGGGTGTCATCCAGGCATCAGGCCAAGGAAACAATGCCAAGATATGTGTTGTGTGTGATGACGGAGAGACTTTCCACTTAGGCATCTATTCATCACACAGAATATTAGCAACCTTCAACTCTCAGAAGCAATACACTCAAATATATGCTTGACATTCAGAAAGGGACATGGAATACATTAAGGGACACATGCCACTCACAGAGGCACAGACACACCAGAGAGCTGATGTGCACACACAAGCATACCTACTTCTATCTGCTGAACTTTCCAGATCCTTTTTAAAACCAGCTTTGGTTCTTCTGTTCCTGAGCTTGAACAGAGTGCTGTTTGTGCATGTGTGTTTCTGTCATATGTGTATATAGGGGGCTTGGGATTTCCTGGAGAGCGGTAGCCTGCTATCTTGATCTTTCTTCTTCCTAAGGCTGTGTGAGATCCCAGGTAGATACTGTCTTTCTGGGCCTTGGTTTCCTGATCTGTACAAAGGGTATAATCAAGACCAAACACTTCATACTTTCTAGGGATCATCAGGTATTTGCATATGCCAGTAGATCCCTATGGGAACCTCACACCCATCCAGTTCCACAGATAGTTACAGGCCAAACACCCCTCTGTGATGTTCACCCAACTCCATTTTAAGCTTGCACATCAATCTGAATCCTCACATGTAAACAGCCGGCAAAACTATGCTGACTCAGGTTTCCTAGTTAAGGAGCTGGTGTCAGAAGCAGGGTCATAGAGGAGGAGAGACCGGACTTTCCCTGTCATTACTTCTCCTCAGTCCCGCCACCTACTCAGTGCCCTGTCTCATCTACTTTCACTCCTCACTTTCACAATCAGATGGTTGAAATTTTTTGTTTCCTTCCCTTTCTCCCTTTCTTTGTATCCCTACTTCCCCACCACAGTAATTTCTTCACTATCATTCCTGAACAGGTCATTTGGCCCCTACCTGTCTATCTCTACTTTCTCATTAAATAGTGAAAATATGAATTATAACTCACAAACATGTTGGGAAGGAACAAGTCAATCATCTCAGAGGAAAAAACTCTTAGTACACACATACAGTAAGCCTGAATCTTTAAAGTGCTGGTTACTATTATTGTTGTTATTAATTTAACACCTCTTCATTAATTAACATTAAAGAACAAGGAGGACAATAGCAAATGAAGAAACAAAAATCCTGGGCTGGCAATATGGTCCAGCAGATAAAGGTGCTTGCTGCCTCCATGACAACCTGAATTTGAGTCCCAGAACCCACAGGGAAGGAGAGGACTGGCTCCTGCAAATTGTCCTCTGAAGAATACAACCATGCCATGGTGTGAGTACAGCTACACGTGTGTGTACGCGTGCACAGAATAAATGTTAAAAAAAACTTTTTTGGGGGGGGACACACTGTCTTTTTATTATTGTTAAAAGAAAAATTTACATTTACTCCCCTTGTTCCCGGCCCTCCCGCTCCCCCACTACCCCCCCACCCCCCCCCCGCTTCTTTAAGGATACCCTGCCCTATAGGAACCCCGGGGCTCCCCCCTCCATCTCGGTCTAGGAAGATGTGCATCCATATAGAATAAGTTCCCAAAAAGCCAATACATGCAGAAGAGCTAGATCCCGGTGCCATTATCATTGGTTTCTCAGTCAGTCCCCACTGGCAGTCACATTCATAGGGTCCAGTTAGGTTGTATACAGTGAGTAAGTACTCTGTTGAGTACTGGTGGTAGGTTTTTGTATGCTGTGGTTATTGAGCTAATCTAAGTAAATAAAATTTAATTAGCATTCAAGGCCAGCCTGGTCAACAAGAACTAGTTCTAGGACAGGCTCCAGAGCTACAGAGAAGCCCTGTCTCGGACCCCGCCCCCCGCCCCCCCCAAATGTAATTAGCTAAAGTAAATTTACACATAGATCTTAGTAATAGTATACAGTAAATGCTCAAAAAGTAGCTGCTATTATCACTACGATCATCATTTTTTGTGTGTGACAGGGTCTCACTATGTATGTTCCAGGCTGTCCTGGAACTCACTGTGTAGACCAGGCTGCCCTCAAACTCTCAGGATCCGCTTGCCTGCTGTGATTACAGCCATTGTCATTATTATTGGTCTATCCTCCCTGTAATAATTGAGGGTGTTAATCATCCCACATAACCCTTCCACAAGACCCCAGGGAATATTCCCGCATCATCAGAAAGCTGATGGGAAGCAGTTGCCTCATCCCACTCCCACCAGGGATGTGGGCTGGTTGGTGGGGAAGGAGCCGGGCAGGATGGGGTGAGGATAAGTTTTCTACTGACTCACTGGCTTCTTTTACCATCATCCACACCCTCACCACCCCATGCTCACCACACCACTCCCTCCTTGCCAAAATTGTGCCCTGCCTGAGTTAAGGGTCAAGAAGTCCAGGTTTAAATCCCAGTTTTGTCCTGTGACCCTGGCAAAATTCTTCACTTCAGCTATTTGCCTGTTAGATTTTGTTTCTGTTTAAGACAGAGTCTCTAGTTTCACTGGTGTGTGCAACCACAAGCTTTTTGGGAAAGGTTACCACCTAAGCTCTGTCTGCATGCCACCTCAGTTCCTCTCCCAGTTCTGACACACTTAACTGCCATCTTGAATAAGTCACAGACACTCTCAGTGTGTCAGTGCCTCTTCTCCCATTCCACCCCTCAACTGCTTTTCTAGTTTGTCTCCCCTATGTCACCCCCTCACCAGAACGCCAGGTCCACTAGGACAGCCCTTCTTGTTATATAGTAGGTGTATAGTAAGGTGTGAGAATGAAGTCATTGGCTTCAGCCATAGGAAGCTTAGGGGATGTGGGAAACTGGAGAGGCACAGGGCTCTAGGGGCTTGAACTGCCTTTCCTCTCTGCCCTTCAAGGCTGCCAGGGAGGAATGCGAGTGACGTGGAGCTGGGGGAAGGGGTGTAGTGGGCTGGCTGGCAGTGCAGGGAGTATCTTTAGTCCGGTCCTACAGCCCGCCCCTAGGCTTCCATTCCTGCGGTGGGTGGATGAGTAATGTGTCCAGGAAGCCTGGAGGCTGTGATTTCCGCACCAACTCCGCCCCTCGCATGGACATTTATTCTTCACCGCTCAGTCCCTGCCGCCATCGCTGCAGATCCAGCTTCTAGAGACACACTAGAGGTAAGTGGGAGCTAGGTGTCCTGGCAGGACTGGGGCTTGCCTGAAGCTTGTGTTGGTGCGGCCACCAGGCCCATCCAATTCCCTGCCAGACTAGCCACTTACCCTGGCTGGCAGGTATCAGGATCCCTATTTGGCCAAGGGAGAATATAAGGGAAGGATGTCTGGAATGAAGGTCCCAAGCCGGACTCTCCAGACTCCCTCATGCCCCTGGCATTCATCCCCAAGTGCTCCAAACCCACAAGCCTCTAATACCTTAAAGATCTTCCAACTTGCCAACTCCCCTCAATTTGTTCATTGTCTCCCCAAACCCCTACAGCTCCCTTAACTCCTCTTGCCCTCAAACTCTGCTATGCTTAGCTTCCAGAACTTCAAAAATTCTTCTCCCTTAAAATCCCTCAGCACTCCCATTATCTTAAGCTCCCAAATTCCCCCAGACCCCTAACCCCCAAATTTCCCCCAGCTTCCTAAAACCTCAAACCTCCTCTAAAATCCTCAATATCTCCAAATCTCCCTGCCCATTATATCTTAATAGCTCTCAACTCCCAACCTCCCCCTTTCTTCTCCAGTTTCCTAAACTCCAAATTTTTCACTCCACAAATGACAGTCTCCAGATTTCTTCAACTCCATTCAGTTCTCAAACTGCTTAGCTCTCTGATTCATCAACTGCCACAACTCATCTTCCAACTCACTGTCTCCTAAATCACTGGAACTCAATAAAACTTGAAACATTCCCAACTATTTAAGCCCCTAAACTCCAGGTTTCTCAACCCACTTAAGATTCCCAGGTTTCTCTATCCTGAAGAGTCCCCTAATCTCCCTAGGGTCAATGGGTAAACAGAACAGTTGGACTGGGGATCAGCTAACACCTTGTCTTTCCCAGCAGATACCACTATGGCTCCCTTTGCGTCTCTGGCCTCTGGCATCCTCTTGTTGCTATCGCTGATAGCCTCCAGTAAGGCCTGTAGCTGTGCCCCACCCCACCCACAGACAGCCTTCTGCAACTCGGACCTTGGTGAGTTTGGCCCCCTTTCTGTCTGTCTTAGTCCAATAGGGATCAGGATGGCAGTTCTCTCTAGAACAGTTATACTTATCCTTGCATAGATCTGCTTTGGCCATATTAACATCCTTAGGCCTAAGCCAATCTTTGTGTTGGCTGCTCCCTCACAGGTAGATGCTTCTCTGTAGTTATCCACATGGGTGGCTACCTCAGAAGTCATCTTACTGAGGTGCTTATCTACTTCGTTTAAATTTTAATCCCTGCCACATACTACTTCTGATCCCCTATTAAATAATACTTCTTAGGGCACTTATTAAGGCACAGAAAGGCAGATTTTATTCAGGACCATGGCAATCAGATTTTGCAGTCAAGGATAGAGAATAGGCTTAACTCTCAACCTAACATATCATGGACAAATGGAACTCTATGGCCGAGGAACAGTTTAAGAGTTGGTGAATGGTAAGTCACTGAGAAATATAGGCAAGGAGTAAGAGGATTCAGGCTAAGCCCATTAAAAATGTTTATTTATGTGTATGTGTGTGTATACATATGAATATATGTGTATATGTGTGTGTGTGTGTGTGTGTGTGTGTGTGTGGTGTGAGTACCTATGGAGTTCAGAAGGCATCAGATCTCCTGGAGATGGAGTTACATGTGGTTGTGAGCTGGAAATCAAACTTGGGTTCTCTAGAAGAGCAGCAAGTGCTCTTAACCACTAAGACATCTCTCAAGCCCATAAGCTCACTTTTTTGAGACCAGGTCTCACTATGTAACCCAGTCTGGCCTTGAACCCTTGATCCTCGTCACTCAGCCTTGCAAGTGCTGAGATTACAGGCCTGTGCCACCACATCCAGTTCACAACTCATGCTGAAAGCTGGCCAGCGTAATCACCTGGAGGCCAGTGGAAGATGAGGAGCCCTATCACATATTGAGGAGAATCAGATGAGGGTGGGTGTTTTCACTATAAACTGATTTAGTAGACTTTCCTACAACTGTATTTGTTTTTCTTTTCCTTTCTTTTCTTTCTTTCTTCCTTTCCCTTTCCCTTCCTTCCTTCCTTTTTCTTTTTTGAGACAGGGTTTCTTTGTATAGCCCTGGCTGTCTTGGAACTCACTCTGTAGAACAGGCTGGTCTCAAACTCACAGAGATTCACCTGCCCCTGCCTCCTGAGTGCTCGGATTAAAGGCGTGCACCACTACCTCCAGGCACCTACAACTGGATTTTTAAGAGGAAACTGCTATAAGCTTGGAAGAAGGTTAATGAGCCTGAGGAAATTATGGTCAAGCAAAGAATATTTGTTAACCTCCTCGCTACTCTAATTCTCCATCATACTTAATAGTCTCTAGCAATCCATGTGCCTTTCCCTCCATACCAGGGGTTGAACCTCTCATATGCTAGGCATATAAGTGAGGTTCAAACCCAATCCTTTTCAAACAGGGTCTCACTAAATTGTCTAGACTGGTCTTGAACTCACGCTGTGGTGATCCTCCTTCATCAGCCTGATGAGCTGGGGTTACAAGTCTGTGCCTAGCTACTTAATCTTAGTTGTCTCCTCCTGGCTTCAATGTGAGCACCAGAAGAAAATGGATTCCTGCCGGGCGGTGGTGGCGCATGTCTTTAATCCCAGCACTCGGGAGGCAGAGGCAGGCGGATCTTTGTGAGTTCGAGACCAACCTGGTCTACAAGAGCTAGTTCCAGCGCAGGCTCCAAAGCCACAGAGAAACCCTGTCTCGAAAACAAACAAACAAACAAAAAAACAAAACAAAACAAAACAAAAACAAAAAAGAAAAAAAAAAAAGAAAATGGATTCCTGTGTTTGGGTCACTGTTGTGTCCCTAATACTCTGTATGGTGGCTGGCATAAATCAGGCACTCCAAAATATATGTTAAGTAAGCCAACAGATGGATATATGAAAAGGTGTTAAAACAGTGCCTGTAAGAGTAGACAACATAGAGATGAATTAACAGATGTGGAAGCCAGTAAGTGTGCTGTCTCTATTAGAATTATGCTGTACATATGCATTGTTGTTAGGGGTTTATGCTGTCCACTTGACTCCTTATTTTCCCCTTCTTTTTCTCTAGTTATAAGGGCTAAATTCACGAGGTCCCCAGAAATCAACACGACCACCTTATACCAGCGTTATGAGATTAAGATGACTAAGGTATTCCCCTTTCCTCCCTCCCTAGCTTTACCTAACCTCTTCCTCCCCCTCAAAATACAAGCATCTAGCCTTTGGTTGGTGTGAACATTTCCCGTAATCTTGCGATTTAGATATATGACATCAGATTAAGAGAGTGGGAGGATTATATCAATAAACGATACACTGTTTTTCCACTCATGGACAGATGCTCAAAGGATTTGAGGCTGTGGGGAATGCTGCAGATTTCCGGTTCGCCTACACCCCAGCACTGGAGAGCCTCTGTGGATACGTCCACAAGTCCCAGAACCTCAGCGAGGAGTTTCTCATCGCGGGTGAGGCCCCGCCCCTTCGCCTTGGTCCACACCCCTTCATCCTTAGACGCTTCCTGGCAACTGGGAGGAGCAAGGCTCTAAAGGGAAAGAGCCTGGTTGAAACGGGGAAGGGGAGGGGTGACAGACAGTGGGAGGACGGAAGAGGGCGGGGTGGGGGGGTTGTATGTAACCTAATACTAATCAGGTGATCCCTTCCGTCACCACCCAACCAATCAAAAACCTGTTGGTTTCTCCGTTCCCTGACAGGACGCTTAAGGAACGGGAATTTGCACATCAGTGCCTGCAGCTTCTTGGTTCCCTGGCATAGCCTGAACACTGCTCAGCAAAAGGCCTTCTCAAAGACCTATAGTGCTGGTTGTGGGGTGTGCACAGTAAGTTCCTGAATCCAGCTCTCCTCCTGGAGATAATTCTTGGAATGTTTCCTTTTCCCTCTGACTATTCTTTGTTATTGTATCTGCTTCCCAAACCCAAGCACTGTCTTTGGTTTCTCTTGCCATTGTCCCAAACCTGTAACTGCTCTTTTGGAAAGTCTGGTTGTTCTGTTATCTTGGGACTGCATGTTCCCCGAACCTTCTCTATCTCAATAACTTTTCGTTTGTGACTATTCTGAAATACCGCGGTCTGTTTCTGACCTCCCACGATTGGCTTTGGCTTTCCAGGCATGTTCTGCAAGAATTCAAAGTGCTGTTCTCCAAATCCACAGGGACATGTCAACCTGGCTATTTCAAAACTGTTCCCTGATGGCACCAAATATCCTCTGACCCCAGTCACAACCTGAGAGCCCTGCTGCCTACTCTTATACTTAATCTCCCTGCATGCCAACTGTTCCCCACCACTATCAGTTCTCTGCCCTGTGGAACATCTCCTCAGGAGATCTGCCTGAGTGACTTCAAGTAATGGTTCCCTACCCACCATTCCAGAACACTGGCTTTCTGTTCTCCAAATGGGAGAAGCTGTTCTTGGGTCTAAACACAGGTGGGGCAATGTCAAGCCTTCCCAGCAGTTCTTTGTTGCTGGAGGGAGAGTAGAACACTCTACATAGAGAGGGAACAGGGGAAGGACAAGCCCTCAGAGATGGACCTTTCTCCCCTCTTCCAGGTGTTTCCCTGTTCGGTCATTCCTTGCAAACTGGAGAGTGACACTCATTGCTTGTGGACAGATCAGATTCTCATGGGCTCTGAGAAGGGCTCCCAGAGCCGTAACTTTGCCTGCCTGCCACGGAATCCAGGGTTGTGTACCTGGCAATCCCTGGGGGCCTAGATGACCCGAAGTCTACCCCCAGTGGGAGCTGAAGCCTGTACACTGTTCAACTTCCCTCCATCTTTCCTTCTCTTAGATGGTGAAATAAAGAACTACCACACAGCAGCACTATTTCTGTCTAGTGTCTGGGAACAAACTCAAGACACTGATAACTTGGTGGGAGCCTCCATGGACTAATAAAAAGGAAAAGATTTGAAATTTGAGTTTGGAAGTTAGAAATGTAGCTTGATAGAACAGCTGCTTAGCATGTACAAAACCCCAGGTTCAATCTCTAGCAAAAAAAAAGAAAAAAAAGAATAAAGGCCATCCTGGTCTACAGAGACAGTTCCAAGATAGTCAGAACTACACAGAGAAACTCTGTCTCCAAAAACCAAGAAAGAAAAAAAAAGGAAGGAAAAAAAGGTGTTGAGTTTTTATACTTTACAAAAAAAATGGTATATTGGTAATAATCTCAACATTGGCATTAGCACTAGGAACCTACAAAATCAGTCATGATAATTCACTTTGCATTATCAACTCCAATTTATTGAATATTTTCTCTAATCAATACTTAGAGACATTTTGGTGCAGTAATTATTATTATTGTTTCCTTTCTATCTTTCTGTATGGGTTAATGTGTATCAGTAAAGGCTTGAACATGCCATGACAGTCAAATGACAGACAGCCTTGGGTGTCTGACCTTTACTTTATCTGAGACAGGGTTTCATTGTTTACTGCATACACCAGGCTAGCTTTCCTGGGATTCTCATTTCTTGGCCTCCCAGTTTACATATAGATGCAAGTTACCACTGCCCAGCTTTATGTGGATTTGGGGATTCAATCCCAGGTCCTCATACTTGCATGACTAGTGTTTTAGCCACTAAGACATCTCTCCAGCTCCATTTACCCCCCCCTTTTTTGAGACAGACTGGCCTCCCACTTGCTGTAATCCTCCTGCCTTTGTTTCCTGATTGCTGGGACTATAGACATGCCACCACACCATGCCTACTACAGACATTTCTAATTCCTACTTGCCCAAGCTTCTTTAGCTAATATATTATCCACAGTTGAAAATTCCCCTATTCACAAATAGCACCCCATTGATAAACTCATTGAAAACTACCCTATCAATTGGTAAACATATCTCCTTGCCTCAGGCTGTAGTCTAATGAAGATGCTCCATCCAAGCCTTTATACTTCCTAAATCTGACTTAAATGAAAAGAAGGGGACCTGGAGACACTGCCACCTAGCCAGGGACTCTGGAAAATGGGATACACCTGGCCTTATACTTGTAAGTACAATGAAGAAAAGGGATGATGTTGATCTACTCTTGTTTCCTTCATTTTGACCAACTCTGCAGGAAACACTGTACACAGACAAGAAATTAGGGTTTAATGTATTAATTTCTTTTTTTCCTGTGTGGTACTAGGGATTCAACCTTAGTTCAATAAAACCCTAGGGCTTTATGTATGCTAGGCAAGTGGCAAACACTTTAAAATTAAGCTCTATCCCCTAGGCCCATGTAGGGTTTAAAATTAGGATCACCCTGGTCTCTGTACTGACTCTCAAATTTGTTGATCATCTTTCTCTGCAAAATTTGAATGAGAAACATAACAAACATCTCTCTAGGACTTCCAGTTCCCACAGATGGGCCTCGGTCTGTCTAATCACTTTTGCCCCAGGGTCCTGACCCATACTACAAAGATTCTGACTCTGGAATCAGAATTTCAGATTGAGACACTCAACAGAACACTGAAATACTGTGTTGACATGAATTTGCTTGTACAAACAAACAAAAATACATACAAACAATTCCAATGTGTCTTCTTTGGTAAACAAAAGGACCATCAAATCCCATCCCATCAGATGACCCCACTGCTCCTATAAACAAGAACAGTTATGCATGGTGCCCTGCTTGGATGGCTTAGTCAGGAAGATCATAAGTTTAAAGCCAGCCTGGGCTACATAAGGTGATCCTTTCACACACACACACACACACACACACACACACACACACACACACAGCAAAACAAACAAAGAAAAAGAATTAATACATGTCTTGAGTTGTTGGATTGGGGTGCAGTCCATTGTTCTAACTTGTAAAACAAAACAAAATATCCAAGTTTGCATCTGCAGGATGTTCTGAGTCACCACATGTGGCCCCCTGAATCTTCTGTGGTTCTGTCTTACAGTTTTTACATTGCTGGGAGTATGTGCATTGGTGTTTTGTCTGCATGTATGTCTATGTGAGGGTGTCAGATCTTGGAGTTATAAACAGCTGTTAGTTGCCATGTGGGTACTGGGAACTGAGCCTGGATCCTCTGGAAGAGCAGTCAGTGCTCTTCTTTCCAGCCCCAAGAGTTTGGTTTTTTTTTTTTTTTTTAAAAAAAAAAAACAGTATCTCCTACTTTTTTTCAGACTAGCCTGGAACTTGTTATGTAGCCTAAGCTGGCTTTGAAGTCATGATCCTCTTACCTCAGCCCCCTTAACCCTGGGGATACTATATCTAGGTATCACTATATCCAACCTAGAACAGGCAGATTTTGAGCACATGGAACTTGTTCACTTGAGTATGGAATGTCTACTGCAGCAAACAATGTCTGCATAGAGACTGTGCTGATGGGTATAACTGCAAGGGAGATGTTGAGGGCCTGTTATGGCCCTGGTAATTTCTTGACATTACTTAAGATGCCAGAAAGATTTTGGGAGCTTCTGTTCAGTCATCAGACTCTAGAACCAGCTCCTTGAACACCAGTGTGACTCCCTGACTTCAAGACCTGTTCCCTAGAGTTCTGAACATTTCAGTCCTTGGAAGGAAGCAGAAGGTGACAGGGGAAGGATGAAACTTAGTATCAAGAGCCATTCTTCCCCCAACCTGTCCACCATGCAGGTAGGACCTGTACCCAGACCTAGTGTGTAGGAGAAAATGCCTGGCGAGGAAGTCAATTTGTGTGTGTATGATTTACTTCGGATTTAACCCAGGGCCTGGGACATGCTTTGCAAGTGCTCTACATTGAGTTACATCACAAGCCTAGAGAAGTTGATTTATGTAAGTCACAGCCTTTCCACTTTTTATAATAATGAAGCTCCACAAAAGATAAGGATTACAGCACAAACTCTCTCTATATAGGAGAGTGAAAAGAGAGACTGGCCTCCAATTCTTTTCCTTTCCTTTTCATTTTATTTAATTAACATTTTTTCATTTATTTTACATACTGCCTACAGTTCCCCCTCCCACCTCTCCCATTTTCTGTCTACTTCTGTCTCCATTCAGAAAGGGGCAAGGCCTCCAATTCTTAATCTCAAGAGTGCTAAGCTTATAGGTATGTACCACCACATTCAATTTCAGTCTGAGATAGTTGTTTGTTTTGTTTTGTCTTATGGAGATAGGGTCTCATGCAGCCCAGGCTTGTCTGAAACTCCTGATCCTCTTGCCTCCATCTCCCAAGTGCTGTCATTAAAGGTACACACCACCATACCTGGTTTTTTGTTTTGTTCAAAGAAGATTGGGAGTTCAGGGGGTTAGGGAGATGGCTCAGTAGTTAAGAGCAGTTACTGTATAGTCCTGAAGACTGTTGTTCAGATCCCAACACCCACTAAACAAGCCAGGCATAATCATGCACATACCTGTAAGCCCAGCACCAGTGGAGGAGAGACAGGAGGATTGTTGGGACTTGCTGACTGACAGCCTAGCTGAAAATCAGGATTTCCAGGTTTTCTTCCAGAAATAAGGTAAAGAATAATAGAGGACAGTAGTCAATGCCCTTCTCTGGCCTCCATGTGCACCCTCTAAAGTGTTCATATATCACATATACAAACACACATGAATGCACACTTGCAATAAAAATAAAAGCAAATGCTTTTTAAGAAAAAAAGACTTGTAGTCAGTTGAGGTAACATATACCTGTAATAGAGATTAAGAGGGTTGGAAAAATGGTTCCATGGTTAAGGGAATACACTGTTCTTCCAGGGGACCTGGGTTTTATTACCAGCACCCACACTAGGTGGCTCACAACTACCTCTAGTTCCAGGAGGATCTTATTCCTCTGGCTTCTGCAGGCACCTGCCCCAATGTATATATATCCACTTGCAGACATGCACACATACATAATTGAAAATAACAAAAAAAGAAACTAAAAAAGAGACTGAAGTGGAAAGATTTGGAGTTTCGGGTGAGCTTGGGCTACTTAGTGAGACCCTGTCTCAACAAATAATAGGGATGTAGTGCAAAATTCTAGTCACTATGGTTTGGGGACAGAATCTTCTAGTGTAAGCTAAAATTAGAAGCACAGTAACTGATGTTGGTGATGGGAGTTGGAATGGAGACTTTTTGTTCTGAGTTGGTACTGAGAGAGGCCTGAGGGTGAGGTCTCTAGAGTAAGGACAGATCAACTGACTAGCAAAGAGAAATAATTCCTAAGGAAGGCAGGATTCATGGCAAAGGCCTGGGCCTGAGTGTTTGGAAAGCAGGTTTGAGAGCATTTGGTGTCAGAGAGAGGTTCCCATTTTGAGGTAGGGAGCCAGTAGACACTTGAGAAGGGCTTCCACCTCCAATAGAAGTTGATAGAGAGCTCCACAAAGAATTCAGCAGTAATTTGTTCAACAATGTTCATAACAGCATTATTTGTAATAGCCAGAACCTGGAAACAACCTAGGTGCTTCTCAATGGAAGAATGGATAAAGAAATTGTGGAATATATACACATTAGAGTTCTACTCAGTCATAAAAAACAATGACATCTTGAATTTTGCATGCAAATGGATGGAAATAGAAAACACTATCCTTAGTGAGATAACCCAGACCCAAAAAGATGAGTGTGGTATGTACTCACTCATTAGTGGACTCTAGCCATAAACAAAGGACATTGAGCCTATAGCTCACAAGCCTAGAGAAACCAAATAAGAAGATGAACCCAAAGTAAAACAGATATAAATCCTGGAAATTGGAAGCAGACAAGATTGCCGGGAAAAAAGTTGGGAGCATGGGAATAAGGGTTGGAGTGGGGTAAGGGGAAGGGGAAGTAACCTTATCTTTTTTTATTGTTAAAAGAAAAATTTACATTTATTTCCCTTGTCCCAGGCCCTCCTACTCCCCCACTACCCCACCGCCCTTCCCCTGCTT
>JAQHUG010000627.1:124269-151195 GCA_028555095.1 Dicrostonyx torquatus
CCTCGGAAAATTGAGAATTCAAGAACTTTCTGCTCACATTCCAGAAAAAGGATGAAAAAAATCATCAATATCAAGAAGAACAAGGAGGCCTGGCAGTGGTGGCACATCTTTAATCCCAGCACTCGGGAGGCAGAGGCAGGTGGATCTCTGTGATTTTGAGGCCAGTATGGTCTACAAAGTGAGTTCCAGGACAGCCAGGGCTGTTACACAGAGATACCCTGTCTCAAAAGCCAAACAAACAAACAAGAAAGAGGAGGAGAATGTGAAGTTTGAGGTTTACTGTAGCAGATACTTTTATACACTGATCATCACAGACAAGAAGGCAGAGAAGCTTGAACTGGTATTGCTGTAAAGGAGCTGAAATGAACTAGACCACTGCATTTGACTATTAAAAAACTCTTAAAAGTTAAAAATAGAAAGAAAGAATTAATTAATTAAAGAAAGAAAGAAAGAAAGAAAGAAAGAAAGAAAGAAGGAATGAAGGGAGGGAGGGAGGGAGGGAGGGAGGGAGGGAGAAAGAAGACCAAACAAGCTTCCGGGAGTAATTCAGTAAGCAGCATTCCTCCATGGTCTGCCCTCTTTGAATTCTTGCCATGAATTCTTTCAATGATGGACTACAATATGGAAATGTAAGCCAAATAAACCCCCTCCTTCCTAATTTGCTTTTAGTCATGGTGTTTCATCATGGCAATGATAACCCTAAGACAGAAAACTAGTCTCTTTGCTTCATTCTGGGCTGACTCTGAAGGGACATCTCAGCTCCAGAACACCCCCTAGGAACATCTGAGGTCTCTGACCTGATGATGGCCCAAGATAGGTAGGAGTCAAACTAGAAGACTTTTTTTTTGATTTATTTATTTATTTATTACATATACGGTGTTCTGCCTGCATGTATGCCTGTATGCAAGAAGAGGGCACAAGATCTGGGAGGCACCATGTGGTTGCTGGGAATTGAACTCAGGACATCTGTAAGAACAGTCAGTGCTCTCAACCTCTGAGCCATCTCTCCAGCCCAAGACTTTTTTTTTCCTTTTTCTTTTTTTAAAAATGTATTTATTTATTACATATACAGTCTTCTGCCTGCATGTATGCCTACAAGCCAGAAGAGGGCACCAGAGCTCATTGCAGATGGTTGTGAGCCACCATGTGATTCCTGGGAGTTGAACTCAGGACCTTTGGAAGAGCAAGCAGTGCTCTTAACTATAAAGCCATCTCACCAGCTTGCCTTCCCCCCACCCCAAGACAGGGTTTCTCTATGTAGCAACTCTGGCTGTCCTGGAACTAACTTTGTAGACCAGGCTGGCCTTGAACTGCCTGCCTCTACCTCTCGAGTACTGGGATTAAAGGTGTGCAGTACCATACTTGGCCAGAAGAAGACTCTTAACAGGATTCTATAGCTGGGTTATCCAGCATCCTGTTGGGAACAAACATCCTTAGTTAGGAGATATAGTACAGATAGGCCATAATATACTGTAGTCATACAATTTCCGCTTTATTTAGCAAACCCAGTTTGTACTGCAAGGAGAATTTCATATTATCTGGCAGGTCCTATGACATTGGAGGTGTCACAATGGCAAAAGATTAAAATGTTATTTTTTCTTGTGTGATGAAGAGTGATGCAATGGGCTCCTGTTGTATGGGAGCAGCAGTGACTTTTCCTGATGGTGGACTGCAATGGGAATCTGGTGGAGGAAAGTGAAGCAGCTGGTGGGATATCCTTGACACTTGGACAGATGTGAGGAAAATGGTAATCATATTGGGGTTTGTTAAATGGCACTGGCTAACTGAAGACAGATCTGATACAGTGAATAACCACCAATTCAAGGCAAAATATGAAAGGCAGAGGATGCCCTTGACTCTTTTAAAAGAAACCATAATCTGCAGCCAGAGAGCAGCCAGAAGGGAGGACCTGGCTCAGGATTTAAGTATAGTGGATAGGACAGGAGTGGTACCCTAAGGCTTGGGACAAGGATTCATGGATAGATGCAGTTAAATATCCTGAACTTACAGACCTGCCTGAATTCACTATACTGGCAGAAGCAGTCTACTCACTCTTACTATATAGAAATGGATGATACACAAGGTCTTGAATGAAGTAGGTACCTTAGTCAATGCCTATCCTGATCAAGATCCACTCCCAATTACTACCCTGGAAAACTGACTAAAGACTAAAAACTCACAGTAAATCCCCTGGACCCAGAGACTTCCTATTGTTCATTTCCATGACTGAACCCAGTGGGATAACAGTTATTGCAGAGAAGTTCAAATAGAAGTCTCTAATATGGCACCTACCAAAGCTGTAAATCAGGGCTGGGCTTATAGCTCAGTGGCAGAACATTTGCCTAATATCCAAGTTCTGGGTTTCAACTCTAGCACTGGAAAAAAATCCCAGAAAAACAATAGTAAATTGAAAGCAATGCTGTATACATTCTGGAGGAGATGGTAGAAAATGTGGCTAGCCAGAAAGATCTGGTGAAGATGCAAGGGTACTTGTCTCATCATATCTCTATTGAGTTAACCAGTTGTGTCTCTGAGGAGACTGAACAAAATTCTTGTAGACTTCTGAAAATGTCACCAATTTGTACCTCTGTTTGCAGTTACCATACTGAACATATTATCATCATTATAGATTAATAAGGTATCAGGTGCTAGGCGGTGGTCGTGCACACCTTTAAACCCAGCACTTTGGAGGCAGAGGCAGAGGCAGATGGATCTCTGTGAGTTCAAGGCTAGCCTGGTCTTCGAGAACTAATTCCAGGACAGGCTCCAAAGCTATAGAGAAACCCTGGTGTGGGAAGTCCTTCTGTATATTGTTTTATTGGTTAATAAAGAAGCTGCTTTTGGCCAATAGCTTAACAGAATATATCCAGGCAGGAATATTATGTATATAATGGAGAGAGAGAGAGAGTAGGCAGAGTCAGTCAGGGAGAAGCTTTGGAGCTGCCAGAGGAGAAAGACGCAAACCACAAGCCTGAACTTTGCTGGTAGGCCACGAGCCTCGAGCCTCATGGTAAAATATAAAATAATAGAGATGGGTTAATTTAAGATATGAGTGAGCTAGAAATATGCATAAGCTTATTTCATAAGTAGTGTTGTAATTGATAGTTTCTGTGTGAATATTTTGGGTCAGGGCAGCCGGGAATGGATGAGCGACCTCCCCCAACAAAACCGTCTCGAAAAGATGTAAGAAAAAAAATAAGGTATCAGGTATGACAGGCAGCCATCAATTTATCAAATGTACTTCTTTAATTCTGATTAGAAAAGAGGACCAGAGACATGTGGTTCTGACAGTATTTGTTGAAGTTTTTTCCAGAGGGCTATTTTATTTCACTCAAACTACACTATAATACAGTTCAAAGAAGTCTGGACCATCTGGACATCCCACAGAATATCACACTGGACCATTATATCAGTTACATCATACTGACTATGCAAGATGAACATTACATGGTTAGCATATTGCTTTGATAAGACACATGTGATCTGAGGTAGGGATGGTAGCACAGCAGTCAGAGGTCTAAAGCAGGAGGATCATGAAATTAAGGCCAGCCTAACTTACCTAGTGAGTTCCAGGTTGTTCTGGGTTACACAGAGGGCAGGAGAGAAACCATTCAAAGACCCAGGGACCTATCATATTAGTAATAGTTTTAGGGACTCAGTGACCAAAAGTATGCCAGGACAACACTTCCACAGAATAGAGCAAAAGCTTTGCATTTCATGCCCTCTACTGTGAAAATAGACAGCAGGCAGGCTTCTTTCAAGTTCTGGAAACATCATATTCTACATCTGGACTCATATTTCAGATGACATGTAAAGTTGTCAGCTCTGAGTAGGGATAAGAGCCTAAAAGGGCTCTGTGGCAGATCTAGGATATGGTACAAACAGTCCTGCCACTTAAGCCATTTGACCTGGCAAGTTCTCTGATACCAGGAGTGTCAGTAGTGAAGATGGGTGCATTGTGGAGCCTATGGGAAGCCTGAGTATGAGACTCTCAGGGTTCTGGAGCTAGGCCATGCCATCTGTAGAAGGGGCTTAGATACCTTTGTGGCTGTTGTATTTTGAGATAGGATTTTACTATGTAGCCCCATTTATTTTGAGACTTGCTATGTAGCCCAGGTTGGTATCAAACTTAGCCTCCTAATCTTAGATTGCAGGAAAGTGCCACCCATCATGCCTGGCTAAATTATATCTGAGGAACAGATTCTACTGCAGTATTTCTCTCGGACAGAGACAGAATACTTGACCACAGGATACCAAGTGACTGTGTACCCAAAACAGCTCATTATGAGCTGAGTGAGGACACCCACCAAGTTATAAAGTCAGATATTTATGGACAATGTTGAGTAGCTTGTCTGGTTGTTCAGGGGAAAGGAAGGAAAATAACTGGAAGATCTTGACAAGGAGATCTGAGGTATAGAACTGTGTATGAACATATGGGAGTGGGCAAAAAGGGAGGAGTGAAGATCTTTGTACTGTGTGCTAACACCCACTAAGCTTCATACCATAGCAGTGGTACTAGGCAACCAAGTAGAAAGGATGAGTCAGCCAGATGATATCAGCCAACCTTTAATGAACCATCCCAGTGCTAGCATATGGATGCACGAATGAAATGGCAGCAGCAACAGCAGCAGCAGCAGTAGCAGAGATAAAAGCTATATGTGGAGCTTCCAGTCTTCCAGCAAGAGAGATCAACATTGAATCTTTGATATGACACCATACCTCAAGACTAACCAGCCACTTGGTACAAGCTAACTGCATTGGACTTCTTCTATGTTGGAAAGAATAGTGATCTGTTTTGATTAGCAATTTTCATGTGTTGTTTGCCTTTTCATTTTCTGATTAAGTTTAGCAAGCACCGCTGTCCAAGGGTTTAAACAATACTTGGGATCCTACATAACATTGCAGCAAACCAAAGTACATATGTCATAACAAAGTAAAGGAAGGCAAAGAGGTGCAAAAGTGGCTTATATCTATGGAATCAACCAATGAGAGTCCATAACACACCACTCAGAGGCTGCTGGCCTGAGAGAATGAAGCCAGAGGTATGACCTCATTTTGGAGATGACACCATGTAAGAATGTGCATTACCTTCCTAAAGGCAGTGCAAACCCTCATTATATGACCCTTCTTTATGCTATTCTTCTAATAGATAGAGCACATGAGTCTGGGAAGTCAGAGGTCACAATGGGAATAGCCCAGCTTACCATCAATCCCAGTGATCCACTTTTGGAATCTGGGTTTCCTGTTCCTTCAGGGTTCTGCAAGGTTAGAGGTTCTGATTCCCCAAGGGGGGCAGGAAACACTATTACCAGGGGACTTAGCAAGAATCCCATTAAACTCTAAGCTATGGTCACCACCTGGGCACTTCAGGTATCTTTTGATAAGTAAAGAGAAGCCGCTAGCAGAAGAATGTAACATTGATTGCCAGGAAGGAGGAGATAGGGCTGTTGTACACATTGGGGGCAGTAAGGAGCAGATTTGGCACACCAGGCTATCCTCTTTGGCATCTGTTGGAACTCCTTGTTCAGTTTTCATGGTAAGTAGACAAGGAAGCAGCCAGAGTCTGAGTCAGGTGTGGGGACACAGGCTCAGGGATCCTTCGAAGATGAAGGAATGGATCACCCACCAAGTAAGCCACTGAGCCCAACAAAGGTGCTAGCTGAAGGTGAAAGGTGTGTCTCCAAGGAAGTCTATCTAAGAAAAGAAGCCATAATAAGAAACACAGTTTACATAATCCACTATATACATATTTACATAACTCATGCTATATATACACACATATATTATATAAGACCCATATGTTTTATGACAAACAGGATTCAGATATGCCTTATATAATATATAGCACATAAAATATATATCATACATGTCTCTAGGATGTATAGTAGAATATATATAAGCATACACATATATTTGATATTAAAGTTTCAACTGGTCATAGTCCTATAAATTGGAAATTCATTACTTGGGAGATGAAGACAAGAGGACCATGAGTTTGAAGCCAGCCTGGGTTGTTACATAGCAAGGCTCTCAAAAAAAGTTTCGGCAAATAATCACTATATGCAATGCAGTTTTGTATTTCCTGTTCTATTTCATTGCATTTTGTGAAGAAAATCCTATACTTGTATATGTATTATACAGTATAAATTCATTTTTGTAGCACATGCAATAGGTAATCTATGTCACATATAATATATAATATACATAATATATTGCATATATTACTGGAATAATAGTCTTATTTGATAATTGCTTACTCTGTTCTCTATTTTCATTTATCTTGCTTTGTGAAGAAAGTAGAATGCTGGTCATGGGCAGTAGGTGACCCACAGTTGGAAAAACACTGGACCAAATTATCTCTAAAAAGAAGAGATGGGGCAGATGCCTGTAAAACCTAGCTCTTGTGAGGTAGAGGCAGCAGAATCACAAGTTTAAGGCCAGTCTGGTTTACATAGGGAGACTATGCCTGAAAACGTTAAAAAAATAAATCCTCTCATCTTGAAGGATGCAACTTCAAAGCATGGAGGCTCAGGAAGAAAAAAGAGTGGTGAAGAAAGACTGGAGAGATGGCACCAGACTATACATAGGTATGCATTTATCACAAAATTGCCAAACTCCTCTTTTATTCCTACCTCAAATCCTCGAAGCTTTTATGGCTCTGTCAGTCTGAAATTTCTCTATTCCTAATTGAGCCTGGTATACCTAGGCTCTCTCCTTTTATCAATGTCACTACATACCTAACAGACACTAAATGAATATTTGTCAAATTGCCTAGAGGAAAAAGGCTGAAGGAGTTGTTGGATTAAATGAGGGATTCTGGGATGCTAAAGGGAAGGGGACTAGTCTTTTGCTGTGTTCAGTAGGTATTCAATAAATGTTTACTGGAGATTAGAAGAAAATAGAAGATACTAGATTGCAATTGTAGAAAGGGAATGGACAGCAGCATTCAATTGAAAAACTGGGGGAAAAGCAATTAAACAATCTGTCTGTAGGGGTGGAGCAGAGAAGGAACCAGGCCTCATTAATAATTGCTGAGTTCAGTAAAGCAAATGGAGCCAAAATGACAGTATCTTGGAGGAACATCATGAACTGTGCTCAATACACATTTAATGGTTGCTGGGGAAAAAGTGGAACAACCTGCCACACCCATTAGAATGTGGTTACCTGAACAGAATGCAGCAAGAGATTAATAAGTGCTTTCTGGATTGATGGGCGAGGTGAAAGACTGCTGGGGAGGTGCCCACATAATGTGTGTCAGGGGCTGGATCTAGTCAGAATGATGGAGGAAATTGGGTTTCAAGCTGGGGAAATGTGTTCCTCAAAGTATACAATATTTGCTCATTAAATGCTTACGGGTATAAGTAGGGAAAGTTATAGGAAATTAAGCTAGTGTTTGGGATTAGAAGAAAGGGGAGCCAAGGGAGGTTCTCCCTAGTATAGAGAAGTGCCTAACAAATGCATCCCACATTCTGTTGCACAGAAAGTATACAATATATATCTGTAGAATGGATTAAAGGGCTTAAATAGAAAGGATGGTATGATAAAGGCTTATGAGGGAGGGGTGATCAAATTAGTAAACAGATGGCACTCAATAAATTTTGACTGAAACAGAGCTCTGGAGAGTGAGCTCTTAAGGCAATGGCATTAACTTGCAGAGATCTTGAAAGAGGAGACTGGGGATGACTCATACAGTTGGTTCTCAGTAAGCGTTGACTGGCTTAAATAGATTAACGATCTTTTGGTGTATGAGCTTAGGGTTGGGAGAGAGAATCCTAGGGGGTACTAAAGTGAATGGGAAAGGGTTAATCCTTATATACTGGGTTCTGGGTATATAATAAGAAAGCTTGGAAGAAACTTGGAGGACAGGCTTTGTGGTTGAGGGCAGGTTCTTCTAGGGGTAATGAAAGGAAATGTACTCCATATACACAACAGGTACTGCATAGGTGCCAACTGCATTCGCTGCTGGTAAGGTAGCTGAGGAGCAGGCATAACCACACAGGAGATCTCCATAAAGGCTCCTAGGAGCCACTGGAGGAAAGGGTCTTGGAGGAAGGTCGTCAGACTGGAGCTCAGAGAGGACAAGAAATCAGTATTCACTGACTATTCACAAATGATCTTTGGTGAGGAAGGCTAGGAATGATTGCAGAATTGTTTGATAAATATGCACCGGATCCTTGGAGAAAAAGCCCCATGGAAATGGGAAGGGGGTGCAGAAACTTGATCTAAGCAAGCATTTCTCCTTTCAAGCAAGGAAAGTTTTTATGGAGAAGGTGAAGAGCAGGTGCTTAACAGACGACCTAAGGAAGGATGAAAAGAAAAAGTCTTTGGCAAAAGTGACCCAAATTTTGCCCACAGCAACTTCTAGATATTTGAGTACTGGATTAACTCTTATCATAGAATTTTTTGGAAAGATCTTTGGCTCATTCATGCAAAAGGTGCTCAGTACATGCTCATGAAAGCCCCTGAAGAAAAATGCATTGGATAAAGGTTTGGGAGTGGGATATATAGCTGACATTCAACAGATACTTGCTGAATATACTAAAGGAAAGAACCTTTAGACAAGGCTCACATTTTAGGGAACTGATCAATACTGAATGGATCCACCAAATGCCTTTGAAAAAGTGTCTGGAGAACAGGAGATACAGGAAGCACTCGATAAATGTCTTCTAGGTTCATGATAGGAAAAGGTCATTGAGGAGAGACTGGCAGTGAATCACACACAGAAGCTTGAAAATGCTCACAGAATTCACATTTGGTAAATGATTCATTTAGGGATGGTACATGCCAAGCATTTAATGTTTCTTAGAAGCCTTCAGAGAACGCACCCCTCAGAGCTTAGACCATTTGGAGAATGACCCTTGAGAGCGCGCACCTGGACTTGGAATGCATAGGAAGCATTCAGTCAAGGTTCACAGGATCCTTTAGAGGCAAAGCTTGTGATGAGAAACTGGGGTGAAATACACAACAGGCACTACTCAATTACTGTTTCTAGACGGTTTGAAAGGTCTTTGGAGGAACCTTCTGGAATGAGACACAGTATCAGCTATGTCCACAAGATCCACTAGAAGAGAAGGCCGTGAGGACAACATGCTCTCAAAAACATGCTCATGGAAGTCATTAAAGGCAAAGACCCCAAGGGAAGGGTTCTTCCGTGATTATACTGCAGGTATTGAATAAATGTTTATAAGACTCAGTAGGGAAGATGACTTCCAGGCAAGAGTTGGGCAGAGGTAGGGCACATTTGACCTTTGATGGCTTTCTGCATATATTGAAGCCAAAGGTTTTTGGGAATGAGGATTGGGGAAGAGGTTTAGGCAACAGATAATTGCTCCTTGTACCCATTTTAGTTTGGGGGAGGTAAAAGCAGAGCATAGAAGAAGGGTTGAGCATAAATCATTAAAAGTAATTGGGTGAGGGGCCAGATACCAGGCGCACAAGTGACGCTCTATAATTGCTCATTCGCTGTAGAAACATCTGGGGACCCAGGCCCTCGAGGAGGCGCAACAGCGGCTTACCAGTCGGTGTGCGGCTCATCGATGACTAGCAGCACCCTAGCGGCGGCACCCCCGCGGCCTGCGCCCCCAGAGCCGCCGCCCACCTGCTCGCTGAAGGTGGCGGCTGCAGCTGCTGTGGTCTGTTTGACCGCGTTGGACAGTGACGAGAAGAAGCCACCGCCCCCCGAGGACCCGGGACTCGGGGCTGCAGGAGAGGCCACTGGTGCGGCCGTGGAGGTCCTCTCGGCAGTGGCGGTCATGGAACCGGGCGTGGCCCCGGGGCTGGCGGCAGAGGGAGGTGGCGGAGGAGGCTGCGGGCGCTGCAGGTCTGTCATGTACCCATTCGGCAGATTGGCCATGAAGTTGCTGTCCGACAGGCGGCGCCGCAGGTAGTTCATGGCGGCGGCTTGGGACAGGGATTCCAAGGGGCAGTGGGTCCGTGGGCCGCGGAGGCGGAGCGCGAGTGGCCCAGGAGCACGGCGCTCTCAGGCACGATGCGACTTCTCTGCTGCTTGCAGCAGACTGAGGCAGCACCGAGGCTCCGCCGCTGCGGCGCGTATGGTCGCGCCCGCAACCCCCTATCTCGCGCCTCTCGTGGTACAGTCCGACTGGACCCACGGCGGCACGGACGCGACCAAGGCGGTGGGGAAGGGGAGTTTGGGGAGGGCTGGCGAGTGACGTCAGCCCGCCCTCGGTGCTGGGGAGGTGTTGGCGCTCGCCGGCGGCGGGGGCGAAGCCTCTGTCCGCGGTGCTGAATCCTACAGTGCGCACGCGCCACACTGCATCCTCTACCCCTCCCCCTCGGATAGGTGATGCGCAATTTGGGGAGTGGGGGTGGGGTTCTTGTCCGGAGGGTCGGGACCCACAGTAAGGAAGCTCCTTTCCCACGACCCCAATCCATTTAGCTGTCTCTTTCTGATCCTTAGGCTCTCTCGCTTTCCTACACTGTTACCCTCCCCAGATATTTGGTTGCTGTGTTGATTTTCACTGGTGAAGGCATTTTGGAGGTGAGGGTGGGTGTAGAGGCACACTCAGAGGGGACAATAAAAGTAGAAATTCTCCTTACTGCAGTGTTCCCGGCGAGACCTTTTTCCTGCCTCCACAGTGTCTCGCAAAGAAAAGAGCATGGGGATGGCGTAAACATCACCAGATAGACAGGGGCAGACGCTTGAGTAGTGTACATATCCTTGCCCTTGGTGGTGAGAGCCTGAAGAAACATAGGAAATAACACACACAGAAAAATTAAGGAAAGTCACAGGGTGTATGTACATCGTAGAACACACAGACATCCAGTTATACTTACGGACACACAAGCCCAGGGTAACATACATGAGCATATTGAGCACACATTATACACACAGGCAACACCTTGACACACAAAGGCCCAGAAAGTCTCAACTAGTATACACATCTAGAGAAACCACATGCTCCCAGATGAGCATGGAAATCCTAGGTATACAATGCAAAAACATTCCCTGAAGCACTAGCTAGCCCTGATATGTATCCAGCCTCCTTCCCATGTAAACATTTAGTCTACATTTAGTCTCTGCTCTGGACCTAGCCAAACCCAGTGTCATCAGTGTCCATGGCTCTAAATATAAGAACTTTGCAGAGAGGAAGCCAAACAATATTTTCCTATGAGAGAGTAAGGTAATTGTGGTGATCTGAATAAGAATAAGCTCCCATAGGCTCATATATTTGAATGTTTACTCACCAAAGAGTGATATTATTTGAAAGAATTAAAAGGATTAAGAAGGTGTAGCTTTGTTGAAGGAAGAGTGTCACTGGGGCTGGGCTTTGAGTGTTCAAGAACCCATGCCAAGTCCAGAGTCTCTTTCTCTGTCTGTTGCCTGTGGATCAGCATGTAGCTCTCAGCTATTTCTCTAGCATCAAGTCTGTGTACCTGCTACCATACTCCAGACCATGATGATAACCTGCAAATCCTCAATTAAATTTTTTTTATTATGAGAATTGTCTTGGTCATGGTACCTCTTTACAGCAACAGAACATTGACTAAGACAGTAATCCACATAGTGGTAGGACAGAAAACTATTGTGCCAGCTTGTAAGATCCTGGCTACAACAAAATTTTAAATTCATAGTTATTTGTTTATATGTACACTAGCATATCCCACCCTCAAACACTACCATGCTAAGAAAATATAATTTCTACTTTGCAAATGAGGGGAATCCACAAGCTTCAAATCACCATCAAAGAATCACATTTACTGTGATCAGTCTATGTGTCAGGAAAATGGAACAACTAATGTCAGTGTGTTCATTACAAAGCAGAGTTGGATTGTAGTAAGGGATAGGGCTGGAATGATTGAATACATCATTGACCCTAGTGAGCAATGATGGTGAACTAGATAGCCTGGCAGGAGATAAGCAAGTAGATTTGGGGTCTCTTGCCTGAAAGACTTCTTAAGCCGCCAGATCTTTGCTCTCTAGCTTAGACTGGCCTATTATATATCCCAGATTGGCCACAGCCTCTCCAGTAAGGAGATTTCTGGTACGCAGTACCATGCCGGGCCATTTGTTGACTTCTTATTCATTAATTCAATGGTTTGTATGGGATCTGGAGTTACATATCTGGGTTCAAGATCAGCCTCCATCATATGGTTTGGAAAGTGATTTAATCTTTATGAGAGTTGGTTTCTTTATCTGTAAAAGGGGTAAGCAGAGGAGAGGCATAACCTCTGTCCCTTTACAAGTACTGTAGTCCCATCAAAAATGCCTTTCCATTCAGTACTCAAAACCTGGTCCATCACCATCTCACCTCTAGAAACCATGTTTCCATCTAACTTTCCTCAACCCTCTCCCCCTAGGTTCCTACAGCTCCCAAGTTCAACATTACCAAGCCATCATTTTACTCCTCTTCCATCCTAGTCAGCTTTAGTCTGTGCTCTAGGCCTTTTGGCTAATCCCTTTTCCTCCTCTGCAGGATGCTCTCTGGCAATTCAAATGAGGAACTCCCTGTATACTGGGTATTTCTAATGTTCTAAAATGTGTAATTCTATTGCTAATTTAAGAAAAATCATGGTCTGTGGTGACCTCTCTGGTGACTCAGCAGGTCTTCTGACTGTCTTGGCTCCTCTGGGTCTGAATCAGGGCTCCACACAACCACCTTGACTATAGCTCTTCCAGGGAAACACAGACTCTTAGTACTTGTAGCTTCCTAGTGCCATCCTTTCCCCTAGGTGGTTGTTTTTAGAAATTAAAAGAATTAAAACACAATCTTTTGTAGATTGTCTTTTAGAGGAATTTGCCTCCCATTCCTCCTGGGGTGTCTTAACTCAAGGCAGAGGGAAATCTCCACACCATTTTCTTGAACAGGAGTAGGCATACAGACAAGTCTAAGAATCATTTCCTGTGTGTTGATGAGCAACAGCTTAAGCACACACCACTGATACATGTTCATGCCAGCATTGTGCCCATAGCACATACCCATGCCACTCTAGTGTAAGTACACACACCCCTCATGGCTTTGGTGCAGTTATAGCCTCTTAAACCACATACCCAATATAGCTCTAAAAGTCTACATTATGGGGATGTGTATCCCACAGTGCATGCATTCACATCTAAGCTTCCACTTTCTTGCAAGGACCTATCTCTTAGACTCTGCAGTAGCAACAACAAACTCTTACTGTAATTCGGTCTTCTCAAGATGACTATGTTCTCATGGACTTTTCTTAACCTCTACCCATCAACTGGATCATGTTACTCACAAGACTCTGGATATCACCCATCTCCCACACAAAAAGATCCCTTTCACCTACTGCACAAAGTTGCAAACTCTGCTCCTAATACTTAACACTGTGTCGCATGTGTGTGTGTTGCTTCAAAAACATCCTGTTTATTACCTTTCTGGGCTAGTTTCTCCTTTGTAGAGTGGGGATAATATTGACCCTTTTGGTTTCATTGTGGATTAAATGAATCCACACTATGGCAAGCCTTAAGACACTATTTGGCTTCCCATAAGTTGCTTTCTAAGTGTTAGCTATTACCCCTATTATGTTTCCTTCATAATTCTATCATGAGGGGGCTTAGCAGTCAGTGAATGGTAAATGAATGAGAAAATTCCAAAAATACTTGTCTGGGTGCGTTACCTTTACTGTGGAGACATGGGCAGTTGATTCCTTTTTTCCCTTATGTCCCCATGTCCAGCACTACTGTTAATATATAGGAGGTACTAAGCATTGAATACGCGTTTGAATAAAAGGAATGCTTATTCTGAGTGTGCTCACTGGCTCTCAAAGGTCCTTGCCTTCTACCAGTCCTCCTTCAGTCCAGATGCTTAGACTTATCTCCAGCATACAGTAGACACTGAAGTGTTAAATGAACAGATACAAAAAGATGCATCTGGCTTTGTCTTTGGGAGTTCTTCTAGGCTGATGCTAACCTAGCTTCTCTTTGCCCCTGCCCTAGCTCAAAGTGCATCATAGCCACCTCCTCAGTGTTCTGTCCCCAGCTATTTGTTATTGGTAATTGTGGTGTCAGAGCTAGGCTGTTTTCAGGGGGTGGGTGCAGGTGCTTCCTCAGCTGGGTGCCAACTCTGGTCACATCCACCCAGTTCCCTACTTTGACAGGTCTGCCAGCTGAGGTGGGAACCTAGGGAACTTCATAAAGAGACAGCAACTAAATAGCACATGGGCTAATCAAAAATTTTCTGCCAAGGTGAGCAGCCAGTGACAAAACTCATCTTCTTGACAGTCTCTCAGTCCACCCCCTTATAGTTGTGACAAAGACAGGCTGGGGCTGGACACTTGCTTTCAAGCTGCAAGTACAATAGAACAGAATATTTCACAACAGGCCACTACTACTTTGCTCAGAAAATTTTGTTGCCCCACTAACAGGAAAGTGGGTATGTTAGCCCCCTTCTTTAAAGAGTCTTAGAAGAGTTTAGAAAGCTGTTTATTGAAGTCTGGAAGATCAGGGGGTTAGAATGGAAGCAAGAGATTTTAGGGTTTCTCCTCCTCTGGGTCTTTGCAGGCAGGCACATTTAGACATGGGCGTTTCTCTTCCACCATCAGCTTCTGCCCCTGTAGCTCCTCACACAGTGACCGTGGGGTTCCCCAGAAGGTAACATTCTTCTCACCCTGACCTTCGACCATGGAAACTGTAGGCCTGGGATGTTGGGGAAGCAATGGAGAAGAGAAGCTCAGGAACATCAAGAATGCATTAAAAAACTTTTTTTTTTTTTTTGAGAGTCAGATCTCAAAGTCAATGATCTTCCTGCCTCGGCCCCACAAATGTAGGAATTACAAGCATGTCTCATAAGCAGAACCATTTTTTTTTGTGGTAGTAGAGTTTATATTTGCTAAGCAAATGCTCTACATACCCCATAGCATAGCATTCTTTTTCTTCGTCTTTTAGGTCCTACTGACCTGTCCCCCTCCCCCCCCCTTTTATTTTTTTAACTTGGAGAGTCTCACTGTATCACCCAGGCTAGACTTGAACTCATTCTGTAGCCTAGGAAGATCTTGAACATGTGGTCCTTTTGGCTCCAGCCTTTCAAGTAGTTAGGATTATAGGTTTGCATCACCACACACCTTGATTAGCAACTTACTATGTACCTAATATTACGTTTAACTGTGATATTGGGCTATTTCTGATAAAAAAGAAAAACTTCCTATGCCTGTTTCCCTTATCTAAAAAATGGCAGGATTAGAAATACTCTCTTACCTCCAAACCCTTTCTCCTCATACTCACCTTAAATCTCTACCCTAAGCCATTCTTTCTCTTTCTCCTCCTTCTGCCCATTTCTCTTCTCTACCTCTCCCCACTTTATCTGAATGGAACCTTATATATCCAGGAATGTTTTTTTGCCAGGACTCTTTCTCCTAGTAGGCAAGCCCTCCAGTCATTTTCACCCAGATTCTCTCAACTGGTCATCTCTACATAGCCTTTAACTCTTCTTGAGGAACCAATTTGACATCCACAGCTGGGAGATCCCAACAATAGGCCTCTCACTAGCTGGGAAAAGGCCACTGAATCTTGAGCTCTGTGGTATAAGGAAGGGATGGTTAGCTTAACCCTTTCTAACCCCTGGTCCACTGTGCTGTCCAGTAAACACTTAGGGTGGCTCAGCAGCTCTCTCCAGGACCCTGTTCACAATTTGGATGTCAGGAATGCTTCTTCCAATCCTCATCTGCACAATTACCTCTGGGCCTGATTAGCTTTCTAGGCCTAGAGGACAGTGATAGTCTCAATGCCACTTACCTGTCATTTTTATACGGATTGTATCATAGCTCATCTCACCTGGGTCCCTTCTGTCCATAGATGTGGGTTCTTCTATCTGCAACTGTTGCTGAAAAGGCCTTGAAATGTGGAGTGGATGAATGGAGGCATGGGTGACTTAGTAAGTCAAAGTGTGCTAAGAGTTCAATGGGGAAGATCACATGAAAGACTGTGTGCTTGGGGGCACAGCTGAGTGATTGCATTAGTAACACGGAGCACAGAGGCCATGAAGTCATCACTAATTGCCTCTCCTATTCTTTTTCTCCTCTTCTCTAAACTGGAAGATGGCACTGGCAAGACAGGTACCTTTGATGGTGAAGCTTATGTTCAGTGTAACCAACTCCTTTCTCATTATTCAGTATCATGACCCCCTCCTAGGAACAAAATGCCCCCCAACTCACGAGAACTTGGGGAGCAAAGGTGTGCAGAGACGCTGGCGGACACGGGTGGGGTTGGGTCCACATGGTGGTGTGCACAGACCCCAGGTACTCCACTGTGACCATGAACCTTTCACTGCAATGGGGGAGGAGGGTAGAATGTCACAGTCAAAACTGGAGGTCTCAACAGGAAAAGGAGACTGTAGGGACACAGGATCCCTAGCATTGCTACTGCATGGCTGTCCACCCTTAAGGTATTGTGTGTGGGCTACTCACAGACACAATTATGGATGTCATAGCAGTGTCGAATATCCTGGTAGTTCCCAGAACATCTCTTTCCATCAAACTTGCGGCCTCCACAGTTCCTTGTACGTTCCTGCTGGCCTGGGATTTCCTCACAGCTGATGGACTTCATGTTCACACGGCTGCAGCGACTCCATTTCCCCCAGGCTTCCCACTCCCCATTTACTGTAGAGACAAGGGATAAAGGGGTTTGGAGTGAGTAAAGGGTTAGGCTCTGGAAAGGAGTGGGAATGACAGAGTAGAGGTGAACCAAGGCAAGAGGGCAGGAAGAGAAGAATCAGAGGCAGGAACAAGGCTTTGGCAGCAGTGATGAGCAATGGGCTTAGGCATGGGAATAGTGCTTCCTAAGTTGCTAACCAGGGCAATGCATGGCTGTGTTACAGATGTGAGTCCGAGTAGCATCACCAGCACAGAAGAGGCCCCCATGACGGGGTGCAGGATGATCACAAGTCCGTCGTTCTAGGGTCTGGCCTAGGCCACAGGTCACAGAGCATGGGCTCACAGGGCCCCATGGCCCCCAGCCACCAGCCACTGTTGGAGTGGAAAATAAAGTGAAATGACAGGCCACATTAATCATGTATACTCCCCAGCTTCCTTCTCTGCCACCTCAAGACACGAGGCAAATCGTCTTTAAATGATGGGCTTCTAGTCACAAGGTACAAGAACTCTATTCTCTCAAATACCACAGTATCTTTACCAGAGATCCACTAGCTTTGTGCCATTGACCTTATCCCTATATACCTGGACAGGGTGGTAGGCCAGTGCAGCCCCGATGCTCATTGGCTGGTCCTGAGCAGGGTTTCCCAGGGGGCTGGTGGGAAGGTGCTGGTGCAGAACACGTACGGCTTCGTGTTTCCTTAGGTTCTTGAGCTCCACCTAGGCAGGATCCTGAGCAGAGGCTCCAGGGGCCCCAGGCTGCCCAAGCACCGTGTGCTGTGGTAGGAGTGGAGGGATGAACTGTGGTCAAGCATGCTCAAGTCTTTTTTCCCTGGTAGTTTTCTGCTCTAACCCAACAGGTCCATCCTTTTATGTCCTTGACTGCTCTTACTCACTGGGGCAGACCTTCTGAGTGTCACAGGCCTGTGATTGCTGGGCCTCTCCTGGGCAGTGGCCGCCACACTTAGGAGCAGGGTGATCACATACTCGTTGACGGGTCTGGGTTCCTTTGGAGCAGGTGACAGAGCAAGGCCCCCAGGGTGCCCACTCAGACCAACCACCCATTTCTGTGGAAGAAAAAGAGATGGGAGGTGGGGGTGGCACTTAGGATTCCTTCCTTTTATGTGTGTACCACAGAAGCTAACTCTGTCCTATCTCTTGTTCCTATTTCTGGCCTACTAGCATTGCTCATCTGGATTATGACTGTGGTCTCCATACTCATCCTTCTGCTTCAGATATGGCCTATCCACTTCCCAAATCAAGTCAAAGTAAATTTCTCCTCTTCCCATCCAAATCACTTAGACTAAGGCCAAAGTCATCACTTCTAAGCATTTTCCTCCAGCAATCCCAGCCTCCTCAGTTCCCCTTAAAGCCATACATAGGTCTGTCCTCAGGGCTTCTGCACTGATGTTTCTGGCCCTGGGGGCTGGGTAGTAAGAAGTGAATGTCCAAATTTCTGATCTTCCTTACCTGGACAGCATGGCTGGTGCTCACAGGCCTGTAGCTGCCACTCAAGGGTCCTAGGAGCCACCTTCTCAAAGCACTGCCCACCCCTGCCCAAACAGCGCCTGTGTCGCAGTTGGGACCCCTCAGAGCATGTAACAGAGCAGGGGGCCCATGAGGACCATGGTGACCATCGTGGGGACCTACAGAGAGGAGCCCATGTTTCATCCTGGTATGAATTGACTCTAAAGAGTACAGGTTGGCACAGGAGAGGTTCTGGGTAAATATACAAGATGAATCAATGAGAACCTATTTACCATCTAGGGATGGTGGGGAATTGAATAGGAAGAGGTAAGTATACAGTAAGTGTATGATAAATTTCATTTCCCTTTATGACAAGGGCCCTGGAAATCCCCAGGGGCAAAGCCATACACAATAAGCAAATGTAAGGACTAAAAGCCTGGAACTTCTGCCAGGAAGGTCACCACACTGTACAGCTGCAGGCAGAAAGGAAGTGTTTAGCAAACAGGAGCTCATATGTCCCTTCAGAAACATCCTAGAGCCACTCTTAGCCTCCTACACAGGACTGGGTATGCATGCTAGTGCTAAAGAGACACAAACTATTAGCATGATGGGGAGGGAGGAGAGAGCTGCTTTCCAAGATCTCCAAACCCATCATCTTTACAGTGTTACCTGGAGTACACAGTAGGCAGTCATAAAATATATCTACAATACAGAAAGAGTCAACATATGTAAACTGGAAGTCATGATTAGGAGAACTGAGGCAGAGGAACAGCACAATGAACGTGGCATTACAATGAAGGGTTTGGGCTTTGTTCTCAGAATTTACCCAAAGTTCTCCAGGCCTATGATGGATCTATGTACAATTAGCACTTAAGTATGATCACCAAAAATAACCAAGTTGCAACCCACCTGCAATATTTACAGGAAGACAATGAAAAAAGTATTTCAATGAGGGCTGATTTTGTCTCCACTAGGGGACATTTGGCAGTTTCTAGAGTCAGTTATAGTTGTCTTTGTTTTTTTAAAATTCTTCTCTCATACAATACATTTTGACAAGTTTCCCCTCTTTTAACCCCTCCTCTCAGATCTACTTCTTCGTTTCCCTTCAGAAAGGAGCAGGCTTCTCAGGGATATCAAGTGAACACAGCATAACAAGATACAGTAAGATTAGGCACAAAACCTCATATCAGGGCTGGATGAGGCAACACAATAGGAGGAAAAGGATCTCAAGAGCAGGTGAAGAATCAGAGACACCCCAATTCCTGCTAACCAGTGGAAGGGAGTTGTTAAAATACTCAGGGGAAGGCCAGGTGTGTTATAAAATACCCAGCAACACTCAGAACTCACACCCCCAACAAAGAGCTTCAAATGGCAATAGTGCCAAGGTTTTGAAACTCTGAGCTATGGTCATGAGGAAGACTTGGGGGGGGGCATTCTCAGAAGCTCCAGGGAAAGAGTTGTAGATTACAGGGCTTAGCCTAGGTTCCCCCGAACCTGCATGCCTGACAGGGACCACCACCATGCTCCTGAAAGGCATAGGCAGCATTGAGACAGCAGTTTTCCACACTGACATCTCCCCCAAGCAGGCCTGTGCACTTTCCAGAGGACTCCTCATACTGGGTAAAGCAGAGCACAGGGTCTGAACCTGTAAGATCAGGGGATAGGAAAGGTCAATCAGGGTGTGGTTGGCCTGGGCATCCCTGGGAGGACATCTGGGTCCTCACCCACTTACCTGTGGCTGGCAGAATAAGCAGTAGCAGCAGGAGCGACTGAAGGGCTTGCATTGCAGCAAGCATTTTGAGCACTATGTGTCTTTGTACTCTTAAAGAGAAGAGGCCTTGCTTAATCTGAGCTGATCTGATCAGGAAAGAGGAACCCCGGGTAGGAGGAACTGGGAGGGTGTGACCTTTTTAGCTCTGACCTTTCCCTTGAGAACTCTGCCTCCTCCTTTTCTCTCCCCTCTCTATTTTCTGTGTTATCCTTGGTCCTGCTCTGACACCCAGTCTTTGCCACCTAATACCACATTCTACCCAGAAACCTCTTAGTTTTCAATTAATGCATATGTGATAAATTCTCATAGAAGGGCATTGGAGCCTGCAAGTCTGAAGCAAGAACCACCTAGGTATGTGACCTTGGACAAGTCACTTGAAATTCTCAGCCTTAGTTTTTCCTTTTTTTTTTTTTATTTTTCGAGACAGGGTTTCTCTGTAGCTTTGGAGCCAATCCTGGAACTAGCTCTTGTAGACCAGGCTGGTCTCGAACTCATAGAGATCCGCCTGCCTCTGCCTCCCGAGTGTTGGGATTAAAGGCGTGCGCCACCACTGCCCGGCTTTCCTATTTTTTTGAGACAAGGTTTTATAATGTAGTCATACCTGGCCTGAAACTTGCTTTGTAGACCAGGCTTGCCTTGAACAGGGATGTCACACCATGGCTGGCTCATTTTCTTAGCTGTAAAATACATAATCTTGACTATAGTGTCAGGATCAACTTCAATGGGGTACTGAAGAAGGGTGAAATGAGGGTAGCCCTCCTCAAGTAGTCTGTCCAGGAGAAGGCATCAGGACAACTGCTTCATCTTCCTTCTTGAAAACCCACCTCTTTCCTAAAAGTGAAGTTCCTGTGGTCAACAAGTATGTATGGGAGGTCAATGCAAGGGAAGTGAGAAAGGGAAGTGGCATTGTGTGGGAAGTGATTCAGAAGTGGGTGGGGGTAGGGGGTGTTTCAGGCATACCCACTGCCCAAGGGGAACATCTGAAGAAATCCTTAGGGTCTACAGAGTAGAGAAGAGAGAACCATCTGGGCCGTGTTCTATGAGTACCTAGGGTAGATAACATTTGCCTCTAAGCCCGTTTCCTTTTCTGGAAAATGTGCACACAAACAGGGCCTTGGGAGGTACAGGCCTATAATCTTAGCTACTTTGGAGGTTGAAACAAGCAGAATGAAAGTTCAAGACTTGCCTAGGCTACAGTGTGGGTTCAAGGCTACCCTGACTAATTCAGTGAGATTCTGTCTCCAAAAATAAAACTTAAAGGGCAGGGTAGAGGTGAGATTGCTCAGTGTGTGACAGTGCTTGCTGCAAAACCTGATACCCTGAGTTTAATTCCTAGACCTTACATGATAGAGATAATTGACTCCCTTAAATTGTCCTCTGACCTCCACATGTGCATTGTGGTATCTGTGTGCCATGTCCTCCCAATAAATAGATGCAGTAAAATGTTTAAAGACTGGGGATGGCTAGAGATGTAGCTCAGTTGGTAGAGTGCTAACCTAGCATTGATGAAGCCCTCAATTTGTTACTTAGCATCATATAAATTGAGCACAATGATACCTGTAGTCTTAGCAATTGGGAGGTACAGGCAAGAAGATCAGAAGTTCAAGACTATCCTTGGATACACAGCAAGTTTTAAGATAGGTACGTGAGATCCAGTTTAAAAAACAAACAGGCAAACTGGGTGGTGGTGGTGGTGCACGCCTTTAAACCAGCACTTGGGAGGCAGAGGCAGGTGGATCTCTGTGAGTTCGAGGCTAGTCTGGTCTACAGAGTGAGTAATAGGACAGATAGGACTGTTGCTCAGGGAAACCTTGTTTCAAAAATCCAAAACCAAAACAAACAAGCAAAGGGATGGCTGGGAGTTTAGCTCAGTAGTATGCCATTTGCCCAGCATGTGAGCAGCTTTGGGTTTGATCCCCAGTACTGAAAAAATAAAGCACATTTACAGCACCTGACATAGATCTGTCACTGCATGAGAATTAAATACTTAGAATAGTTCCTGGCTGTGTTTATTAAATTGTTCAACATTTATTGAGGGTCAGAGTGGTTCTCAGCATTAGATGGGATACAGAATAGGACAGATAAAAATTACTGTCTCTGAAGAACTCACTCTACAAGTGGAGAGTAGCAATAACTATCTTTCACAAATCTTTTCCTGTGACCCTTCTTGGATGGCATCACTTTCTAGCCTTAGGACAAGTCAGGATCACCCACAGGGCTTCTTGACCCATCTACAGATTGCTGGGCCCCACCTATTTTTCACTCAGCAGGTGTGGCATAGGGCTCCACTAATGCATTTCTGAGAAGCTCCCAGGAGACGCAAGCCTTAACGAGTAAAATTCTAGAACCTGCTTTTAAACAAGCACTCTTGTGCACTGGTGATGTAGTTCAGTAGTAAACTGCCTACTAAGCATGACAAAAACAAAGAAATATATAAAAATAATCGTTATAATCCACAAAAAAGAGCTTCAGAAAGATGACACTCTAGTTTACCCAGTCACAGATATGTATCATTCTAAAGACTGAATCAAGATTAAAATAAGTCAATCAGAGGTTGAAATAGAAGTCCCTCAAGAATCTGCTCTTGATTTGGGGGTTGAACTAGCTGGTTTTGTGTATCAACTTGGTACAAGCTAGAGTTACTGAGAAGAAGGAACCTCAGTTGAGCAAATGCCTCCATGAGATCCAGTTGTAAGGCATTTTCTTAGTGATAAATGGGGGAGAACTTAGCCCATTGTGGGTGGTGCCATCCCCAGGTTGGTGGTCCTGTGTTCTATCAGAAAGGATAAGCAAGCCATGTGGAGCAAGCCAGTAAGTAGTACCCCTCCATGGCTTCTACATCAGGTCCTGAATCCAGGTTCCTGCCCTGTTTGAGTTCCTGTCCTGTCTTCCTTCAGTGGTGAACAGCAATGTAGAAGTGTAAGCCTAATAAACTCTTTCTGCCCCAACTTGCTTTTTGGTCATGGTGTTTCATCACAGCAATAGAAACCCTAATTAAGACGGGATAACAAAATTTCTGGTAATATTATTATCCATCATAGAAGTGCCCTATTTTCTGAGAATATGTTTGTCTCTGTGTGCCTTGAACAAAAGGATCTTGTTAAGATTCCAAGACTTCAGCTGTCAGTGCTATTATCTTGTAAAAACAAACCTGCCTGGCTCCATTGTTCAATCATCCTTTACCCTGGTGATGTTATAATCGATATTTCCTACATGGCATAACATAAATACTCATAGGATTCCCTGTGGATGAAGGTTGTCAGCACTTTTTTTTTAATCCCACACATTTTTAAGGTATTCAAATGATTTAACAGATTCCTTATTTAAACAAAGAATGAAAATCTGTTATTATTTATTACTGCCTGATATAATTCACTTATCTTTCTTGTCAGTTCCTCTGAGTATCAGCCCCATAATGAAAGGTTTTTTTTTTTTTTTAGGGGGAGACAGATAAGACAGGGTCTAGCCTTGAATTCATGGCAGCCTACCTGCATACTGGGATTATAGGCTTTAGTCACAGACATCTCGATGCTACTGTCATGGCAACCCTGCTGCCTCAGAATCCTGAGTGTTGAGAAGGACAGAAAATTTTGTCTAATTTGTTAGCTGTTAGGTCTTCAGGACACCACACGTATGAGCTAACAGTAGATGAACAACAAACATCTACAGACAACCAATAAATGAAATAAATGTTGAATTTCTAGTAAGTGCTAACAGGACATTAAAGAAAAGCAGGCATCACCTTCTAGCATCTATTTGAAATGCTAGGGCCAGATAAGACTATCTGGAGATTGTATGAGGAAGGAGTTCTGGACAAAGTCCAGGTGATTTAATCTCAGCATTTTAAGTTTGAAGAACTGGAGGCTTACTCAGAAGACTGAGTAGGAGAGGCCTGTGGAGGAAGAGGACACAGGAGGCCCTGGCATAGGCATTCTATGATCTCTCAGATAGGGCCTCATTCAATCTCAATAACTTTCTCTTATTTTTTTCACTTATATATCGAGTTCTGTATTTCTAGTCTCTACTACAGCCTCCTAAGAACAGGTTCATATTCATATATATATGGTGTTTGTGTGTGTGTGTGTGTAGGTTAGAAGACAACTTGTAGGAATTGGTTCTTTCCTTCTATCATTGAGTCCCAGACTCAGGTTTTCAGGTTTGATGATAAGTGCATTTACAGGCTGGCCTTGAACTCACAGAGATCCGCCTGCTTCTGCCTCCCGAGTGCTGGGATTAAAGACGTGCGCCACCACTGCCCGGCTCAGTGAATGACTTTTGAGCGTCAGTTCTCTCCTCCCAATATGTGGGTTCTGGGGATGGAAAACAGGTTATTATGTTTACTTAACTGCTGAACCATCTCATCTGACCTACATGTGATTTTGTGTTCATTTTTTAAGATCATAGTGTTATGTAGCCTGCAGTGCTCTTGAATTGAATAGCCAATGGTGACGCTGAACACCTGATACTCTTGCTTCTACATCCTGTGTGCTAGGATTACAGGCACGCACCACCACATTTGACTTACATACATATTTATATGTGCTTGATTACATAACTTTTCAGACACTATCATTCACTCAAGGTGTCATTGTCTCTGTCACTGATCCCCTGCCTCATTAGTCTTTTAATAACACACTAACACACACACACACACACACACACACAGAGAGAGAGAGAGAGAGAGAGAGAGAGAGAGAGAGAGAGAGCGCATCATGTGTTATAGTCTGTCTCATTTGGTTAGTATCACCAGTACTTTCTTACTTTCTTTCACTAGGTCAATTTTACATGTATAAGCACAGTTCTACCGTCACAGGAACTATTTTTTTCCTTGGCCTAATATTTTCTTACATGCACAATTACAGATGTACAGTCACCACTAAATAAGTCTCATGAAGTTACTTACACATATAAAATCACAATTTCTCGAAACCCCTTCTCTCTTAAAGCCACTTAGGTTACATCCTCAAGAATTCCCTATTTATAGTCTGTTACAGAGTTCCAGTCTCCTCTGAACACACAAAGGCACAGTACCTCAGACACTTCATCTTCCTCACGGAGTAATAAAATTCTTCTCAATCACCTTTCACCATGATGACTCCTTTATTGACAGGGTAGTGTTTTGTTTTGAGACAGGGTTTCACTCTACAGCCTAGGCTGGCTTCAAACTGACTATGTAGCTACGCTAGTCTTGAACTCATGGTGATCCTCCTACCTCAGCCTCTTGAGTGCCAGAAATGGAGGTATGAGTCACCATGCCCAGCAAAGAATTTCACATATATATAGCTTCTTAGACATCTGGTCCATTTAGTCATTCAGTCTCACCATCATTTTTCCTCAGTCTCTTCTGATATACAAGCTCACTAATTCACAATTGCTACAAGGCTTTCATTAAGTCTCCTGTGATGAGTTTCCCATGTCCTGGTCATTGTTTTCCTCATATAGTCAGCTATAATGGATACATCTGTACATTGAATAGCCTCTAAGTTTCTCACATATCCTGATTGTGGTTATACAGTATTTCACTGGCTCAGTCTCATTTTGTTTTCCATACATAAGGTTTCAATCAGTTTTATGAAATGTTTCAGACTTACATACTTTTCAGACACCATTTGGTTGTCAAGTTTGTCTCACAACTGCTGACTATGAGTCCTTGCTACTGCTGGTCCAATGGTCCTTTTCTCCTCCCACAGACAGGTTTGTGTTTCAGCTCCACAACCTCAATAGAACCTGTGGGGAAGCTGCAATTGTTAACTGCAAACCAGTCTGCACTCACTAGACTCAGGATCACACATTCTCTCTCTCTCTCTCTCTCTCTCTCTCTCTCTCTCTCTCTCACACACACACACACACACACACACACACACACACGCTAGCATTTCAGACTTTAGCAGCTACAGCCAATCCATTTTGCAGACTTTCTCATGGTTTCTCTGAAACATTTCATACACATAGTCTCATACCTTGTGTCTTATCAGTTACTTCTTGGGTCTAGTGGTCATTATCTTTCACACAACCAATTGCTTACGCATATACTTCCATGACTTAATTTCACGCACAAACCACTCTCAAATGCTGAGGACTGCCTGCTACTAAACAGTGAGATTTCTCATCTACAAATGGTGGTCCTTGACAACGTCTACCAGTTCCACTATACTTTCACCTGTAGTTTTGGTCAATCTATCCATGCTACCAGTCTGTCAAACAATGACTATAAACAATATGTATAAATCACTGTAGGTTTTTGTTTTGAGACAGGATCTTGCTATGCAGCCTAGACTATTCTTAAATTCAAAAGACTTTTGCCCCAGTTTCTGCTGGGACTAAAGGTATATAACAACACACATAGCTCTTCTTACATAGTACCTAATCATTCATTCAGTCTTGGTTGAGTTTCTGAAATACAGCCACAATATCTCACAGAGACAAAGTCAATTGCAGTTGGGACTGGAGGAATGACCTAGTCAATGAAGCATTTGCTTTGCAGGCATGAGAACATACATTGGATCCTCAGAATGCAGGTAAAAATTCCAGGCATAGAGAAGCATAAGCTTGCAATCCCAGAATTTAGAGGTAGAGACAGGTGGATCCTTGAGGCTTGATGGTCAGCCACTGTATTCTAACTGGTAAAGTCCAAGCCAATGTGAGACCCCGACTCAAAGGAGGGGGACAGTGTTCCAGAGGACAACACCCAAGGTTGTTGTCCAGTTGCCACACACAAGACAATACAAACATATGAACAAAAACTTTTGTGGTCACACTTTTGGCCTATCACACACAAACTTTTCAGCTTCTCTCACCACACTGATTATCAATCAACAGTCTGTATCAGTGTTTCTGATATATGCCATCATTACTGTTCTTCACATACATTCATGCCTGTCATAGATCATTCTGCTAACATCAGAAGAAAAAAAACCCAACACCTTTCATCAACACCTTTAAAAATATATATTTACAGGAACAATTCCCCATTCTCTGGGACTCTTAGAAAAAAAGGTCCATTTTGGGGAAGTAAAACAAATAGTGGAGACGAGTGTAGCACCGTCCCCCAAATCACCAACCCCTAGGTCTTCAGGCCTGGTCTGGGCCAGTGCTGACAGGAGGTGAGCCTGGGAGTTT
>JAQHUG010000627.1:152552-175176 GCA_028555095.1 Dicrostonyx torquatus
TGGACTCAGAGTGCTCCAGAAATGAATGCTGGGGGGCAGTGAGCTGGGTGTCAGCAGCACCGGGGTCTGTGGAGATGGAATGGCAGGAACTCAAGTCAACATAAGACAAGTATGGGAAGACAGAAGGAACCTACTTTCAGCCCCTCTACACATATCCCCCTCAGACTTCCATGGTCACACCTCAAAAGTTCACAGACCTAGAGTGTAACTCTGAAGACCATGCCAATGACATCTCTCAATCTTTACAAAGATCACTCCTGCTAACCCCTAGGAGCCCACCTGCTGTTATTTAGACTTCAATGGGTAAGACTATCCACCAGATTCTACCTGTGCAATGCTCTCCCATCCGAGTACTAACCAGGTCCAACCCTGCTTAGCTTCTGAGATCAGATGAGATCGGGCACATTAAGGGTGGTATGGCCGTAGACCTCTGCACTCCTCTCAAACCATGTAAGTGACCATCAGAAGAGCTCAACTTTCATCCATATACCTCACTAGGAAACCCAATACATACATTCTAGGCCAAATAACTAGGCAGTTCCTCAGCTGTACCCTCTAGAAGCAAATCCCATGAAAAGCCCTAGGGTTTTGGGCCACCACAAAGTTCTCAGACCTTCTTTTATTTTTTTGAGACAGGGTTTCTCTGCGAAGCCCTGGCTGTCCTGGAACAGGACACTCTGTGTAGGCCAGGCTGGCCTTGAACTCACACTGACATCCACCTGCCTCTTCCTTCCTAGGGCTGGGATTAAAGGTGTGAGCCACCACTGCCTGGCAGACCTGCCCTATTTAATTAGCTCCTCGGAGCAACTAATTATAATTGCTACCAGTGCCAATGTCACCCAGCGAGGCTGGCAGCTCTTGTTCCTTTGCAAGGCACTCACCAAGGTATGTGTGGGTAGCAGGGATGGCGTCAGTGCTGGTCCCGGTGCCTGCAGACCAGAGCCTGTTCCTGATCCAGGAGTCCGTTCAGGTCCTGGGCTACCCAGGAGGCTTGGGCTAAGTGGAAGTTCCAGGTCCCGGGGCTTCCGGCCCTTCTGGGGTTGGGCGATCTCAGTGGCAGAGGCAGAGAGGCCACAAACCTGTGCTGTGTTTTCCATTATGACAGCTGGGAGCAGAGCCAGCAGGCCTTCCGAGGGCGAGACTTCTGGTTCAGTTTTGACAGTTTCTGAACCAAAGCCTGCAGCCCCTACTGCTTGCAGTTCTTCCCTAGGTCCCTCCACTTTCACTTCTGGGGGCAGTGGACAGCCAAAACCTGGCTCCAGACTCAATTCTTCTGATTTCTGGTTTGGGGCCTCGGGTGGGGTCAGGATAACCTGCAGGGGCAGACCAGCCTCTTCGGTCTCCAAACAGGCTTCTAAGGGATTTGGACTGGTGCTCCTACTCCCTGAGGGAGGTGCTGGTACTCCTGCAGGGGTAGTGTTGGGGAGCACTGAGGCAGGCCGAGGATGAAGGGGTGGCGGTGGCTGTGGCTGTAGGGACTGGATTGTGAAGGTAGAGTAGAGGCCCGAGCGCATGTATTCGTTCCGGCTGGTGCGTGCTAAACCACCTTGGCCTGCCATTCCTGCACCCTTGGGTGTTCCTGGCTTTCCAGTGGCAGTGTCCCCTGGGGCTGTATGGATAGCAGCAGGGGCCATTGCTACAGTTGAGGCTACAGACACCTCAGGCTGGGGTGGGCAGTCTTCAGTGGAGCACCCTGCAACCTCTGGGTAGGATACAAACTTGTAGACAAACTTCTGGCCGCTCACCTTGCGGATGATATTCTGAGAAGTAAAGAACAGGGTAGAAGGAACGTCTTGAGGGCTGTTCCTCTTCTCCTGATGTCTTTCTTCCCACTTGCTTCCATTTCACTCATCTCTTTTAGGCTTGTGGATTCTTCCTCTCTGTCTATGCTTTCCTTTTTACCCCTTTCTATGTCTCTCCCCAGTTTAAACTCCTTCTCTGAGCCCCCTCAACAATTCTTTAGTGTCCTTCCCATCCATTTTCCTATAAGTCTTCTTCTGTCACTCATCTTCATCCATCTAACTGCCCTTTCCCTGCTGGGTACATTTCACAAGGGACCTACTTAGGGGAGCAGGTGAGAACTAAGGACCTGGGCATAACAGAGTCGGGAATGTTAACAGGACTGTTCTGGAAATTAACAACAGCAATAGGAAAATGAAATAAGTGATATATACAGGTTGGAAGAGACTGGGTCATTGTAGATGAATAGGGAGATAAATGATTGATATAAAGGAGTTTTGTAACAATTTATTGATCAACTGTGTCAGGGAGGGGAAGTATGTGATTCACTGATTGATTGAGGTGGCATAAGCATGCCATAGTACATGTAAAGATCAGAGGACAATTTGCAGAAGATGGTTCTCTCCTTCCAGTATGTAGGTCCCAGGGAATGAACTCAGGTGTTCAGGCTTGGCAACAAGAGCTAAGCCATCTCATTGGCCAGATATAGTAGATCTTTTTAAAGCTAGTGATGTTAATATGGAGTAGAGTGTTGGTTATCTGTTTTTGTTAACTCTAGTTTAGAGTCATCTGGGAAGGGAGCCTCAATTGAGAAAAAAAAATTGCCTCTATTGGATTGTCTTTAGGTAAGTCTGTAGGCATTTTCTTGCTGTGGGTGGTGCCATCTCTGCGCAGGTGGTCTTGGGCTGTATAAAAGAGGTGGCTGAACAAGCTATGAAAGGCAAACCAGTAACTAGTGTTCCTGCATGGACTTGGCTTCAGTTCCTGCCTTCAGGTTCCTATCCTGACTTCCCTCCATGAAGGAGTATAACCTGTAACATGAAGTAAACCTTTTCCTCTACAAGTAGTTTCTTGTCATGGTGTTTTCACAGCAATAGAAATCACACTAAGATGCCTGGTGTAGTGGCGCATGTACTTGGGAGGCAGAGGCAGGGGGATCTCTGTGAGTTTGAGGTTAGCCTGGTCTACAGAATGAGTTATAGGACAGCTGGCACTACATAGAAAAAGTTTGTCTCAAAACAAACAAACAAACAAACAAAACTCCCACAAACAAACAAAGCACACTAAGGCAGAAATTGGTACCAGAGGGTGCTATTGCTGTGATAGACCTGACCATGCTGTTTTGAAAAGGACTGTGGTAGCACCTGGAACTTTGGGCTGGGTGAGTTTACTATTCGGAGCTTCAAACAAGCTGTGGAGGGAACTTGGAAGAAAATGCTGAGAGAAGTGCAGATTATGGAGGCCTGGCTTGTGAACTTCCAGAGGGATGTTTCAGAGTCCCCCCTCAAAGTCTCTACAGGGTCCACTTATGTGATATTTGTTAGGTTGGGAGCATAGACCCCAGCCCCTCGCATCTATCCTAGTCCCCAGGCCTGAGAGTTGTATTGATCTGGACTCCAAATCCCAGTATGCCAGGTCCTGACCCTCCCTGGGGGGGGGGAGTGTTCAGAACCACTCCCACAGGGTACTTAAGTGAACTCCCAAAAGAGGAACACATGGTCTCTTTTCCTTCCTCCTGGTGGCTGCGTTCCCCCTCGGGAATTGCATTAAACCTGGATATTTCTTAATTTGGTTTGTTTTGATTTGGCTTGATTGAGGTTTTTGCATCGGCAGAGTGCCCACATTAGGAAAAATTCCTAATATCTGGAGGTCCGAATGGGTAGGGCGGCCTTTCCGCCAAAAGCCCCTAGTCTACAATCTGAGCTCTCCACAACCAGCTCCTGGGCTATAGTGGCTGCGTCCTGGTGAGTCCCTTTTTCTTGTCTATGCTATAGGGTTTTTTGGGGTACCCATTTGTACTTATTTTTTGTCGACTACTGGACTCTTGTTGAAGCTGCAAGCTCACGCTAAGAGTTTGATCTCAGCAGCAGCCAGACCAGCAAGACCCAGCTTGGCTGAGGTAGGTAGGATTTGTTTGTTTTGGGACATTAAGCATTCAATTTCCACAACCCTGTTGGGCTTGAGAGCTATTTTAGAGGACGCGCTGTAACAGACTTAGGTCACTTGGTTGGGCATAGACTTTAAAATGGACACTTGCAGTTCAAAGCCAGATCCACTGTCTCCCCTGGGATGCCTCTTACAAAATCTTTTTAAATTGAGACTGTCTGATACCATCTGTCCCAAATGGCTAATTTCCCTATGCACTAAGATTTGGCCTCAACCGTCCTCTGGAACCTAGAAAATTTTTGTCACCCTAAGGACAAATGGACAGAGTTTACATATGTCCATGATTTTTTGGGCTCTGTGCTCTTCCCCCTCCCTTGTAGCCAGTGTTTCTGGCAGCAGCACCCTGCTGCTAGAGGCACTGGCCCCTCCTCAACTCCTTCAAGCCCACACTACACAACCCCCTCCTTTGGAGCAACATTTTCACATTCCTCTCCTTCCCCATCTTTCTCCCTCCCTCGGTTCAAGGTCAACTTCTACCTTAACCACCCTCCCACCTCATCTCCCTACCCTGGGACCCACTCTGTGCACTGGGCTAGCCCCTCCCAATCCTCCCTATGTTCCCTTTTTGCTTCCAGATCTCTTTCAGAGAGAGAAGCTGTGAAAAAGTAGAAAAAAGGTTTCTTTTCTACTAATCCTGCTTACCCATTTTATTTCTCAGTCAGTACCAGATATTAGGAAAGAGTTAAGAACGTTGAGGAGGGTCCCCAAATCCCTATACGGGAACTGGTGAAAATGGCCTTTAAAGTTTTAATACCTGAGAAGCTGAGTCTTCCTGACAGACAAAGCTACAAAAATCTACAGGCCCAGGCCTTAGCAGCTGCCCTAAGGTCGCAGGAAGGGGGATCAGGGAAGCCAACCACAGGTTCTACCCTAATAGAGCCCAGCCTAAGCCAACCTCACAGGCAAGCTGTTTCAAGTGTGGCCTAAATGATCACGTGGCATGATAATGCACTACACCTGACCTGAGGTTATGCCCTATCTGCCAGCAACCTGGACACTGGAAATCACAATGACCCCGTGGGGGCTTGCCCTCTATGCTTCGCCACAGAGGTCCAGCCTCACCAACATCGGCAAGTGAAACTGTGCCAGCTTTTGAACTTCTTAGCCTTGCAGAGGATTGATGCTGCCCAGACTTGGTTTATCCCCTAACGTTATCCGCTATCTGAGCCTAGGGAAAAGCTGCAGGTAGCAGGTAAGTTCATTACTTTTATTCTCACTCAGGCCTTATGTTCCCCTCACCAATTTCAGTTTTGGGGATAGACGGGACCCATTCCTTCCCACTTAAAACTTTGCGACTGTCCTGCATTCTTGCAGGACAATTTTTCTCTCATTCTTTCCTAGTGATACCGGCTTGCCGAGCACCTTTACTGGGTTGAGATATCCTTAGCTGCTTTCCCAAAGCTTTGTTCCACTTCTTGGAGCCCCTTTTGACCATACCCATCTCCAAGATCATATTTTACAGGTTCACTCTTCCTGCCAGATGTGTGCCCAGGCCAACCCACAAGGGGGCTCTCCACATACGTCAGTCTCTACACCAGCTTTGCAGACACCAACCGGGCAAAGATTGGCAGGTTTATTTCACTCATATGCCTACTCATAAAAAAACTCCATTATCTCTTAACATTTGTGAACACTTTTACAGGATGGATAGAAGCGTTTCCGGTCTCCAGAGAAACAGTAGATGTGGTGGCTCAGGTACTCCTGAACCACATCATTCCTCGGTTTGGTGTCCCACGAACCATCCAGACGGACAATGGGCCAGCCTTCACTTCCAGGGTCATGGAGCTCATGTCAGAAGCTCTCAACATCTCCTAGAAATTCCACACTCCCTACCATCCATAATCCTCGGGAAAGGTGGAGAGGGCCAATGGGCTCATCAAACAACAGCTATCCAAGCTCTCCATTGAACTCAGGTTATCTTGGCCCTCCCTTCTCACCATTGCCCTGACTCACCTCAGGGCCACCCCAGGGTCTAACCCCTATGAGCTGCTTTATGGAAGGCCCTTTCTCCTTAACCATCACTTCCCAGTTCAAACTTCTCCACTGGTGGGGTACCTACCCTACCTCTCCCTTTTAAGGTCCCTTCTCCTTTCACACACTGACTGTTGTCTCCTTGCCACCACACCAGTGGACCCTAAACCTGCCCTACTCTCCCCAGGGGACAGAGAACTCCTCAACAGTTAAATCCTAGGTCTCTTGAACCTTGAAGGACAGGACCTCACACGGTAATCCTCACCACCCCCTCAGCTGCCAAGCTCTTGGGACACCCATGCTGGTACCATCTTTCCAGGCTCAAGCAGGCACCTACTCAGGACACTTGGTCTGTCCAGCAGACAGGACCTTCCACCCTCCGGTTTTCCAGGGTGTCACAATGAAAGGCCTACCTGCTCCTCATCCTGGCACACTCATCTGTGGTAATAACAATATTTTCTTCCTAGACACCTGCCTTCTCACCTCCCCCAAGGAACAGATGCCTGAAGTCTCCGGGATGACAGTACACAGGCTGCCTCTCCAGCCACACCTCTCACTGGGTGTGGACCCACCAACACCTAGCTCTCCCCTTCCCCACATCACCCTATACCCACAGGAAGTATCCAGACTTGAGTCAATGCCCCCTTTCCCTAGAGAGTCTATCACTTCAATTTCCTGCCATCCCTATATGCAAAGAGTCTGGAATGTTAAGTTGGGAGCATAGACTTCAGCCCCTTGCATCTATCCTAGCCCCCAGGCCTGAGAGTTATATTGGTCTGGATTCCAAATCCCAGCATGCCAGCACTCCCACAAGGTATTTAAGTGAACTCCCAAAAGAAGAACACGTAGTCTCTTTTCCTTCCTCCTGGTGGTCGCGTTCGTGGCCTCTCGCTTCCCCCTCAGGGCCACCTGAGGACGCAGGAATCCCATTAAACCTGGATTTTTTTAAATAAATTACTTCCATAAAACCTGGATATTTTAAAATTTGGCTTGTTTTGATTTGTCTTGATTGGAATTTTGTGTTGGCAGAGAGCTCGCATTAGGAAAATTTCCTAACACTATTCTGCATTAAGAATCTGTGGTTTCTGGTTAGCTGGAAGTAAAGAATAAGTTGTGATTAACAAGAGACCAGCATAATGAAGTGAAACCTTTGCTTTACTGGCATAATCGATACTGATTAACAGAGCTTGAAAAAAAGTCAGCTGTGATTAAGAAGTGATCAGGAATACTGAGGTAAATCTTTCAAGAAGTGTTTCCTCAAGGTCAGTGGACAGAAGCTGTGATCCATCGGGGGCCAAGGATACATATTATGGTTGAAGCTGAACTTGGCAATGTTTAAAAGACTTCTACATGGTTTAGTGGCATGAAAGCTGCAGTACTGAAAAAGAACAGTTGTAGAGAACAGTTGAGGCTTGGTACTGTGAGAGGCCAGAAGAGGTCACTGGTGAAGGTGCAGCTTAAGTTGCAATAGATGTTTCAGGATTGAAAGGGTCATGGAGAGAAGCTAGGGCTTGGCACCATATGATAGGGCTTGCATTCCCACAGAGAGGCTAAGAGGCCAGTGGTGAAGCCCAGTGGTGATGGTGCATCCTTAGCTGCAGTGGAGACCCCAGTCTACCGGAGAAGCAAAGACTGTGGAACCACCAGTAAGGATGATGACAAAAGTGATATGGAGCTAGCCTCAGCCTAGGAGACAAACTGTATATGCTACAGATGGTGCAGCTGGAGAAGCAGAACTTTCCCAAAGAGCCTAAAAGATCCTAAGTGAGTCCCAGATGCCAGATGTTGAGCTATAGGATTTAATTTAGACTACTGGAATTTGGTCTTGTTCTGATTTTCTTCCCTTTTGGAGTAAAAGGAAGTATTTAACTTGCTTCTTACTTTATAGGATCTCACAGTTGAGAAACATTGGATATTTTAAAAAGAAATCAAACCTTTAAAGTGTTTAAGACTCTGGGACTTTTAAAGTTATATGATGTTTTATACTGTGATATTGATATTAACATGACATTTTGAGAATAAATAAGAAATTAAAGATTATACTTTAATAGTGATGTATTGGTGTGTCAAGTTGACAAAATGGTCAAACGTCCTGGTTAGTTTTTGGTCAACTTGATATAAAGTAGAGTCATCTAGAAAGGAACCTTAATTGATAAAATACCTCCATCAGATTGCCCATAGGCATGTCTGTGGCAGCATTTTCCTGATTAATGATTTGATATGGTAGGGTCCAGCATACCACTCCTGGGCAGGTGGTCATAGGTTGTATAAAAAAGCATGCTGAGTGACTCATCTGGGAGCAAGCCAGTTAGTAGCCTTCCTCTACGGCCTCTGCTTTAGCTCCTTGCTTCCAGGTTTTTGACTTGAGTTCTTCTCCTGGCTTCCCTCAGATGGTCTGTAACATGGAACTGTAAGGGAAATAAACCCTTTCTTCTCCAAGTTGCTTTTAGTTATTGTGTTTATCCTAAGAAGAAAATCAACTAGGATAGAAATATCACTAAAGAGGACAGGCAATGTTTCATTATTAGTACTGTTCTGGATATTTAAGCTAAAACAATAAGAAAATGAGGTAACTAGCAGTAATTAGAGAAGAGCATGAGAAACTGGTTTAAGCATGAGGAGGGTAGCAAGGTTTGCTTGGGTGGGTCAGAGAGCATTCTTTGTGGTATCAGGACACTGTACAGACAGTTTTGTGTGTCAACTTGATACAAGCTAGAGTCATCAGAGAGGAAGGAGCCTCAGTTGAGGAAGTGCCTCCTTGAGATCCAACTGTAGGTTATTTTCTCATTTAGTGATCAATAGGGAAGGGCCCAGCCCATGGTGGGTTGTGCAACCGTGGGCTGTTGGTCCTGGGTCCTATACAAAGGTGAGCTGAGCAAATCATGGGAAGCAAGTCAGTAAGCAGCTCCCCTCCATAGCCTCTACATCAGCTCCTGCTTCCAGAATCCTGCTGTTTTGAATTTCTGTCCTGACTTCCTTCAGTGATAAATAGCAATGCCGAAGTGTAAGCCTAATAAACCCTGTCCTCACAAGGAAAGAGATATCTTGATTGAGGGAGCCACTGTGGGGTTAGCAAGAAACCTGGCTCTAGAAAAATGCCCAAGAATCCACGAGGATGATCCCACCTAGGACCCTAAGCAATAGAGGAGAGGGTGCCCCAACCGGCCTTGCCCGGTAGTCAGACTGATGATTATCTTAAATGTCACCATAGAACCTTCATCCAACAACAGATGGAAACAGAGGGAGAGACCCACATCAGAGCACTGAACTGAGCTTCCAAGGTCCAGTTGAAGAGTGGAAGAAATGAGAATATGAACACAGGGGTCAAGACCATGAAGGGTTTATTCACTGAAACAGTTTACCTGAGCTAATGGGTGGGGGTAGGGTGGGGTGGGAGGGGAGAGGTGTAGGGAATGGGAGGAGGGGAGGGAGTGGGAATTTGGATTGGTATTTTTTAAAATAAATTAATTAAAAAAACCCTGTCCTCCCACCTTGTTCTTTGGTCAGGAGGTTTTGTCACAGCAATAGAAACCCTAACTAAGAGAGATACATATGGTTTGGAGGGTTCCAGGAATGTCCTGGTGGTTTCAGAGAGGATCAGGATGAGGTAGTCATTAACACTGTTTTAGAGGTTTGAACTGAAAGAGTAATGTATGAAATTGGAATATATGCCATAAACTTTCAAGGACACAAAGCACAGGTGAGAATTATTTTTGGGGGAGAGAAATGAGGAATCTGGGACGCTAGGTATTTTTGTGGAAGTCTTAATGCTGGTCAAGTATTTCAGAGTATCCTTATATTTTTCAGAAGAGGAATGAAAAAGGATAATTATTAGTATTGTTTTGAAGGTTTACACAGAAGAAATATGAAATAGTTGGTATAAATATTGGGGAAGAGGAAATAAAATGCAGATCTGGGAGTCTGAGAATGTAAGATGAGAAAATCTAAAATTTGAGCTGCAGTAGTGACATAGACACTGAGGTGCTGTTCTAGGAATCTAAGAGGAGTGGGCTTGGAGTTGGCACTACACATGTTATTCTGGAGCACTTACTTAAAGGCAAAGACTTGTAAGCCTAGTACTCAGGAGACTAAGACAAGAGGAATGAGAGTAACACCAAAAGATCTGCCTCAAAAATAAAAACAAAATAAAGGAATAGAAAAAAACAAAATAATTGATTAAAGATATTGGGGGTTCTAGAAAATGAAGTAAGGAATGTTAGTATTATAATATCAGAATGATTTTGAGTCAAGGAATAAGAATATGGATTGTTTTATAGTGAGAGAAGATTATATATAAAGTAACCAGGGTAACCCACAATTGGTCTGAGGGTTCCAGAAAACACATTCATTATCTCAAAGCCTGCGAGAAACTAGAGGATAGGTCAAATTTTGTTAAGTTTTAATATTGTTTTCAAAGTTATAGCTATAGTAACTGGGACAACAAAATGAAATTTCTAGGCCAGAAGTGTAATTCCAGGAATTGGGGGGTAGGAGACAGGAAGACAGTGAATTTGAGGCCAGCTTAGGCTACACAGTAAGTTTCAGACAAATCTATACTACATTGAGAGACCTGTCTCAAAAGGAAAAAAAAAATCAGAAGAGTTTTCTGGTAGTAATTTCAAGGGTTTCCAGTCCTGATTTCTGAGGCCATACCTTGTCATAGTAGTACCGCAATGCCCGGCTGAGCTTGTCATAATTCATGTTGGTCTTGTTCTTGCGCAGCCCCCACAGACGGGCCACCTCCTCTGCATCCACCAACTTAAATTCACCACCATCCCGTGAGGTCCAAGAGATGATGTGGCCATTACTTTGTTCTCTCAAAAGCTGCAGCAGAAACTGCCACAGCGTCACAGATGGGTCCATCACTAGGGAAGTGCTCACGCCATTCCAGAGGTACCTGGAAGACAGCAAAAGTGATTTCTTTCTTGTTATCTTGCCTCCACCTCTGTTCCCAAATCCCACTACTATTCCCTAAACAGTCTCCTAAACTCCCTTATATAATTTTGGACGCTTCTTGCATTTCACATGTGGGACAAAAGTGAGTTAAAAGAAAAGATATTTATGTATGTCTGTGTGTATGTGAACATGTGTATAGGTGCCAAGGGAGACCAGAAGAGGGCAATGGATCCCCTGGAGCTAGAGTTACAAGCACTTATGAGCTGCCCAACATGGGTTCTAGGAATTGAGCTCTGGTTCTCTGTGAAAGCAGCCAGTACTCTACCACTGAGCCATCAGTTCAACCATGACAAATGTGTATCACTAGGAGCTAGAGGGAAGACAGGATAATACAATCTGAGCCCCAAAGAGTTCCACATCCTAGTTAGAGTCTATGTTATGTTACATAGCAAAAAGGAATTTTGAATGAAATTAAGATTACAGACCTTAAGATACAGCAAGCACTCTGGTTTTATTTGAGGTCAACTTCACTGTATGAGTTCTTTTAAAAGCAGAAAAATAAGGCTGAAACATTAGAGGCAGAAAGGCAGGAGAGGCAGATTTCAAACATCAAAGGATTTCCCCTGCCATTCCTGACTCTGGAGAAGACTCCAAGACAAGGAAGTTGGGCAGGTTCACAAATCAGGAATGACCCTCCACCTACAGCCAGTAAGGAAACTTCAATATCACAACTCAAAGGACAACCTGAATGAACAGGCAACAATTCTCTAAAAAGGACTAAAGTCCTGCCAGGACAATAATGTTAGCCTGGTGAGAACAGTGTTGGATTTCTGAGCTACAGAACTATCGGATGATAAATGTGTAATTATTTTAAAAAGATAGTGTCTTATTATGTAGCCCAGGCTGGTCTTGAACCTCTGTCACAGCTTGCTGAGTAGGTGTGCATCTATGCACCTACACAAGTGTGTACTTTTAAGGAGATTAAGTTAGAGATAATTTATATAGCAGTACTAGAAAACCAGTGAAATGTCTTTGACTTGACTCTTACAATCTTCTACTCCATTAACTTTTTGAGGGTGTGCCTTTTGCTAGGCCCTTGTAAACATCGTTCACTGCATATGGAGCTCCTTTTTTTTTTTTTAAAGTTAAACGTTTATTAGGTTATGGAAATGGGGAAGGGGAGAAGAGAGACAGAGAGAGAGAGGGAGAAAGAGGAGACAGAGAAGAGACAGACAGAAGTGGGGGGGAGGAGGGAAGTGGGGGAGAGAGACAGAACCTGCCTCTCCGAGAGGAAAACAGGAAAATGGGGCTCCTTTACTATACTGCGCAGTCATCTTCAAAAAAAAAAAGTAAGAACCCACTCAAAGTTGAAGTTAGGTTTATGAACTAAAACTGAATACCTACACATTTCTGTCTCTCAATGGTTTAGACTTTAAAAAAAAAGATTTATTTATTTACTACATATACAGTGTTCTGCGTGCATGCAGGTCAGAAGACACCACTGGATCTGACACCACTGGATCTCATTATAGATGGTTGTGAGCCACCATGTGGTTGCTGGGAATTGAACTCAGGACCTCTAGAAGAGCAGCTAGTGCTCTTAACCTCTGAGCCATGTCTCTAGCCTCAGTTTAGGCTTTTTAAAAAATGTTTTCTTGATGAGCACATATTTATTATACATAATAACGGGTTTCATTATAATATTTCCATTGGAACCATTTGAATACATTCACCTCCACTACCCATATCCTGTTCCCCTTCCTTCCCACTGGTCACCTTCCTCTTCCCACCTACACCTCTTTGTATTTTATGACTTTTTGTGATCCAATCAGTGTTGCTCACAGGGGCGTGAGTTTGTTTTCAGGACCAAAGATGTCTTATCAGTGGCTATGTCACTGAAGAAAATGTTTCTCCCTCTTCCAGTAAACATTAAAGTCCTATAGACCCTTAGGAAATGGTGGGGCCACATGAGTCCTTCTTGTTTTGCCATGTTGCAGTTGTTTCGTGACAGGGTCTTATGTAGTTCCTCCTTCAACAAACCCACCCTACCAGTGTATGCTACCACAACCATCTGTAATGAGATCTGGTGCTCTCTTGGGGAAGAGACCTGGTCAGTCCTCCTCATCAACTTAGACTATAGAACCCAATATGGACAAGTTCAACAGAGCTACCATATACGGGCTGCCCATGCGTGCTTCAGCATTACCAGGGCATTCATTTCATTTACTCATTCTTATGTAGTTCAAGTGGTCTTCAAACTCTTGATGCTATTGCTTCCATCACCTGAGTGCTGAGATTATACATATCACAGAATACATGGCTGCTGCTTCTTTTCAAAGTGCTAGAGACCTCATGCATGTTAAGCACATTTTTTTTTTTAATCACAGAGCTTCACTATAAACCTATGTCTTTCTTCATAAACTATTATGTTAAGCACTGTTCTAAGTAGAAAGGCTGGCTTACTGGACAATCAGCCTCAGTTTAATGCTAGACTTCTATGCTTTGAATCCTTGTTAGCTGTGTGATCCTGGCCAAACTCATTAACCTCTCTGTACCTCAATTTTTTTTTTTATTTGTGAAATAGGGATAGTGACATACCTATTTATAAAACAGACACTACGAAAAAAAAAAACAGACACTACGCACCATTATTACTGTGTGAATTAAATATAACATGCTTGGGTTAAAAGCTTTAAGAATTTTCTAATTTGTTCATAAGTCCTTTTCCTGCTATCTCTAAATTCAAAAAGATCTAAGAACTTTTGTAATGCTTTTGGCAACAAAACATGATTAGAAAGAAAGCAAGGCCCATTCTGGTTTTTATTGATCCTGCTTAGTGTGAATGTTCATGCATTCTGCTGCAGAGATCTAAAAGCAGCTGGTGACAAAGCTGCTGAGGATATTATGTAACATATCGTATGTACACCCTGCTACCTTTATAAACTGAAAAATTCACAATTCTGAAATACATCTGGTCTCTGGGGTTTTGGATAAAGGCATGGGCTGTTATTTTTATAGGCACTGACTCACTTATTTCTCATCCCAATTCTGGAAAGTAGGCATTTTTCCTTTTGGAAAGGACATATTCTTATTGTAATATCACTAATTTATATAAAAGGCAGCTAATTTATATACTGAGGCAAAAGATATCCAAGTGACTTCACTATGCTACACTGCTGTAAGTGACAGATAGTTCCTGCATTTGAACCAAGTATATTCCAGGGATCTAAGTGTTTCTGTTGTTTGTTTATGTTTAGAGACAAGGTGTCATATAGTCTATGCTAGCCTAATACTTGCCACATGGAGGATGATCTTGAAATCCTGATTTTCCTGTTTCCACCTCCCTGTGACTAAACTTACAGGCATGTGTCACCATGACCAGCTTCAAGGAGTCTGAGCATTTAACCACCTGCACAGGTCTGCATCAGGTCCTTTGAGAATATATTACAGCTTCCAGTTTAGTATTTTTATGGGATTCCTTAGTGTTTAAATGAATGGGTCCCTGCCTGTTTCTTGGGTCTTCTCTTGGGGTATTTCTGTTTGTTTTGTCCAGTTGCAATGTGTTAGCTTTTGTTTTGTTATAATTTATTATTAACCCTTAGAAGCCTGTTTCTTTTCCTTTTTTTTTGAGAGGGGTTTTTCTGTGTAGACTTAGCTGTCCTTGAACTTCCTCTGTAGAGCAGGCTGGCCTCTGCCTCCTGAGTGCTGGTATTAAAGGCACATGACACCACTGCCTGGCTTCCTGTTTCTTTTCGTGAGACAGGGCTTCTCTGTTTAACATCCTTGATGCCTTGGAGTTCGCTCTGTAGACTAGGCTGGCTTCGAACTCACAGAGATGTACCCGCCTCTGCCTCTGAGTATTGGGATTAAAGGTGTGTACCACCACGCTTGCTCTGCCTCTTTGTTTTCTTATGAGAGACAGAAAGGGAGTGGATCTGGATGGGAGGGGCGGTGGGAAGGAATTAGTGGGAGTAAGAAGGAGGGGAAACCATAAACAGAATGTATATTATGTGAGGAAAAAAAATCTATTTTCAATAAAAGGAAGAATAAAACAAATCAAAATATTACTTCAAATGATTACTCCTTTTAGGCATGCCCTGCAGAGGAAGAATGTTTTCTGTCATCCCATCACTGCTCTTTCCAATAAGCAAACTGGAGCTAACCTTGAACTGTCTAGTCCCTGATGGGACTCCATCAACCAGCTGTCCACCTGGCTGGGATTGTTAGGTTAAGAATAAACCTTCTAAGGTTTTGAAGAACTTATGATTTACATCTATAGCTTTATTCTTTAATCTGAATGAAATTACAGTATGATTGTCTCATATGTCTGAGCTAGTTCAAGGTTCAATTAGCAGGCACAGTGTTAGGCAGCTATTGGAATTACAGTGCTAAAGAACAGTGGATCAGAGTCCCCTCCTCAGAGCTCTAAAAGACTAAATATAGGGGGGAGGGCCTTGGGCTTCCCATAGGGCAGGGTATCCTGCCCCATCTTAAAGAAGCAGGGGGAGGGTGGTGGGGTAGTGGGGGAGCGGGAGGGCCGGGAACAAGGGGAGTAAATGTAAATTCTTCTTTTAACAATAATAAAGAAAATAAATAAATAAATAATAAAAAAAGACTAAATATACCCAAGACTGACTTCTTTCAGAGGCCCAGAGTCCAGTGTGACTCCTAGTGGCAAAGACAGGCAACTTCACCACCTCTTCTGAGCTATGTTACAATCCAGCAGCAGAGTGAAAGCTGCCCAATTAGTGTGCAGCTAGCTTATCAGATAGGGGGCTGAATTTGATTATTGCTTCTCTCCCACAACTCCTAATGAGAATCCTCATCACCTGCTCTTCCTAGAAGGCTTTCTTTTTGCTCCTCACCTCATTCGCTGAAAACAGCTTAGGACACAACAGAGAGGAATCTCTGTGTGCTAGTATAATTCACACATTCATTGGGCAGTAAGAAATAAAAAGAAAACAAACACAATACAACCACCCTCCAAAATGTGAATTATATTATTACATCCATTTCCAAAACAAGTAAGTGGGGAGCTAGTAGTTAAGTAACTTGCTTAAGATCTCATCATTGGATGAGATGCTGGATGATGGATAAATTCTGACTCAGTATCCCTAGCTACTCAAGGCCAGTTCTCTATGAAGAAATAGATGGGCAAGATCCCAGAGTGATAATGATGTGAGTAGGACAGGCTTCCCTGAGGAAGTGACATTTGAAGGAGGGGTGGTAGCAAGTCATATTGATGTCCACGGGAAGGATAATTTTGGTAAAGGAAATCGCATATACAAAAGCTCTGAAGTGGCTACCTGAGGTATCATGGTTCCTAGGATAATGCTCCCTTTCTGAGGCACACAATGTTCTCTGCCAGGAGTGTCATTTTCTCCCGGGACTAATTCTATCATACTCTCAAGTTCTAGTCCCTAGCAGGTAGAATTAATCTTTCCTCTGCACAATCCAATGCATGGAGTAACTTGTTTATCCTTGCAAATTTGTTCTGCCTTGGTCTTCACAGCTTCACATTCTGCCCTGTTCTGTGTGGCTTTGAGCAAGTTGCTCAACCTTTTTATGTCTAGTTGAACATCTGTAAAACAGGGTATTTTACTCTCAAAATTCAAAAAGAATTTTAAAAAAGTATGCCTTGCCTCAAAGGCTTTTTATAAGGATTCAACATGCCAATATATGTAAAAGACCTAGAAAAGTGTCTCCAGAACATGGTAAACAATAAATGTTAGCCCTTAAGTTGTGTGTCATCCTTCTCCCTCCCCGCATCTGGCTCTGTTCATACTTCGTCTTTTGCCCCCCCCCCCCTTCCTGCCGACTCTTTTCCAGCCACATTGGCTTTGGACATGGCAGGTACAATGTGACTTCATGGTCTTTGTACTGAGTGTTCTTTCTGGTACACTCTTCCTTTACACATTATGGATTCATTCTCTGTTTCCTTCAGGCCTTAATTCATGAGTCACATTTCCAAGTGTAGCCTGCCTTGTTCCTAAGATTTCAAACACCTTGATACTCCAGGCCTATTTGACCCACTTCATGGTTGTTCCTTAGTATTTGTATAATACACTATTTTTACCCTATTTATACAGTCTGTCTCCTTCACTTTTAGTAAGACCTGTTTCCTATGTGCAGGGATTTCTGCCGTTTTGCTTCTCCATATCGTCAGCATCTAGAATGAATGGCTGGTATTCACTAGGTGCTTAGAAAATATCTGTTAACATTTAAACAATCCCAACAAGTATCTTAATTCTCACATCCCCTTTCTTCTTTTGTTTGTTGCCTAGTCCATCCCCATATGGATATTTGGGATATAATTTTCATATTCAATTTTGTGACAGGATCTTACTCCATAGTCCAAGTTAGTCTGAAACTCACTATATAGCCCAAGTTAGCGTTTACTTCCTGAAAACTCTCTTTTGGTCTTCCATGCTGGAAATACATAGTTGTGAATCACCCATGCACAGCCTAGATAGATAACATCTCCCCCTCATTTATTTGTGCACCAATTCTTTCAAGCATCTACTTTAAGAAGGTACATTTTCAGATAAAGAGTGATCACTGAGTAAATAGATAAAATCTGTAAGTCCCCATAGGACCTCCATTCTTAGGAGGAGAGGCAGACAATATAACGATCTGTATAGCATTTCTAACGGTGACAGAGTAGAAAGGAACAAAGCAAGCAGGAGACCCGAACCCTGCTGGGTGTGCAAAATCAGATGGTCAAGGGGAGGGGTGGGTGTTGACTACTTTGGTTTCACATGTGCCTTTATATAGTATAATCCAAGCACCAGTGGGACAAATACATGTTTTACTGAAAGAACACTATCCAGATGCAAAGAAAAGAAAGCGTTAGCTTGCAACATCTTTTCTATTTGTGCCTTTTCATATCACCAACATCACATTTCTATTAACACACCCTTCACACTCACCTTAGCCACAACTCAAATGGCATTCCTAGAAACATCTTTAGTGTGTTCCCTGCACAATGTGGTAAAAATTCTTTTGGGAATGGCACCTGAACAGAGCCTAGGAAGTTACCATGCAGAAATGTGGGCGTAGTGTTAAGGGAGAAAGAAGAGCTAATGCAATACCCTGAGGCTTGCCTGTACCTGCTGCTTTTGAGAAGCAGTGAGGAGGAGGCCAGCATGACTGTACCATGGGGTCTGAAAGGGGAAGTGAAGGAGCTAAGTACATATTTTCTCTTCACACTGGAAAGGATTATAGTTCCTGCCTCCCCTCTTTCAGTCCAGTACAGGGAGAAAGTAGTTACACCATTCATGCAGTGCTGGGACTGGGGGGTTGATGGGTTTTGAGACCAGTGTGGAATGGAGATAGCTCTGTTGCAGAACAGCAGAAACAAAAGCCTGGTAATTGGAGCTAATCTGACTGTTAAGGAATGTGTCCTCATCTGGGATGCAATGAGGTAGAGGGGGCACTTCAAAAATGTTTCTTGTTTTAAGTAGTTATTGGACCATTTCTGACTAAGGCTTTTAACCTCCATATGCCCCAGTTTTGTTAGTAGCCTGTCTTACAAGGCTGTGATGAGGACTAAGCAAGCTAGAGACTATAGAACACTCTGCCTGGTACACAGCAAGTGTAAAGTGGAAAGGTTAGCTCTCACTGTGACTAACATCAGTACCACTACTGTTCTTGAGAACTGTAGCAAGGCAAAATGTCTAAGTGGTTAAGAGTGTCTATGAGGAAACATTTAAAGTATACAGTATAAGTCCGTGGGTTTCAGAAGTACACAGGATGGCCTAAGAGATGGGGCAGGGAAGATTGATCGAACACATGGAGAGGAGGAGGGAAATAAATTGCAAGGCCTATCTTCCTCGGGTATGCAAGCACTGGACTCAGAAGGATATGAGAGAATGCAAACACTGAGGTGGCAGGATGCTACTGAACAGATCTATTACAAAAGGAGGGAGATATGGTTTAAGCTGACTCCTATACAATAGCAGAGAAGAGGCTCACATAATGATTAAAATGAGGGACAGGATAAGGCCATAGACTGGGCTGCCGAAAATGGAAAGAAAGAAAAAAAAAAGCACTAAACCGACCCATTGTTAAAAGGAAGCAGCTCAATGGCTGGAGTCTACAAATAAGGGAGAAAAGTTAGGGCAGTGATAACTAGAGTGATGTGAATGCAACCATGCAGACTAACCCACAGTAAGATGGGGGCAGCGGGAGGAGGTGGGTAAAGTCATGGGTTTATGCACTGGGGATTCAAGGGGACAGAAATATAAACTCAGGTGGACTGACTGTTAAACAAACATGGGGTCCCTGGAGGGGGTACAGTGCCACGAACTGATTCACTACAACAAAACATGAGGGGCTCAATAAACAAGGCCACGGAAAGATCTCCTTAAAGTTGAGGCTAGGAGAAATGCAAACACTTGAGAAGCACCTACTACTAAAGGAAGACTGGACAATGCAACAGACTGGTTCCCAGTAAGTGGGGGTTGGGGAGGGCAAGATCATGGACGAGTCCATTAAGTTGGGATGAGGAAAAACATTGATCCTTTATACAGACACAGTAGGAGGTTAGGTTACACTCAGATCCACTGTAAGGGGCAAAAGGAGCTGGAAATGCACACACAGGGGAAATCAGTTGGTGGCAGTGGAGCCGAATACCAGCAGGCTGGGCCAAGCCACATCCTATGCGCGGGGGCGAGGATACATGGGGTCATGGACGGCGCCGTCCACCTTGTGGGCCTGGGGCTCACCTGCGTGTGGCGCGGCGGTGGCGGCGGCAGCTCCGGGGGGCGGGGGCTCCATACGAGGCCCCACCGCCCCCCAGGCCCGAGTTCCAAGGCGGTGGCGGCGGCGGCGGCGGGAGCAACAGCGGCAGCAGCGGCAGCACCCAGAAGCCGCCCCTGCGTTTCCCCTCCGCTCACGTGGGCCCTCAGGGGAGGAGCTGAGCGTCCTGTTGCTTGCTGATTGGCCAAAAAGTCAAGGATGTAGGCACAGCTTCAGGGCCTGGGGGGTGGAATCCTAACAGAGCTGTGACACGATTGGCTTGAAGGGGATTGATGGACTGCGGGTGGCCAATTAGAGAGGCGTTGGGCGGCACTTATTCTTCATCCTGATTGGGTCGACGACTGGTAGCCAAGTGGGCAAGTGCCAAGGTTCGGGGAGGAGGGCGCCTGGTTCACACCGATTGGCCTAAATGAGATTGATGGCAGACAGTTCCAGAGGATGGAGGGGCGGTGGATGGGTTCTGTTTTCAGCTGATTGGTGGAGACACCGAGACAGCTGCCAAAACACCAAAGTAGGTGGTGCTGCACACCATGTGGTTCAGCGGAAACGGGACTTATTTAGAATGAGGAATAGCAGCAGGGTAGGGCTTGACTCTATGTAGGAGGGTAGGGTAACGCTATGGTAATTAGCTAGGCAAGATGAATTTAGAATCCAGCAGAGGTAGGAGAACTGAATGGCTGCCAGATACACAACGGAGTTGAGGGGTGGAAATTAACTGTCTACAAGGGCAGGGTCAAATTGCAGTCAGTTATAAGGGTGGAACTCGGTTCTTAGTTATCTAAGACTAGACTCTAGGTTATAGGGCCTGTAGCAGGAAAGGCAGGATCTGTGCCTATTGGTGGAAACCAGATCTATTTAGAACTATTGGAACCATTTAGGAAACAAATCAAGGCTGTGAAAGAGAGGTAATAAACCTTAAGATCTGAAGTAAAAGGCTAATGGCCATGGAAACAAAACACTTTGAATTGGCACTTTTAAAATTTGTTTCAAGGGTTTCATGGATAGCTCAGGATGACCTTGAACTTCTGACCTTCCTGCCTACTCCTGATCTCACTCAGGTAGACTTCCTATGAATTTAGGGTTTCATGTGTGATAGGCAAGCACTCTACCAATTGAACTTCACCCCCAGCCCATGCATCAGTCCATTTTTTATGGTACTACAAAGAGCACAGATACAAATATCTAGGAAAAGGAATTAAATTGTGACGAGGTGGGTCGAAGTTCACAAGGTGACAAAAAGGGTAAAACATAAAATCACGTGGAGAATACAGATTGGAGGCAAGACCTCTAGAGTGTTTTAGAGGTTCTACAGAGTGGATGGGTTTCCAGTAACTTTGCTCTCCAGGGCACTTAGTCAGTCAGTGAGAGGGGAAAAAGAATGGCTATGTAATTCCAAGGCATTCGGCTCTTTAATATTAGATGGGAAGAAGCAGTCAATGGGGAGATGGCTCTGGGAAATTCTGCAGGCCTTGTAGTTCTCTAAGTCCCTGTAAAAGAGGACAAAATAGACTGAACAGAGGCTGGGTTCAGATCCTGCCCCAGGTTTTCTCTGCTTTTCACTTCCTTGGTTTCAGTTCAGAAGGAAAGATGACCCCTCCCTTTTTTTGACTTTCTCCTTCAGGTTATTATGCTAAAATATTTGAAGGGTAGAGTGGCGTGAGCTGTTCTCACCTCTAGCATCATGTGGATATGGGCCTTGATGTTCATGGAGTCCTTGGTGAGGCTGTCGCTGAGCCTAGAAAAAAGGAACAAGAAAGGGCAAAGTGGGCCCTATTTAGGCTTACAACGATGATTTCTTCCTCATCATTTTAAGAAATGCTTGCATCCTGGATGACTTCCACCTGGGCTGCTCGTATGCAGAGATTCTGACTACTACTTGGAATTTCCTCATTTAAAAATGGAGGGGAAGGGGCTGGAGAGATGGCTCAGTGGTTAAGAGCATTGCCTGCTCTTCCAAAGGTCCTGAGTTCAATTCCTGGCAACCACATGGTGGCTCACAACCACCTGTAATGAGGTCTGGTGCCCTCTTCGGGCCTGCAGGTATAAACATAGACAGAATATTGTATACATAATAAATAAATATTTTTAAAAAACGGAGGGTAATAGGGCCAGTGAGATGGCTCAGCATGTAAAAGTGATTGCTGTCAAGTTTGACAACTTGAGTTCAATCCCCAGGACCCAAATAATGGTGGAGAGAACTGACTTCCAAAAATTGACCTCTTACCTTCACATGTACTCACAAAAAATGTAGTATTTTTTTTTGGATAAGGGGAAAAGGGGGGAGAATACAGTGTCTCTGATCAAACTATACCAGAAAGAAACTGTCTTTATGAAACCCATTATAATGAGTAGATGATAACAAAAAGTAAAGATCATTGAATGTCTTCTGGATGTCAGGCAGCTTTAAATATTGGGGAAATAGCAGCAGAAACAGCAGTAAATGAAACAAAAATTCTTGGGCTTCTGGAGTTACTTTAAAAATTTAGTTTTTAATTATCTGTCTGTTGTGTGTAGGGAAAATGTACCCTTGAGTGTAAGTGCCCACAGAAGTTAGAAGAAGACATTAGATCTTCTGGAGCTGTAGTTATAGCTGTTTGTGAGCTGCCTGATATGGGTTCTAGAACCAAACTCAGTTCCTCTGGAGAGCAGTATGTGCTCTTAACCACCAAGCCATCTCTCTATCTCTTAAAATATTAAGAGACAAACACAAGCAATCATGTGTTCGGTATAAGGAAATTAATAATGAAAGGGGAAGAGGTAGCAAGTGGTTCAGGCACTAGCCACTTTGGCTAGAGAATATGTGAAGGAGGCTCCTAAGAGGTGAAGTACAGAGGTAAGGGAGGAGGCAGACGGTATAAAGTCTACAGGATTCTGGTAAAGGCCTTAGCTTTTATATTAAATAAGGTGGGAACAAGAGGACGGTTGAGAGTGGAGGATAGATGCAAACTGATTGGATAAATAAACTCATTATGGTTTAAAGAATACACCTGGCGCCGGGCGGTGGTGGCGCACGCCTTTAATCCCAGCACTCGGGAGGCAGAGGCAGGCGGATCTTTGTGAGTTCGAGACCAGCTGGGTCTACAAGAGCTAG
>JAQHUG010000627.1:175916-186233 GCA_028555095.1 Dicrostonyx torquatus
TTTTTTTTTGTTTGTTTTGTTTTTCGAGACAGGGTTTCTCTGTAGCTTTGGAGCCTGTCCTGGAACTAGCTCTTGTAGACCAGGCTGGTCTCGAACTCATAAAGATCCGCCTGTCTCTGCCTCCCAAGTGCTGGGATTAAAGGCGTGCGCCACCACCGCCTGGCCCTGGTCTGCTTTTCCATCTCAGATAGGAGTAATGGCATCTTTATGGTTGCTTACCAACCCAGAGTCTCTTCTTTTTGCAGAACTAGCATTGAACTCAGGGCCTCACACAGCCCAGTTATGTACTCTACTACTGACTGACATGTGCCCCAGCTTCAAGGTTCCTCTTTGTTTTTCATATCCAGTCAGCTATTCAACACAACTGCATCCCAAGCAAAACTTCCCATCTCCATTATGTACTGTGTGTACCACTGTCAACATCTATTGTACTACATCATGGCCTTATTTACTTATTGTTTCCTTTTATCAGAATGACAGCTGCGAGGGCAGACTGTGGTCTGTTTTGTTGCTTGTTGTATAAAGAGGACCAGAAGAAGTATATGGCACAGAGTGGGGACCCAATGGATGTTGAATGAATGAAGATTGTTGCATTCAAAGGAACTCAACATCCTTATCTTTAAATAATACTTAAGTCTATGATTAGGACAGGGTATGAAGCATAGCATTATTGCTGGAGAGCAAGAATACCTTTTCTCAGCCATGTTCATAGCTGCTCTATTCACTCTCAATAGCTACAAAATGGAAACAATATAAAAGTCATCCACTAAATGAATGGATAATAAAGATATGGTGCATATACACAATAAAATTCTGTTCAGCTACACAGAAAAGTGAAATTAAGAAATTTACAGGTAAATAGATGGAACTATGGAATATTATACTGAGTGAGGTAACTCAGACCCAGAAAGATAAACATCACAAGTTTTCTCTTATTTGTGGATGCTAACTCTGAATCTTTAGATGTGAGTATATAAGCTGGAGTAACCACAGAAACCAGGAAAGTTAAAAGAGACCAGGGGATAGGGAGGAGTAGAAACTGTAGAGAATGGGGTAGTATGTCATAGGTGCTATGATGGGGAACTGGGAAAAGTTGGGGAGTCTTTATCTGAGGAGGGGAGGAGAGAAGCACTGAGGAAGAGAGATAGAGGAGGGCTAAAAAACATGAGGATGATTGAAATGGCCATAGGGAAATACTATTTTATGTTTATAACATATCTAAGTACTTTAAAGTATATATGCATATATATATTATGTATGCATGTATGTATTATGTATAAACTATCTAGCAAAAACCCCAGTGACAGGCATAGCCCAGCTGGCCTCCAATTTGAGATCTACTTGCCTGGACTGCTGTAGAGTTGTTGGTCAGGGGAATTAAAGAGACTACCAAAGCTATATAGGCAACTGCTGTTGTTCTTGGTTGCCTCCCAGAACTTAAATGTTAAGACTCCACTCCTGAAAATACATATGGTACTTCAGACATAGGAATTAAGAGGAATCAAGTTGGTACTAATCTGGAAGCTTCTTCCATGAGGACTGGCTCTTATAGGTGCTATGTAAGCTACCAAGGGAGAGGATCAATACTAGTTCTACCCAGCTATAAAATTTCTATGAATCACAACAATGATTTGACTGGCAAGATATTTCCAATGGGGCAAGAAAAGCACCTTTTATCTTGGAGTTAATCATCAGCTGTCTTACTGGAGTTAAGGCCTGCACAACAGGAAGGAATTTAGTCCTGGTACTGTAAACCTAGCTAACTACCCATGGCTGGAGTGGCCATAGACCCAAGAGCCTAAATTAATATAATTTCTGTTTTCTAAAAAATATCCTTTTACCCACAGTCACTCCTCATTAAAAAAATTTCCTTTTGTGCTGGGCAGTGGTGGCACACACCTTTAATCCCAGTACTTGGGAGGCAGAGGCAAGTGGATCTCTGTGAGTTTGAGGCCAGCCTGGTCTATAGTATAAGATCGAGGGCAGCCAAAGATACACAGAAAACCAAAAAAAAAAAAAGTTTCTTTTTGCAGCAGATGGAGACTATCTCAGAGACCCACAATTGGCCAAAATGCAGAGAATAAGATTCTGTGAGTTGCCCAACCCCAACTGACACATCTGTAATGTAACCCCTATACCTAAGGCTCAGGGAAAATCATAGAGATAGGGTGAACAGATTATAAGAGTCAGAGGCTCAGAATGTCTACTGTTAGACATTCCCTAGACAAGCTAGGAAAGCTATACCTGTGAATTTCCAAGAATATGAGTAAAGTCAGCATAATGACAGCACCAGTTGGCATGTCAAAGTGGAAAGGGGAAATTACACAATGGCCTACCTCAAGATGAAGAACTACAAGTGATCAAAGCCTGCTGAAAGAGGCAGAATCAGTCTCCTTTAGGGACGCACTCCCACATAGGTTGCCCAATGTCAAGTAGTCAACCCTGGACACATGTACATCCAAACAAAGCTAAATGGACTCAGTAGATTATATATACGTGATACACACACACACACAGAGCAATAATAATAACCAAAGAAATACATTAAAAACAATTAAGTGTTGGCAGGCAGTTTTGGATACAAAAAGCGACCAGAAAATATGTTAGTATGAAGTGTATCCCAAGTAATCAAGTTTTAAAAAGAAAACTTTTTTTTCTATGTAGACTCAAATCCTAATCTAGAATGATGAAAGTATGAGACAGCTCTATTTAGTTATAACAAAGCAATATGAGGTCAAGCACATATTTCTTCACACTGGTAGAAAGCATGTCAACAGATTAGAAAGACCAGGCAAAGAGTTTTTCTGAAAGGCACTGATAACTTCAAATACCTTATTTTGAGAAAAATCATCAATTCTCAAAAAAAAAAATTAAAGACCCTGAAACCCTGTGTCATAGGAGGAAAACTTGCTATAAAAACTGAACTTGTTCTAAATGGTCACTAGTTTGGAATTATACTGCCCTTGATCAAACTATTTGCCAATTTGATCACCAAAACTTAGAAATCTCAGCAGGTCTCAGGTCTACTAAAACTAGAAACTCTGGAAAGCTTAAAAGAATAAGTACTGAAACCTTAAAGGAGGAAACTCTAGACAAAAATGAATGCAGGAATAAATATGACCAAGGGGAAATTTTACATTGGAGGTGTTCATGTTTGTGAGTGCATATTTATCTAAGTGGACTGCTTACTGCCCCTTCATACTCATTCTAAGCTATTCTACATGTGACAATTTCTCTAGCATGCCAGAATCTCTGTCACCTTTGCCAAGAATATTTTTCCCCAGATAGCCCATGGATTGTTCATCCAATATTATTCAAATGTCACTCCTCTGGGAGTGTGAGGTGAGGGTAGGCCTTCTAGAAGACCTTCACTATCTACCTTATTTTATGTATATGGATGTTTTGCCTGCATGCATGTCTGTACATCACTTGTGTGTTTGGTGCTCAGAGGCCAGAAGAGGGCATGAGATGCACTGGCACTGGAGTTATAGAAGGTTGTGAACCACTGTGTGGGCTCTGGACTCATTACCTGGGTCCTGTGCAAGAGTAGCAAGTGCTTTTCACTGCTGAACCACCTCTCTAGCTACAACACTACCTATAATATTTCAAACTACTTACCTAAACTAGTTTTTCCCTACACAAAACCATAACTCATCCAGAACCCACACTTTCTCTGCCCACCACTACCCACATAGGTAACCTTTGATAAACCCTTCAATATACTTCTAGCATATTGAAAAATATGCTTCATTCAACAGAAATTTTGTGCTTTACACTATTTTAGGCATCTACAGTATAAACTTTCCCCTTTACAATGCCAGGTTATAAACCTGGGCTGGGTACATAGTTTAGCAACAGAGCTCTTGCTTAGTATACAAGAGACCTTGGCTTCAAGTATTAGCCCTATAAAAATGTAAATAATGCTTATTAATTATTTATAAAAGACAATGAACATGAGAAAGAAAGAAACTCACAGTAAATATTAAGAGTTAATAAGATGCTGGAAAAACAGAAAAACTAAAAGATGGCTGGTGAGATGGCTCAGCAGATAAAGGTACTTGCCACACAAGCCTGAAAATCTGAGTTCTATTCATAGAATCCCTGGAATCAGAGCACCAACTCTACAAAACTATTCTCTGATCTCCACATGCATGCTATATATAGCACATATACCTACAGACAAGTGGCTATGAGCACACACCTGCATGCACACTCACACAGTAATATTAATTTTTTAAAGTGGAGGGGCAAGTCAAGAGAGCTAGGGGTTGCAATTTTGAGGTTAGGTTACAGAAGAACTTGTTGAGAGAGTATTATTTATCCAAGACAACTAAGTGAGGAAAAAAGAAACTACATGGGGGAGCAGTTGCAGACAGAAAAACCAGCAGCTATTGAATGCTCCCAAAGGTGGGAGATGCTTAAATGTGTTAAGGCTAGGGAGGTGGCTCAGTGGACAAGAACATTTGCTGTACAAGCATAAGGACCTGAGCTTGGATCCCCAGTAACAATGTAAAAACACCTCTAACCATAGGACAGGAGCTTGCTGAAGCCCCAAAATGGCAAACTCTAAGGTTTGGTGAAGATCCTGTTCCAAGAGAATAAGGCAGACAGCAACAGAAGAGGGCATTATCTCTGTATGTGTGGGTACAGGCCTGTGAGGTTTAGAGTGGTGAGAAAACAGAAACTTCTGTGAATAAAATGTGAATAAGCAGAAATATTCACAGTTAAGTGACAAGTAGCTTCTTTGATCATTACTGACTCATGGGTCATGATATCCATAGACATATGTACGTACAATTGCATAGTCCTAGAATGTAAGACTCTTTTTTCCCAACACTAATCACATAAACTAGTATACACAGGTGCTCAATAAATGTGTGAATGAATTGATACAAAAAACACTTATTGCTTATTATGCAAAGGTTGAACTTTGCATCCTCACTTTTCTTTAGAGTCCTAGCTCTAAAGAGGAAGGTAGTATGGTTCTCTAAGTTCCATTCCATGTAGTCATGGGGGAAAAGGGTAGAGTGTTAAATTTTCTGATGTTTATTTATTCTTTTTTTTTTATGGATAAGGCCTTGTTTTATCATCCAGACTGGCCTCAAACTCAAGATCCTCCTGTTTCATCCTTCAGAGTCCCAGGGTTACAGGTGTGTACCACTATATCTGGCTTTTATGTATTTTGTATGTGTCATTCTGGGTGGTGTGTGTTAAGGATAGAACCCAGGGCTTTACGCATGCTAGGCAAATGCTGTACCACTGCCCTGCACCCCGGGCCAATGTAGGTGGTTTTACATACTATCCTCATGGAATGAACTCACTCTGTGAGGAGAGAACTCTTTCGGTCAATGAACTTGAGAGCTTCGGTCAGTGTCAACTCCAGGAAAAAGCCATATCCCAGGGCCACATAGATGCGTGAAGTATCTGGGCTGAGGAAAGAAGTCAGAGGAAGTGGAGGAAGTCTTTATTATCATTTAGCATATTGGACAGTTTAAGATGTTCCCTATTCCCTTCAATTCCCTAAAGTGAAGGTTCTGTAAGGGAAGGTATTTTGTGTTCATTAACTATTAAACCCACAGCATGTAGCTTATATCTTAATGAATAGAAAACCCACCAGAATCTAATATATAGAAAATATTAAGAAATACTTGCTGCATGAAAGAAGGGAGAAACTCAGAGGGGAGGGAATACACTCACACTACTGTGTCAACGAAGAAGTTACAGCCCAAATCCACCTGCATATATAACTCCGAATGATTAGTTTCCTGTAGGGCCAGGAGAAAAGAAGTAGGTGTCAGTGGCCAATTTTTAAGGCAGGTAAAAGGTTTAGTTATGGGGTTTCTTTCTTCTTTGTAAACACACACAAACTGATACCCAATTTAAAAGCCTTTACCTGGAGTCGCTCAATGACATTTCTCAGTTGAAGGTATACAGACAGCTGCTCATATACCTTGTCTCGATGATCCAGCACCTTTCTGATATGTGGAAATACAACAGTAAACATTAGGCAGTCCCATTCCTCTTGAGATATATCACATGGCCCAATAGCCATTTTAAACCAGGTGTGGTGGTTCATGAAAGTAATCCCAGTAGTTGAAAGACTGAGACAGGAGAATTGAGCTCAAGACCAGCCTGGGCTACATAGTGAGACCCTGCGTTAAACACACACACACACACACACACACACACACACACACACACGGCGGGGTATAGACAGAGAAAGACACACCAAGTATTTTAATAAATATAAGTCAGACTGTATTTCATCCTGAGCTCTACCTCTTACTAGCAATGTGTCTTTGGCAAGTAGGAAATCTGTTTGGGATTTAGTTTCCCCTCATAGGAGTCATTAGAATCAAGTGTTTACTATGACTTGATTTTAAAGTGTTTTAAATGTCAGCCAAATGGGTAAGCACTGTATACTTTAATACTATTACAAATATTGCATTTTACTCAGTGCCTTATGCTAATTAAAATATCCCATCTTCATCCTAAATATACCTCCCCCCTCCACCATCTTGTTTAGGATGATCATACAGCTCTAGTTCTGAACACCTAACTTTCTGTTCAGATTAATAATGACAGCAATGGTAATCATCTAGTTATTGAGTCTTTATTGTGTTTCAGGCACTTGAGCAAAATTCCTTTTTCAAAACAACTATTCAGGTTATTTATTTTCTGAGACTAGAGCTGAGTTTCCCAGGCTAGTATTAACTTTGTGAGCATACCAGATAATCCTTTTCTCTCAGCCTTAATATAATAGCAGTTGGGTTTATGTGCATTAAAAAACTATTCTTACTTAATGTATTTATTTTGTGTACATGTATCGGTGACATGGCATACCCATGTAAGTCAGGGGACAGCTTTTGGGAGTTTTTTCCTTTTACTAGATCCCAGCAAGCTAGCTCAGGGCATGGGTATTGGAGGCAAGGCAAGCCATTCTGTTAACTATTTTTTTTCTTCTCTTTTTGAGACATAGTCTCAGAGTCTATGCTGTACTCAACTTTGAAATGTAGCTGAGGATAATTTTGAGCTCTGGGTCCTCCTGCTACAGGCCTGTGTCATCACAGTGAGCTTTTTTGAATTCTTAGTTTTTAATAGAATCATGTTCTATTGTCAAGACTGGCTTGAACATCCTGGCTAAAGAAATAAAATTTCCCACCTCACCAATAGACAGGACTTCTGGCACACACCACAGAGCCTGAGCCTGGCTTTAGTCTAAATTTTTTTCTTTTTGAGACAATTTATAGCCTAGGCTGGTCTCCAACTTTTGAAGCTCTGCCTGCTTCTGCTTCCCTCGTGCTTGGATTACAGTCCTGTGTTATCATGCTCGGCTTTGGGCTACATTCTTTACCCGGGTTGATACATGTAAAGCTCAAAAAGACCACATTAAGAAGGCCCCATAAACTTTCCCATCTCACAGATGAGTAAAAGTTCATAAAGCATAGGGAGAAGTGAAGTATTGTTTATAAATAATAGTTAAATGGCCCAGTCTGAAACACTGTGGGTTCGTAATGACTATTTTAATACGACAAACAACATCAAAGGCTCTCCTACAAGGGCCATGTTTAACCAAATCATAGCCCGGACGTCAACCCCTTTTCCCGGCCAATCCAAAAGTTTGTCAGGGATTGTGTCCCACCCACCAAGTGGAATTTCTCAAACGTCACGCCTAGAATCTGCGTTGTCACTCACTGCAAGTCTCGCTGCAGTACGTCACTGATAAAGGCCTCGTACCGCAGCACTTTCTCTCCTACGGTATCCAAGGCCCGCCGTTTGGGGGGTGTCGCCATGATGTCGCCTGAGTGAGGAGGGGGGGAATCACAATGAGCGCTCCTGTTTAACTTCAAAAAGTTCTCTCCAACCTCTCAACGTTGGGGATGACTTCTGTCGGCTCATGCTACGGGGTTCCTCCTTTTGCCCAACCCGACTCTAAGACTCATCCACTCACGATACCCGGTGCTTACCTTAAGGCCACCTGCAATAACTGTTAGTATGAACCACGGCTTCCGGGTGGCGCGGTTGGATGACGTGCTTCCAGCATGGGCGCCAACCAAATTGGTGGGAGGGGCGGTCCAGAATGAGAAAAGACCCATTTAAAGGGACGCGTTATAGGCGGGGCGCCCCGTGGATGAATCCCTGAATTCTGCTGACCCTGAGAGCCAGGTAACTGGTCTGCTAATGGATAAAGGTCGCGAGCCTGCGGCTGGCTGGTTCAGGTGAAGTTTGAATTTTTTTTTTTTTTTTTCCCCGAGACAGGGTTTCTCTGTGTTGCTTTGGCCAGGTGAAGTTTAATGTGATTTGGCGTGCTGTGAGGGAGACTGGACTCACAGGAAGGTAGGGAGAGGGAGTTAATCTTTTACAATTTATTTAGTTGAAATGTGTGTTTGTGCATGCCCGCTAGCATGCTCGCGTGCTCGAGTACCAGCGGTACTGGAGTTACACGCAGTTGTGAACTACCATGATTTTGGTGCTAGTAACGGAGTTCAGGTCCTATACAAGATCTCTTTGTGCTCTTAATTGCGGAGCCATTTCTGTAGCCCCCTCCCAACTCTTAAGAAATTTTCTTATTTTATCTGTTTGGTCTGCAAGTTTGTGCACTATGTGCATTCAGTGCCCGTGGAGGCTAAAAAAACAGGGCGTCGGATCCCCTGGAGCTGAAGCTACTGACCATTTGTGAGCACTGGGCCTCTACAAGAATAGCCAGTGCTCTTAACCATCTATGTAGCCCCTTCTTCTTCTTCTTCTTCTTCTTCTTCTTCTTCTTCTTCTTCTTCTTCTTCTTCTTCTTCTTCTTCTTCTTCTTCTTCTTCGTCTTTTTTATTCTTTGAGAATTTAATACATGTGTGCAATGTATTTTATACACACACATACATACATATATATATATATATATTATATATATATATATAATGTATTAATCATTATATTCTTTCCCTACTTCCTCCTAGACCCTATCACCTTCCCTTCCCACCGTCATGGTCATGTCTTCTTTAACAAAATAAAACCCGAAACAACAACAATAAGCCTCAGGGTTCACTTAAGCTTTTAGGTGGCACATGTCTTTAATCCCAGCACTCAGGAGGCAGAGACAGGCAGATCTCTCTGAGTTCGAGGGTTGCCTATTCTACAAGGGCTAGTTCCAGGACAGTCAGGGCTGTTACACAGAGAAACCCTGTCTCAAAAAAAATGAAAAAAAAGTTAAAAAGCACCAGAGTGCCTATAAACCAGGAACAATTATGGTGCTAACTTATAAAAAGGGCAGTATGTCGTGTGACAACATGTCAGTTTGAGTCCTGATTATATGTATCACACATGGTTTGGGGTTTACCCTCTGTAAAAGGAATGAGCAAGAGCACATTAAAATGTTTAAACAGAGACAAATTTTAAGAAATTCATCTTGAATAACTCCTGCTTGGTGGCTTGCATTCCTTGACCCAGACTCAGGCAGAGACTGGCAATATGCTGTGCTTAATCACCCCACTTCATAGTTATGTGGTCCATCACTGAAGTCTTCTACTGAAGATAGGCTAACTTGTAGTTAAGAAAAAATAGTACCTCCTATTTTTATTTAAATGGTAAGATTGCCATTTTTACTATGTTGATTCTGCTTACCCAAGAGCATGGGAGATCTTTCTACTTTCTGGTGTCTTCTTAAACTTCTTTCTTCAAAGATTTAAAGTTCTTGTCAGACAAGTCTTCCACTTGTTTGGTTAGAGTTACTCCAAGATATTTTATGCTATTTGTGGCTATTGTATAGGGTGTTGTTTCTTTGATTTCTTTCCCAGCCCTTTTATTATCTGTGTACAGGAGGGCTACTGATTTTTTATTTGAGTTAATTGTCTATCCTGCTACACTGCTGAAAGTGTTTATGAGTTGTAGAAGTTCCTTGATAGAATTTTTGGGGTCGCTTATGTAAACTATCATATCATAAGCAAACAGTAAGAGTTTGACTTCTTCTTTTCCAATTTGTGTCCCCTTCATCTACTTTTGTTGTCTCTAGCTAGGACCTCAAGAACTATATTGAATACATATGGAGAGAGTGGGCAACCTTGTCTTGTTTCTGTTTTTTTTTTTTTTTTTCCGAGACAGGGTTTCTCTGTGGCTTTGGAGCCTGCGCTGGAACTGGCTCTTGTAGACCAGGCTGGTCTCGAACTTACAAAGATCCGCCTGCCTCTGCCTCCTGAGTGCTGGGATTAAAGGTGTGCGCCACCACTGCCCGGCCCTTGTCTTGTTTCTGATTTCAGTGGGATCATTTTGTGTTTCTCTCCATTTAGTTTGATATTGGCTGCTGGCTTTGCTGTATATTGATTGCCT
>JAQHUG010000627.1:263185-273564 GCA_028555095.1 Dicrostonyx torquatus
GGGGCGGGAGGCCCGGGAACAAGGGGAGTAAATGTAAATTTTTCTTGTAATAATAAAAAGATAAAGTAGATATAAATATTGTAACTGTAATTCTTGCTTGATACCCGTTTTGTTATATGTCATTTTCCTATGTTAAATTAAAACCTAGGCTGCATAACAAAGCCTTACAGTACATTGGGTGCCCAACTCAGAGTTTGGAAAGGCCCAATATGTGAATGTTAGGTAGTTCACAGATTTGCAAGAAGGCAACTAAATTAGCCTCATATTTTTAGATTCTCTTGGTCAGACTGGTGAAACTTCTTTGAGATGTCAATTGTTACTATTGTCTTTTTATTTTTGTCTCATGTTATATGTCTGGTATGTCTGTATATTATGACTTGGGATGGGTGATGTGCAGCTTGGTGGCTAATTTGCAGCATTTTCACTAGTCAAAGCTGGAATAGTTCGACTCATAAAAATAGCAAGACACCTCACTGAAAACAGGAACAAGATAAGGTTGTCCACTCTCTCCATATCTATTCAATATAGTACTTGAGGTTCTTGCTAGAGCAATAAGAGATACCATTTGGCTATATACCCAAAGGATGATCAATCATACCACAAGGACATGTGCTCAACTATGTTCATAGCAGCATTGTTTGTCACAGCCAGAACCTGGAAATAACCTAAATGCTCCTTGACTAAAAAATGGATAAAGAAAATGTGGTACATTTACACAATGAAGTACTACACAGTGGAGAAAAATGACATCTTGAAATTTGCAGGCAACTGGATGGATCTAGAAAACATCACATTGAGTGAGGTAACCCAGACCCAGAAATACAAATATATGGCTTTTAGACATGAAGCAAAAGAAAAAAAAACAGTCTACACTTCAGAACCCCAAAGAACCTAGACAACAAAGAGAGCACTAAGAGAGACATACATGGATCTAATCTACATGGAAAGTAGAAAAAGACTAGATCTCTTGAGTAAATTGGGAGCGTGGGGATCATGGAAAAGATTATAAAAGGAGTGGGGAGGAAAGGAGGAGAGTGGAGAAAAATATATAGCTCAATAAAAACAATAAAAAATATATCAAGGCAATTTCTTATGACAAAAATATTTGACCTGTCATAGTGAGTCATACCTATCATCTCAGCACTGTTGAAGCTCAGGCAGAAGGTTATAAGTTTAAAGCATACCTGGGCAAAACATTGAGCACCTGCCACAAAAGAGAATTAAGGCTGCTTATATCTATAGAGCTATAAATGCTACACAGTACACAGAAAAGGATATAACTTGATGCAGCTACATAGTTCTTGGCTATTTACCCAGAGAACTCCAAATCAACATATCACAGAGATCTGTGGAATATTCCTTTACACTCTGTGAATATATGTCACTGTGACTGGTTTAATAAAGAAGTTGACTAGGCAGGATGAGGTTAGGCGGGAGAACCAGACTAAGAAGAAGAGGAAAGGAGAAGTCTCGGGAGTCATTAGGAGATGCAGAGGAAGCAGGATATGAACTTGAGAAATGTACCAAGCCATGTTGCAGATCACAGATAAGAAATATGGGTTAATTTAAGTTAAAAGAGGTAGTTATTGACAACTATTGGCTGAATGTCTATAATTAATAAAGAATCTCTGTGTGGTTATTTGGGAAGTGATTGGCAGGACAGAAAAGTTCCACCTACAGAGATACTTGTACATCAGTGTCTACTGTAGCACTACTTATAATAGTTAAATTAAGTTAAATTAAAGAAAACTTACCTTGCCCAATATAGAAGTGGGTAAAGAAAATAATGGTATATTTGCACAATAGATTTTTTTCAGTAATAAACAATAAAATCATGTCATTTGCAGGAGAAATAGGTGCAACTGGAGATAATCATATTAAGTGAATTAAACCAGTCTCCAAAATACAAGCATCTTCTCTCATTTGTGGTTCCTAGATTTGTATGTATATACATAAAACTGTATATCTGCACACACACATACATGTGCCCACGTGTGTGAGTGCATGATGAGGTGAAAGCAGACTATCTAGGAAAAGAAGGGATAAAACGGAAGATGAAAGGGTCAGACAATGGAGAGTGGACCAGTTTGAAGGTGTGCTGGCTAGTTTTATGACAACTTGTCACAAGGTATAGCCATCTCAGTTGTGAGAACCTTGGTTGAGAAAATGGCTCCATTAGATCAGGCTGCAGGCAAGCCTGTAGCACATTTTTAATTAAGTGACTTTAATTTTAATTAGTGATTGCTGTCAGAGGGCCCAACCCTTTGTGGTGGTACTATCTTGGGCAGGTGATCCTGGGTTCTGTAAGAAATGAGGCTGAGCAAGCCATGGGGAGTGAGCCAGTATGCAGTACCCCTCTACAGCCTCTGCTTCAGTTCTTGTCTCCAGGTTCTTGCCCTGTTTTGACTTTGTGCCTTGACTTCCTCCAATGATGAACAGGTTTTCTCCCCAATTTGCTTTTAGTCATGGAACTTCATCACAGTAACAGTAACTCTAATGATGATAGAAGGGAAATATGCTTAACATATGATATATACTGGTATGAAAATTTTAATTAAAAAAGATAACTCATTGGTCACCTTTAGATGCTGTGGAAAATAATTTTAAAAATTATTGTTTTTCTTTTTGGCAGGCAGTGGTGGTTCATCCCTTTAATCCCAGCACTCAGGAGGTAGAGGCAAATGAATGTCTGAGTTTGAGACTAGCCTGGTCTACAGAGAGAGTTCCAAGATGGCCAGGGCTACACAGAGAAATCCTATTTTGGGAAAAATATTGTTGTTTTTCAAAATTTACTTATTTTCATACTTACTTGTCTATGTGTGGGTATGTGTATAACAGTGTGGGTGCTCACAGAAGCAAAATGAGGGTTTTGAATTCCCTGGAACTGGAGTTTTAGGTGTTTGTGAATCTACTGACATGGATGCTAAAACCAAACTCAAGTTCTCTGGAAGAGTAACAAGTTGTTCAATGCTGAGACATCTCTCCAGTCCAACTAAAAATTATTTATTATTTTTAATAATGATAAAATCTCAATCACTTTTCCTCTCTTTTCTGTAGAATATGTAATGCATAGTCACCAAATAATAATTGAGAGACAATTTCTTCCTTTCTTTTTTTGAGACAGGGTCTGATTATGTAGGCTAGGCTGGCCTAGAACTTCCTGTCTGTGCCTCCTGAGTGCTGGGATTAAAGACAAGTGCCACAATGCTAGACCTTGACAATTTGTCATTATAGAAGTATTTTAGTAGCCGGGAGGTGGTGGCGCACGCCTTTAATCCCAGCATTCGGGAGGCAGAGGCAGGTGGATCTCTGTGAGTTCGAGACCAGCCTGGTCTACAAGAGCTAGTTCCAGGACAGGCTCCAAAACTACAGAGAAACCCTGTCTCGAAAAACCAAAAAAAAAAAAGTATTTTAGTTATGGTCCTACCTCAACTTGATGTGTCATGGTTTGTTCAAGCCCATGGGAGGCCTGCCCCTTTATGAATCGAGACAGAGGAGAAGTGGATAGGGAGTGGGATAGATGGGAGTTGTGGGGAGGGAACCGGTGGGAGGAGAAGAGGGAGGGGAAACTATGGTCAATATGTAAAATAAATGAAAAAATGTTAATAAAATAAGATAAAATTAAAACATATTCTAGATTAATAATAAATAAATAAATAACAGTTAAAATATCACCTTTGGATCATGGGATTCCTATCAGTGGCCATATCTTCAAAGAAAAGTGAATCTCCCTCTTCCAACTAACAGTTCATTGTAAGAGATAAGGTTTGGTGATCATCTCCCCTCTCCTTAAGCTGCAATTTGGACTGGCTTGATCTTGTCTGCACAAGTTGTAGCCACAACTGTTTTGAGTTTCCTCCCATCTATGAACAGCACTAACTGGATATATTTGTAAGAAATAAAAGACATGTAGTTTGGAAGACAATCTGTTGAGGAAACTATGGGAGATAAGGAAGTGGGAAATGGTGGGGTAAGTGTGATCATATTTCATTGTATCTATATATGAAATTCTCAAGAATAAAAACTTAAAAATTCACCATTTTGCAGCTATTAGTGAATTAATCGGTCTAATCAGCAATCACTAGTAACTAATAGCATAAAATAGAGACAACAGTGCATGGCAAACCTCCTGATGGAAATAATTAGGAAGGAAAAAGAGAAGGAAGCCAGCCCTGAATCTGATCTAGCTTTCAAGATATAGGGCTGCATTAAGATATTACCTGGAAAGCTCCAAACTGAAATGTCCCCATCTTCTGGCTCTGGTTCTTCTACTTCCAGCTTAATAATGAGATCTGGTTTAGTAACCTGCTGTTCTGAGTTTGATAAATGATAGATACCTCCTTGGTCTTCAGAGCCTGAAACAGAAGAATTTACAGTTTGTGGTCAGTACAGGGGACCTACCACTTGACACAAACAATTCAACCAATATTTTTCCTTTCCTTTAAGGAAAGAAAATTTGAAATCAAGCAAGCAAAGCCTCCTACACTGGATACAATAACTATCAAAAATTACTTGAAGAAGTCATCTTACCCACAGAGACAAGGTTGCTGTAGGTCTCAAGCATCACATCTCTGTATAGGGTCCTCTGTGAATGGTTCAGGTATTGCCACTCCTCCAGGGTGAAATCCACAGCTACATCCTCAAATGTTACTAGTTCCTGTAATAGGAAATTTCTTTTATTCTAAAATGCTGAACACTTGGTGATAAGGATATGAGGAAACTTGTAATTGAGCTCCTAGTTCATCAAGATGTCTCCTTCACAACACACTAATAGCCTACTTTGAAGGAGAATCACAAATCATGTGAGAGAAAATGATTGCATTAAGTGATAAAATATTTATGATGATACAATATTATCATAAGGATAGGTGTCTAGGAGAACAGAATCCAAGTGTGTAAAGGGGTTAGAGAGATGGTTCAATGGTTAAGAATGCTTGCTGCTCTTCCAGAAGACTCGAGTTTGGTTGTTAGCAAAAAAAATAAAATGGCTCATAATAGTCTATAACTAGCTATGTCCTCTTGTGGCCTCCATGGGTACTTTCACATATATGGCACAGACGACTCATAAGTTAAAAATAAATCTTTTCAAAAAATTTAAATATGTATAGACACCAGACTTAATGTTGGCACAATAAGCAATAAAAAGGAGCTCTTCAATAAATGCAAGTGGATTATTGGATACTTATGTGAGAAAAAAAACTGAACTTCCCTTGCCTTCAGCTACAGGTGAACCTCAAATTTAATGTGAGTAGTAATGAGGTGTCTATAAAATGCCTGGAAGGCTTCTCATTTCCATTCTTCTGTCCATCTGTAACCACCTCATCTTCAACCAGCTTTTTCTGATCAAAATCAGAGTACCCTGGCTGATCTGTAATCCTGTTAGCCAAAAATTCTGCTCTGCAGGATTGAACTCAAGCTAAGGCCCTCAACATTACCAGATATTGAAAAATATAATTAGATCAATCTACACATCTTCAAACACCCGATATTTGATAAAGAAGCAAAACATATCAAATGGAAAAAAAGAAAGCATATTTAACAACTGGTGCTGGCATAACTGGATATCAACATGTAGAAAAATGAAAATAGACCCATATCTATCACCATGCACAAAAATCAAATCCAAATGGATCAAAGACCTCAACATAAAGCCAGCCACACTGAACCTTATAGAAGAGAAAGTGGGACGTTCACTTGAACGCATTGGCACAGGAAACCACTTCCTAAATAGAAACCCAGCAGCACAGACACTGAGAGAAACAATTGATAAATGGGATCTCCTGAAACTGAAAAACTTCTGTAAAGCAAAGGACATGGTCAACAAGACACAATGACAGCCTACAGAATGTGAAAAGATTTTCATTATCCCCATATCAGACAGAGGTTTGATCTCCAAAACATACAAAGAACTCAAGAAATTGGACACCAAAAGATCACATAATCCAATAAAAAATGGAGTAAAGACCTAAACAGAGGACTCTCAACAGAGAAATCTAAAATGGCTGGAAGACACTTAAGGAAATGCTCAACATCCTTAGTCATCAGAGAAATGCAAATCAAAACAACTCTGAGATTCCATCTTACACCTGTAAGAATGGCCAAAATCAAAAACACTGATGACAACTTATGCTGAAGAGGGTGTGGGGAAAAGGGAACACTTCTGCATTGCTGGTGGGAATGCAAGCTGGTACAACCCCTTTGGATGTCAGTGTGGAGATTTCTTAGAAAATTAGGAAACAACCTTCCTCAAGACCCAATAATACCACTTTTAGGTATATATCCAAAGGATGCTCAATCGTGCCACAAGGACATGTGCTCAACTATGTTCATAGCAGCTTTGTTTGTCATAGCCAGAACCTGGAAACAGCCTAAATAAATGTCCTTCGACCGAAGGATAAAGAAATTGTGGTACATTTACACAGCAGAAAAAAAAGACAGCTTGAATTTTGCAGGAAAATGGATGGAACTAGAAAACATTATTTTGAGTGAGGTAACCCAAACACAGAAAGACAATTGTCACATGTACTCACTCATAGGTGGTTTTTAAACATAAAACAAAGGAAGCCAGCCTACAAACCATAATCACAGAAAAATTAGACAACAATGAGGACACTAAGAGAGACTTACATAGACCTAATATACATGGGAAAGTATAAGAAGACAAGATCTCCTGAGTTAATTGGGAGCATAGGGACATTGGGGGAGGGTTGAGCGGGGAAGGGGAGAGGCAGGGAGGGGAGCAGAGAAAAATGTAGAGCTCAATAAATGTCAATAAAGGAAAAAAGTAAAAAATATAATTATATTATTGCCCCAAACTCTGTAAGAACTTTACCTTAAATTCCTGAAACCCTCATATAAACCCTGTATCCACTCAATGCAGACATACCCACTGGCTGTCCCTTTCTTTATCTCACTACCCAATGTGAAGGATTTACTTAATAAATTCTTGGGGCAGATCACCTGCTTATCTGTTTCTTTAGTGCTCCAATTTGTCTTATCTCCAAACACACTGGGAAATTCCCTTGTGGGAATTCTCCTGTTCAATTTTAGCTGGGTGTTTGGCAAGACAAAACATTAATACAGGAAATTTAAAAAAAATTCCAAAGGCTGGTGTAGGAGGTCCTTCTGTATTTTTGTTGCTTTTATTGGTTAAATAAAGAAACTGCCTTGTCCTTTTGATAGGGCAGAAACTTAGGTAGGCGGGGAAGACAGAACTGGATGCTGGGAAGAAGAGCAGAGTCAGGCAGACGCCATGAAGCTCCTTGTCTGAGACTGACGCTAGTTAGAATCTTTCTCAGTAAGCCACAACCTCATAATAAACACAGATTGGTACAAATGGATTAGATCAGGATATAAAAATTGTCCAAAAAAGAGGATAGATACAATGAGCCAGGCAGTAATTTAATTAATACAATTTCTATATGGTTATTTCAGGGATTAAGGTAGCTGGGCGGTGGGACACAGCCCCGCTCATCCTTCAACAAGAGGCCAAACTGTGAGACATGAAACACACTCTTCATAAAGAAAAAGATGTGCAACAGTTATAAGATTTAAAGTATAACAGTGAAAAGGTAAGCCATATTCCAGTAAGTGAAAATTTAAGTCACACTGAGACATCACTATATACCATAATATATGTGTGCTGGTTGGGTTTTTCCAACAAGATACAAACTAGAGTCATCTATAGAGAGGAACCTCAATTGAGTAGTTACCTCCATAAGATCTGACCTACAAGCATATCTGTGGTGCATTTTCTTAATTGCTAATTGATGTGGGAGGGCACATCCCACTGTGACAGCAACATCCCTAGGCAGTTGAGCCTGGGTATATGAGAAAAGTATCTGAGCAAAGCAGAAAGAGCAAGCCCATAAGGAGCATTCTTTCATAGTCTCTGCTTCAGTTCATCCCTCCAGTTTCTTGAAAATTATTCCAACAAGGGTTTTTAAAAAAACCTGCAGCATAAAAAATACCCCATCAAAATTCATCATTGACCTAAAGGCAGTATCTAAGCCCATAGTATTTGTAAGGAAGAAGTATGAGATAAAATCCCTTAAATCCTGATTATGCAAGTATCACAAAAATTTCAGATACTCACTCTTAAAGATAATGAAAAGATGGATTACAGAAGTAAATATTGCAGATCAGATATCTGATAACATGAAAAGTACCATTAGATAATTGGAAAGTATACAACTCAAGATATAAGAACTATCTGCAAATATAAAAGCAACTATTAAAACAAAAGTGGAGTATTTCACCAAACAAGACATATAAATGGCAAATAAATGCATAAAAAGTTATTCAACATCATTAGTCATCAGGGAACTGCAAATTAAAACCACAATGAATGATATATCGTAACATATCTGTTAGAATAGGATCTCTCACAATCAAGTAGTGTAGATATGGAGCAACTAGATCTCTGTTGTCACAGACATGAAGGTAGAAACAGTACAGGCCTTTGGAAACAGTTTTTCAACTACTTGTGAAATTAATAATATACTATTAAACAACCCAGCAATAATGTTTCTAGGTATATTTACCCCAGTAAAATGAAAGCCACAGAGCCTCCAAAAGCTTATAAATGAACATTTATTTTTTAATCATCCAAACATGAAACAAACTAAGCACTTTTCCGTCAGCAAATGAACAAACTTGAATCCACATAATGTCATACTATTCAACAATAAAAATGAAGGAATTAATGATATAGGTGATAATACAGATAGTAAATGTATTGAAAAAGCCAGACTCAAGTAGCTATCCATTGTATGATTCCACTTATGTAACTCATGTGAAAGTTAAAAAAATGCAGAGACATAAAATATACCAGTGGTTAGAGGACCAGTTGCAGCAGAGGCTGACTACAAAGGGAGTAACAGAACTCTTGCCTCCATTGTGGTGGTGGTTATACAGCTACGGGTTAACAGAACTATACACTAAAAAGATATATTTTATTGTATGTAAATTACATCATAGCTTCTTAAAATTAAAAATAAAGAGTTTTCAAGTGGTTTAGAATAAATATGTTTGTATAAAGACAAATCTTTCCATATAGGGACTTAAGAAGTAGATCTGTAGCAGAGCACTAGTCTAGCATGTACAAAGGATTGGGCTGAATCTTCAACATTTGGAAAAAACCCACAACTTATCAAAAACCCCTCAAATCTCTTCATAAACATACCAATATATTTTACTGCTCATCACAGCACACAGTACCACTCATAACCAACACTTTCAGTATAATGTATAATACAAATTAGAGATTACTACAGAATGTTCTAATCACCTACAAACACCAAACTAACAAGCAAAAACAAAAACAAAAAAATCACTCAAACATCCAGCTCAGTTGTCTTGCAGAATCATTCCATGAACTGTTCAGGAGTACAAGAGGGGTCTGAAAAGCCAGAGTAGAGTGGGTAAATGAACTTAAGGTCATATTTAGAAAGATGAAATGTACTCCATAATGCTCTGAACCTTTTTTCTCATTAGCTGGTGGCACTATTTTGGGAGGTTATGGAGCCCTTAGCAAATGGTTCTTAGGGAAACTAGGTTACTAGCAGGTAGGGCTCTAAAGGTTATGAGTGCTTCTGGTTCTGGTTCTGGCTTATGTTCTCTGCTTCCAGCTCCCATTCAAACTGCAATAAACTCCACTGGGAACTGAGACACTTGGAAACTACTACCCAGAATAAAGCCTTATCTATTAAGTTGCTTTTGCCAGGAGTTTTGTCATAGCAACAAGAAAAATAAAAATACAATGTGCGACAAAAAATGGGATAAAACAAAACCAAGGTAGATTATACAAAATCCCTCTCAGTAGTGACCAAAGTCATCCATTGAAGCTGCTGCATTGTACCTCACTGTCAGATCGTAAACTAAATATCACCAAGGCTACTTGATCTCCAGGATACACTTACAACAAATCAACAAAAATAGTGGATATCCACTCAAAACTTTGTTACAAACAGTGGAAAATGAGATAGTATTTTGTGACTGGGCTGGGGATATAGCTCGGTCGTAGAAACCCAAGTTCCATCATGAGCACTGAACTGAAGATGGATGCTAAAAAGAAATCCCACACTAGCTCAGAATAAAGGGTTATTTATTTAGGGGTAGACTCACAGATCATAATCCTCTGCTTGAACAGGGAAACAGCAACCGAATCCTGCAGCTGGAAGAGAGGCTGGATGCGTGCTTTACATTGCCATTAATAGTATAAGAGGCCATGCCTAAGTGGGCGGGTAACTTAAAGGCTACTGGCTGTAGGATTTCCTACAGCACCTCCCCCTTTTGTTTAAATAAGAGAGTTCTAAGCCTGATACAAAATTATATACAATAAGAACAAATATCAGGTATAAAAATTAAAATTACAATCA
>JAQHUG010000627.1:286416-299541 GCA_028555095.1 Dicrostonyx torquatus
GAATCAGCCTTTTCTGAGCTCAAAGTAGTTGCCCATTGAAAACCTGAATATGTGTCTATGGTGTGGTGCACATATTTTAATTTTCCAAATTACTTAAAGTGGAACACATCATTCCTTTGAGTACCCTTTGGGTTAGTCCCCACAGGTAGCAGTGTTTGGTTATAGAAAGAGCAAGTAGGGCATCTCTTTATAATCTCCTTAGCTTGTTGCTATGTAATAGAAAACTCTTTCTTTAAACCTTTGCTATTGACATGATGTTTTTATGAAATTCTGAGGCCTTCAACAGATTTCCAATCAATAATCCATCAATTTCTTCATTACCTTGTGCTAGAGGACCTAGCAGACCCATATGGGATCAGGTGTGTGTTATGTATATGGGATAGAGCCTATTCCTGATTATATCTTAAACCTGCATGAATAATGAAATCAATTCTGTATCATCTGGTATAAATTCAGCAGTTTCAATATGTAAGACAACTTCTATATTGTGAATCAGTAAGTATATTAAGAGGTTCTTTAAAATCCCTTAGTACTATGAGAATAGCATATAATTCTGCCTTTTAGACAGAATTATAAGTGCTTTGCTCCACCTTTCTTAAATCTTCTGATTTGTAATCTGCCTCTCCTGATTTACTTGCACCAGTACAGAATGTACAGGCCCAGTTATTGGTGTATCCCATACAGTGTGGGGAAGGATTCAAGTAGTTCTCTTTATAAGGTTAATTCTATCACTTTTGAGATAATTTCTGTTAATCTCTCCTAAAAAAATTTAGCAAGGCTCTTTGCCAAGGTTCATTGTCTTCCCATAATTTTTAATTTCATCAGAAGTAAAAGGTACTATAATCTCTGCTGGGTCTACACCTGCTAGTGAACAAAGTCTCAATTTTCCCTTTATAATTAATTAAGAGACTTTTTAACATAAGTTTTTAACTTTTTACTTGGTTTATGTGGTAAAAAAGATCCATTGTAAGATAATATCATCCCTTTGTATTAAAATTCCTGTAACAGAAATTCTGGAAGGCAATATGACTAAAATGCAATTAAAATTTGGATTTACCCTATCCACATGTGCCTCCTGCGATTTTTCTTCAACGACAATCTATTCCTTTTCCATTTCAGCTGTTAATTCTCTGGGACTATTGAAGTCTTTGTCGCATCTAAGGTTTTATTTAAATGAACTATTAGATCAGGTGTTATCCCAAGAACTGTTTATAGACTGGAAAAGTCTCCTAACAATCTTTGAAAGTCATTAAGTGTCCACAATTGGTCTCTCCTAATTTTTGCCTTTTGTGTTCTAATTTTCTATAAACCTATTTTATAACCTAACCTCCTCTCTGTATTCTTTCAGGAGCAATTTGTAATCCCCATTTTAGAAAAACTTTCTTTACTTCTTCAAACATTCTTTCTAAAGTATCTATTTTTGAGTCAGATAGGAAAATGTCATCCATGTAATGGAAAATTATAGACTTAGGATTTTTTTTACATATTGTTTCTAATGGCTGACTTACAAAGTATTGGCATAATGTGAGGCTACTGAGCATTCCCTGTGAAAGGACGGTTCGTTGTCATCTCCTAATAGGTTGAGAATAAGTAAGCACTGTTTAGGTAAATTTTTCCCTGTCCTTTTCTTGTAAAGGTATAGTGAAGAAGCAATCTTTAAATCAATAAGTACAAGAGGCCATCCTTTTGGCAATAGAAAAGTCAGAGCAATTCCAGATTGTAGAGGTTGAATTACATTGTTGACAGTTCTTAGATCTGTCACATTCTTCATTTACCAGATTTATTTTTAACAACAAATACAGGAGAATTCCAAGGGCTGGTTGATTCTTCAATGTGGTGAGCATTTAGTTGCTCTTGTATCAGCTGTTCTAAAGCCTACAATTTGTCTTCTGTTAATGGCCACTGTTTAACCCATATTAGTTTCTCAGTTAATCATTTTAAAGGTGACTGTTGGTATCTCTAAAGGTTTGCTAGTTGCTTTGTGTTCTTGTACAGCCTGAATGGCTTGTGACCTTTGTGCCTTATAATATCTTTCCCAGAAATAAAAGTTTCTGGTACTGCAGGAATGTTAATCTGGGTATTCCACTGATGCAGCAGGTCATGATCCCATAAATTTATTGTAAAATTAGCCACTATGGCCTCAGCCTTCCTCTCTGTCCTTCTGATCCTATACATTCAACCCATCTTATGGTTGTTTTACTTGAGATAGGGTTCTAATTTCTAGTAATTGAACATCTGTCTCTTGAAGAGGCCAATTTGGATGCCAAGATTCTGGAGTAATGGTACTCACATCTGCACCCTTGTCTATCAAACCCACAATTACAGTGCAATTTATACACACTCTTAGCTTTGGTCTTTGATCATTTATAGAAGTCTGCCAGAATATGTTTCCTATTTCCTATTGGAATTTTTGATTTATCCTCCATGTTTATTCCATCATTCAGAACAGTATGACTGTACCACTTTTGACTTGGGGGCCTGTGAGAGGCCTCCCAAGAAGTTTCCCATGGTATCGGGTTGCCTTTTCTGTCTTTTGTTGATCTGCATTCATTGGTCCAATGTCAGCCTTTGCCACATTCTACATATACCTGAAGACTAAGTCCTCCTATTTGGGCCATTCCCAGAGGAGATGTTATTCCTAGGAATTCCTTGTCTACAACCCCTTCTCAGATGTCCTATTCTACCACAATTAAAACATTTGGCATTTTGATCTCTCCTCATACCTTTGGAAATTGCTTCTCCTACCCAAGTCTCAATGTTCATTGTATGCAGGATCCATTCATCCACTGGTGCTGATCTGACCTTTAGAGGCCCAAGTATCTTTTTGCATTCTAAGTTGGCATTTTCAAAAGCCAGTGATTCAATAAGTACTTGTCTAGCTTCTGGGTCTGTTACTCCTATTTGTACAGCCTTAGTTAATCTTTGTAAAAAGACAGTAAAAGGTTCTCTCTGGCTCTGTTTAACCCTGGTATATAATTCAATTAGTTTTCTTGATTCTTAAATCCTGTCCCAAGCATTTAAGGCTGCTATGTGGCATAGGGACAAGATTTGTTAATCGTAAAAAGCTTGAGCCTGTGGGTCAGCATATGTGCCCTCACCAAGAATTTGATCTTGGGAAGTCTCAAGTCCTTTTGCTTATCCCTGTTGTTATAAAATTTTTGCCTTTTCTCTGAAGTAGCATTTCAACATTAACTGAGGCCTGATATCCAAGACTGCTGAAAGCAACTGAAGCCAGTTGTATGGCGTGGCTTTAATTCTAGAACCCCATGTCTGTACCATCTCCCTAACATTGTGGAATGCAAGCCATAGTTATTACTTATTGCTTAATTCCTTTTAGATCATTCATTCCTATAGGTAGCCATCTACCTATCTACCTTTTCGGCCTTTAGAACTTGATGCTTTGTTAGAGTAGATTACAGGGTAGGAAGCTAAAATCCTGGGCAAATCATCTCTGACAGCTACTGGCGATGTTGAATCCTGTTCTTATACCTTCTTTCCCTGTTCATCAGCTCTAATAATTTCCTCAGTTGTTTCAAATCTTTTTATTACTTTCTTTTGTAAAGCCTGAATCTCCTGGCCTACNGCCTTGGGCTTCCCATAGGACAGGGTATCCTGCACCATCATAAGGAAGCAGGGGGAGGGCAGTGGGGTAGTGGGGGAGCGGGAGGGCCGGGAACAAGGGGAGTAAATGTAAATTTTTCTTTTAACAATAAAAATAAAAAAAGCATAAACCACACATCAAATCCCACACACTAATAGTGGGGGCTTCAACATACCACTCTCACCAATGGACGGTCAACCAGACAGAAATTTAACAGAGAAATAAGGGAACTAACAGATGTCATGATTCAAATGGACTTAATAGACATCTATAGAACGTTCTACCCAAACACAAAAGAATATACCTTCTCAGCATCTCATGGAACCTTCTCTAAAACTGACCACATACTTGTTAATAAAGCAACTTCAAGAGATACAAAAATTAAAATAACCCTCTGTATTTTATTGGACCACTATGGCTTAAAATTAGAATTCAACAACAACAATACTAATTGCAGAAAGCCTACAAACTCATGGAAACTGAAAAATGTTCAACTGAATCATCACTGGGTCAAGGAAAAAATAAAGAAATAAATTAAAGACTTCTTAGAATTCAACGATAATGAAAGCACAAAATACAAAAACTCATGGGACACTAGGAAGCCTTAAAGTTATACATAAAACTTCTAGAAGAAATAGAAGGAAACTCACCCAAGAGGAATATAATCCAGGAAATAATCAAATTGAGGGCAGAAATCAATAAAATATAAACAAAGAGAACAATACAAAGAATCAATGAAACTGAGAGTTAACCCTTCATGAAAACCATCAAGATATATAAAACCTTATCAAAACTAACCAAATGGCAGAGAAAGAATATCTAAATTAACAAAATTAAAAAATGAAAAGGGGAAAATAACAACAGACACTGAGAAAATCCAGAGAATCATTAGGTCATACCTCAAAAAACTATACTTCACAAAATTGGAAAATGTAAAAGAAATGGACAATTTTCTGGAGACGTACCACACACCAAAATTAAATCAAGACCAGATGAACAAGTTAAATAGAACTATAACCTTTAATGAAATAAAAGCAGTCATTAGAAGTCTCCTAACCAAAAAATCTCATCAGGGCCAGATGGTTTCAGTGCAGAATTCTACCAGAATTTCAAAGAAGTGATAATATTTATACTCCTCAAATTGTTGCATACAATAGAACAGAAGGAACATTGCCAAACTAGCTTTACAAGGCTTATCTTACCCTGATACCCAAACCACACAAAGACTCAACTAAGAAGGAGAATTAAAGACCAATCTCCCTCATGAACATCAATGGAAAAATACTCAATAAAATACTGGCAAACTGGATCTAAGAACACATCAAGAAATTTATCCAATATAATGAAGTAGGCTTCATCTCAAAGATACAAGGATGGTTCAATATATGAAAATCGGTCAATATAATCCATAATATAAGTAAAATGAAAGAAAGACTTGATTATCTCATTAGATGCTTAAAAAAGCCTTCAGCAAAATTCAACACCCCTTCATGATAAAGGTCTTGGAGAGGTCATGGATACAAGGAACATACATAAACATAATAAAGGTAATATAGAGGAAGCCAACTGCCAATACCAAACTAAATTGAGAAAAAAATCAAAGCAATCCCACTAAAATCAGGAAGAAGACAAGGTTATCCACTCTCTCCATATCTATTCAATATAGTACTTGAAGTTTTAGGTAGAGCAATACGACAACAAAAGAAGATCATGGGAATACAAATTCAAAGTGAAGAAGTCAAACTTTTGCAATTTGCAGATGATATGATAGTATACATAAGTGACACCAAAAATTCTACCTGGGAATTCCTACAGATGATAAACACCTTCAGTAATGTGGCAGAATACAAGATTAACTCAATATCAGTAGCCCTCCTTTATACAAATGATAAGCTGAGAAAGAAATCAGAAAAGCATTACCCTTTACAATAACACAAATAACATAAATATCTTGGGGGTAACTCTAACCAAACAAATGAAAGACCTGTACCACAAAAACTTTAAGCCTTGAAGAAATAAATTGAAGACAACTTTAGAAAATGGAAAGATCTCCCATGCTCTTAGACAGGTAGGATTAACAAAGTAAAAATGGTAACCCTACCAAAAGCAATCTACAGATTCAATGCAATCCCCATCAAATTCCAAAGCAATTCTTCACAGACATCAAAAGAACAATGTTCCACTTCATATGGAAAAAAAACAGGCTAGCCAAACAATCCTGTACAACAATAAAAGATGTTCTGGAGGCATCATTATTCCTGACTCCATGTTCTGATATAAAGCTACAGAAATAAAAACAGCTTGGTATTGGCATAAAAACAGATATGTGGTTCAATGAAATCAAACTGATGGCCCTGATACTAATCCACACCTATGAACTCCTGATTGTTGGCAAAGAAGACAAAAGTCTACAATGGAAAAAAGAATCTTCAACAAATTGTTCTGACATTACTGGATGTCGACTTGTAGAAGAATGCATATAAACCCATGTCTATCCCCATGCTCAAAAACTCAAGTCCAAGTGGATCAAAGACCTCAACATGAATCCAGTTACACATAACCTGATAGAAGAGAAAATGGGAAGTAGCCTTAAATGCATGGGCACAAGAGACCACTTCCTAAATATAAAACCAATAGCATAGATACTGAGAGCAACAATCAATAAATGGGATCTCATGAAACTGAGAAGCTTCTTATAAGGCAAAGGATACAGTCAATAGGAAAAAATGGCAGCCTACAGAATAAGAAAAGATCTTCACCAACCCCAGGTCTGACACAGGGTTCACACACACACACACACACGTATGTATGTATGTATGTATGTATGTATGTATGTATGTATGTATGTATCAATAAACTAGGCAGCAAAATACCAAGTAATCCAATTAGAAAATGGGGTATAAGTCTAAGCAGACAATTCTCAACAGAAGAAACTCAAATGACTGAAAGACATTTAAGGAATTGCTCAACATCCTTAGCCATCAAGGAAATGCAAATCAAAATCACTCTGAGATTTCATCTTACACCTGTCAGAAGGGTTAAGATCAAAAACACTGATGGCATCTTGTGCCAGAAAGGATGTATATTCAGGGAACATTTCTCTACTGCTGGTGGGAGTGCAAACTTGTACAGCCACTTTGGAAATCAGTATGGCGGTTTCTCAGAAAATTGGGAGTCAATCTACCTCATGATTCAGCAATATCTCTCCTGGGCATAAACCCAAAGAATTCACAGTCATACCACAAAAAACATTTACTCAGGTATGTTCATAGCAGTATTCTTTGTAATAGCCAGAATGTGGAAACAACCTAGATGCCCCTCAACTAAGAATGGGTAAAGAAAATGTGGTATATTTACACAATGGAGTTCTACTCAGCAGTAAAAAACAATGACATCTTGAAATTTGCAGGCAAATGGATGGAATCAGAAAAAACTAACATGTGTGAGGTAACCCAGACCTAGAAAGACAAACATGGTATGTATTCACTCATAAGTGAATATTAGATGTAAAACAAGGGATAACCAGAGGGACGTACATGGACTGCCCCAGAAAATGGAAATAGCTAAATCTCCAGGGTCAATTTGGAAGTGGAGTAGAAGGGAGGGGATAGGGGATGGGAACATGACCAATAGAGATCGCCAAGTTATGGGAGGGATGGAGAGGGGGAACAATGAGAGAGGTATCTTGATAGAGGCAGCCATTATGGAGTTAGGGAAAAAACAGGTGGTAGGGGAGCTCCCAAGAATCCACAGGGATGACCCCAGCTATGACAATAGTGGAGAGGATGCCTGAACTGGTCTTCCCGTATAGTCAGATTAGTGATTACCTTAATTGTCATCATAAAACCTACATCCAATAGATGGAAGCAGATGCAGAGATCCACAGCCAAGCACAAGGCTGAGAACCTGGAGCTTAGTTGAAGAGAGGGAGGAGAGATATGAACAAGGAGAGTCAAGGTTAGGATTGGGAAATCTACAGAGACAGCTGACCCAAGCTAGTTGAGAGTTCATGGACTCTGGACTAACAGCTGGGGATCCTATATGGACTGAACTAAACCCTCTGAATGTAGGCAACAGTTATGTGGTTTGATATGTTGGGTACCCTTAGCAGTGGGGCCAGTACATGAACTGGAATTTTGCATTCTACTCCCTAATCATCGTGTACCTTGCTCAGCCTTGATACAGGGGGGAGGGGCTTGATCCTGCCTCAATTTGGTATACTAGACTTTGTTGACTCTTCAAGGGAGGCCTTACTTTCTCTGAGGAGTAGATGGTGGGTTGGTTGGAGAGGAGGTAAGGGGTAGGAGAAGAGGAGGGAGGGAGAACTGGGGCTAGTATGTAAAATTAAAAATTTTTTAAATAAATAAGTAAATAAAGAGTAAGAAAGGGAAAATTGTGCAATTAAAAAAATTTAGGGGGGACCCCCCATAAAAGCAAAAATCAAACTTAATAAAAGAACTAAGAGATTTAAGCAAAAGTTTAACAAAAACAGTATGTTAACAAAATATAGCAATAATATAAAAGAACATCAAAATATAGATAAATGACTAGCTCATTTAAGGAGAAAAAAGTACAAATATATACTATAAATATGAGAAACGATGATGAACTAAATAGAAAAAATTTAAAAATCTTGTCATATATTTTCGTGCATATGAAGAATTTGGGAATCTAGATGAAATAGTTATTTTTAAAAACACAAATGAACGAAAAATTTATCCTGTCAAAGAAAGTCATCAAGTGGATTAAAATCTCCTATAAAGATATCAAGAAACTAACCTTCAAAGGTCTCACATAAGAACCTTACTCAACCTTCAAAGACAATTCCAATAGTACAAAAAATTCTTCCTGAGAAAGGACAATGGAAAGCCTCCACAATGTTTACATGAATCAAACAAATTGGTATGGAAATGAATTGAAGATAGAACTAAACAGGAAAATAGCAAACCAATTTCACTTAGGAATATCACTTGTGAAACTTTTAGATAAACATAAATCACATTAACACAATAATAAAACACAACCAAATTGAATTCATTCTACGAATACAATGATAGTTCAATACAAGAAAAAAATCATTAGTATAATTCATCATTAAAATAGAAAGAGAAGTTTCTGAAAGTATAGCTCAAAGGTAGAGCACTTGCTTAGCATGTGTGTGGAAACTTAAATAAGAATGGCCCCTATAGGCACATATATTTGAATTCTTGGTCATCAGGGAATGTTATTACTTGTGGGAGCAGGCATGGCCTTGTTGTTGGAAGTATGATGGGGGAGACTATCAACCAATCACCTCAAGTTAGGGTGTGGCCATTTGGACCCCAGGTAACAAAAACTGAAAGAACACAGGTGTGCTCTCTTTCCATGTGGTGTCCCCTGGATGGATAGGACTTCGGACTTCCCACCCTAGTAGCGTGAGTCTCCCCTCTTTTCATTCATTAAAAATACTCTTTCTTATTGAGCTGGCTTGGATATTTATTGTGCCTACCTAATACGTCTACATTAATATATCACAGTGTGTGGGCTTTGAAGTTTCAAAGGCTCAAGCAAGGCCCAGTTTCTCATCTCTTTCTTCCTGCTGTCTGTGGATCCAGATGTAGTACTCTCAGCTACTTCTCCAGCACTATGACTTCCTGTGTGCAGCCATGCTTCCCACCATGATGACAATGGACTAAACTTCTGAATCTTATTAAATGCTTTCCTTTTTAGGAGTTGCCATGGCTATGGTGTTCTTCATAACATTCGAACAATGACTAAGACAATATATGCAAGGCTCTGGGTTTGATTCATTCCACCATAAATAAATAAAATTTGTAAGATTAATTTTAAAATTTTAGTACAAAAATGTTGAAATGGGGTTGAGAGAATAACATGTTTGTGAGAGAAACCTGGTGACATGAATTCAATACCTGGAACCCATGTAAAGNCATATATTTCTAGTGATTTCATTGAGGCACCCAGCCTCTGGTCCTCATTCTGCACATGTGATTTCAAGGTCTGAAGTTTTTCCTTTAAAGATAACATCTCATCCTTGGACATTATTTATACAGATTGCCTTCCTAGAAATACTCTATCTGCTAACCTATCATAACTTTTCAACAAATTTTGATTGTCACATTCAACAGTATAAATTCTTTCAGATAATTTCTCAGTACCCTTTGACAAGGATTCAATTTTGTCTGTCAAATTAATGTTATCCTTTCCAATAGCATTTTTTTTAGGTAACTTTTGATTTTTGATGGTATTAATCCTGTCACATAGGTGTTCATTGTTAGTCTGTAAAGACTGTATCATTTCTAAATGTCACTCATTCTTGTCTTTATTATCAAACCATTTTCTTAAGAATATAATATGAAGAAAAAAAACTGAGTCCTAATATCCAACAAATGGATGTATCACAATAACCACATAAGCCTTGCAGAATACAATCCATAGTATCAGTAAAAAGGTTACTAAAATTCTCAGTGGTAATTTTTTTCTGCAGTTATATAACATTCAAGTTTATTTATGTATTAATTAATAAAATATTTACCTATTATGACGTCTGGTAAATTGTTTTAGGTGTAATAATCTTTACTGTCCAGCAGGTGTCGTGGTTGCAGAGTTGTGACTAGTGGCTGCACAAATGGTTGTGCCAGGCACAGTCCAGTACCACTTTGTTTTCCTGCCTTGGTGCTGGTTAAATACTGAGAAATATACTTTTTACTTGACAAATTGAAAGCAATTAAATCAATTATGTACATGGAGCAAGAAGCCCAGAATTCAGGAGCAAGGAGCACAAATCAGAAGCTGTGCAAATAGCCGCACAGCAGGGAATGCAGTGGGGTGGGGGGTAAAATGTGTGAGAGCTTGGGAAATTTCCAAGTTGCCACTTGCACTGCTGTGGTGGGGGTTTTAGAAAAAACTGTTTAGTAGGTGAAAATAAGCCAAAAGGGCAGGGGTGGGAGATTTTCTGGGCTGTGGAACCTTTTAAAGGTGTGGAGTCTGGATCTACATGGGTGCCAGATGAAGATGAATGCGAAAAAGAAATTCCATACTAGCTCAGAATAAAGGGTTATTTACTTAGGGGTAGACTCACAGATCATAGTCTTCTGTTTGAAAGGGGAACAGCAACCAAATCCTGTAGCCAAAAGAGAGGCTGGACACATGTATTATACCAGCATTTGTATTATAGGAGGCCATGCCCAAGTGGATGTGTAACTTAAAGTCTACTAGCTATAGGAAGTCCTACAGCACTGAACCCCTCTAAAAGCATTCCAGGTGACAGTAAATTCACCCCACAATGATGAAATCAAAATAGGAAAGTAGGTAACTCTAAGATCTGATTTTCACAGCCACAAACAAAGAAACAAACAAATAACAAGAGAATAGTTAAGTGGCTCAGGTAGTAAAGGCCCTTAAAATCAAGACTAACAGTGTGAATTCTATCCCAGGACCCACTCATATGGTGCAAGATGAGGACTGACTCCCATAAATTGTCCTCTTACTTCTATGCCTGGGGAAAGTCACACACACACACACACACACACACACACACACCACACTGAATGAATAAATGAATAAATAAATAAATTCTTTAAGATTTTGAAAATAAGTAGAGACCAAACCAAATGTAACTCTGGAAAACAGTCACAGGTTTGCAGCAAGCACACAAAGACAGAATCAAGGAAAAGCAACACAAAGGCTGTAAGAAAGCTTTACAGCATAGTTTATCTTTGTCCTTGCTCTGCTCCTACTGATCAGTAGGATTAGCATGTGGTTATCCAGCCCACGTTTTAGATGGAACAGAGACAGATGTATTAATCAATGAATGTATCCATCCATAACTTATTTAGGGCTACCAGAAGAATTGGTGCCAGGTAGTTGTCTCTGTTTTGCCTATCTTTGATTCAGAGTAGAAGAGCAAAACAAAACAAAACAACATCAACACACACACACACACACACACACACACAGAGAGAGAGAGAGAGAGAGAGAGAGAGAGAGAGAGAGAGAGAGAGAGCGAGCGAGCAATGGGCAATGCTCTAAAAGACTACAGGGTAGGTTGGGAGATGGCTGGGTAAAGTATTTGAATCCCTAGAACCCAAGTAAAATAGTAGTATGTGACTGTAATCCCAGTGTTTCTATGATGAGATGGGAGACAGAGGGAAAAGAAATGTCTGGAAGCTTGTGGTCCAGTTAGACTAGGCCATACAGCAATGAACAACAAAGAAAGACCTTGCCTCAAAGGGAGAAGGTGAGAACCAACAACTATGCCCTGTGGCATGCATGTGCCTTCAATCATACTCATAGAACATACACATACATCACACACACACACACACAAAGACACAGAAAAGATTAAAATACAAGATTATAAGGTAAATTAATAATGTGAAGAAAGGGCCTGGGTCAAAAATGACATTCAAATATATAACAGAATTCCTATAGCCAGAGGGAAACAACTGAGGGGAAGTTTTTGAAGTACGGATATTAAAATACCTTCCATGTACAAAATAGAAAGCCAATATGGCTAAGACTAGACATATACAAGTGACCTAAGGAGAGTCTAATCTCTTACTTGAGCCTAGCCCACAGAATCAGTGCAAGTATAGCTGAATGCTATAGTAGCATCCCAGTGCAGAAGCAATCTGGAAAGTCTAGCAGAAGTATTTTAGTTTTGGTTTGTTGCCTTCCTGTATTTATTTTTGTTCTTAATGTTCAAGGAACTAATATCTGCCTCTCCCAAACTATAGTACCCTCCATGACCAGGTAGCAGCAGACTCTCCCATCAACCATCTCCCACCACACCAGCAACCAAAGGACTCATTGTCCCCACATATACCTGGAGGGACAGATGAATGTCTGATACCCTGGTTGGAGAGTCCTCATCTAAGCCCTAGTCCCTGACCCTCCCCCCACAGCACCCCCAGTGACAAGGCAGCAGTACCCTCTCCCGCCAACCATCCCCCACTACACAAGGGACCACCAGATCCACTGGCCCGACCTTCACCTGGAAGGACAGCAACCACCAAATACACAGGCCCCACATGCACCTGGAGGGAGAGCAACCATTATAGCCACAGGCCTATACCTATTGGAGGAAGAAATGGGTAGATGGTAGTGTAAAAATAGATTCAACAACATAAAGAACAATATGCCAGCACCAGAAATTAGTGATTCTAAAACAGAAAGACCAGAACATTCCAATGCAGATGAAGCCAAAGAAAACAACCTTAAAAATAACTTTATGAAGATGATAGAGGCCCTTAAAGAGGAAATAGAAAATTCCCTTAAAGAAAATCAAGGAAAAGACAAACAAAAAATTGGAAGAAATCAATAAATCCCTTAAAGAAAATCAAGAAAACCAAGAAAATCAATCAAGCAAGTGAAAGAAATAGTCCAAGATTTGAAAACCGAAATAGGCGCAATAAAGAAAACACAAACCGCTTTCCTCTGTGGGACCTGCTCCGCGGACCACCTGGAGTCTCTGTTCCAGAGCTGAGGTCAAGGAACCAGAGGGGAGTCTCTGTTCCTGTGCTGAG
>JAQHUG010000627.1:311659-322759 GCA_028555095.1 Dicrostonyx torquatus
AATAAGCCAGGCAGAGTTTAAATGAATCCAGTTTGTCATGTGGTTATTTCGGGTGCAGGCAGCCACCAGTAGCTGTGCGGGCCAGCTGCTGGGGGCTTGGGAGCTGGCGGCTGGGGAGCACAACATGCACCCCTCACCGCTCCCCTAATCACAACAGAAGGGCAGATATAGGAGCAGGGAAGAAGATATCTTCATTAAGGGAGCCATTTTAGGGTTGGCAAGAGACTTGGCTCTAGAGGGGAATCCCAGGTGTTCACGGGGATGTCCCATCTAAGTCCTTGGGCAGCAGAGGAGAAGGTGCCTGAACTGACCTTGTTTCATAGTCACACTGATGATTATCTCGAATATCACCATAGAACCTTCGTCCAAGGATTGCTGGATATAGAGACAGAGACCCACATCAGAGCACTGGACTGAGCTCCCAAGGACCATTTGAAGAGTCGAAGGAGGGAGAATATGAGCAAGGAAGTCAGGACTGACTGCAAGGGGTTGGTCCACCCACTGAGACATTGTGCCTGATCTAATGGGAGCTCACTAAATCTAGGTAGACTGGGACTGAAGGAGCATGTGGTAAAACCGGACTCTCGGAATGTAGCTGACAATGGGGGCTGACTGAGAAGCCATTGATAATGGCACTGAGACTTGTTTCTACTGCATACACTGGCTGTTTGGGGCCCTAGTGTGTTTTGATGCACACCCTCCAAGGCCAGGATGGAGGGGATAGGTCCTTGGACTCCCCACAGGGCTGGTAACCTGCCCTCTCTTAAGACTGGAGAGGGAGGGAGGAGGGGAGGTGGGGGAGTGGGAGGGGAATAGGAGTAGGGGAGGAAGTGGAAATTTTTGAATAGAAAAATAAGTAAAAGAAAAGATACAATAAACCCTTTCCTCCCTAAGTTGTTTTTAGTCATGGCTTTTTATCACAGCAATGTAAGTCTTAAGACAACATTCAATCTATGAAGTTTCAAGGAAGGTAGGCAGTTAATGATATAAGTCAATTCTGAAGTCAATATTATATTTAATGTAAAAATTCTAGATTGATTTCCCCTGACATAAGGACAAAGCAAAATCCATAGTCATCATTACTATTAAATATGGTATTGTGGGTATTAGCTAATGAAATTAGGTATGAGAAAACAAAAAAGAACTAAAAACAAATAAAACTCTACTTGCAAACAGTATGAGAGTATATCTGAAAAACAAAGTATCGTAGTAATACTAAACAATTATTTGTAGAATTTAGAAAAACAGCATGTAAGTATAATCAGTAATTTTTATATATGCAGACAAATGCAAGTTAAATTATATTAGCATAAGAAAACTACAACAAGGAAGGAAAATATTTAGAGATTTTTCAAATATTGTGAAAAATTTATATGAAGAAAACTTGATAAACACTTTAGATAAACACAAGTGAAGATGACATTTCTTTTCAAATAGTACAAGTAAAAATTATTTAATCTTTTCAAAACACTGTATGGCTTTGGTTTTTGGCTTTATGGAGGTAATTTTTTAAGGTTTCATGACCATAGAAGTATCTTTATATGATAGTCCTGTACACATCGGTAGTGTATTATGATTTAGGCTGTTACCAAAGGGGCTGGAGGTGGGGACCAGCCACAGGAATAATCAGGCATGCCTATATAATGAAGCTATAATAAAAGTTCTGAACACTGAAACTCACCCAAGCTTTCCTAATGCACAATACTCCCAGAGTGTTATTATACAGTGATGTCAAAAGTAGTGTTCTGATTCCAGGAGAAGAAAATAGGAGCTCTGCATATGGTACTTCTTTAGACCCTGTCCTAAGTGCTTCTTTTCACAGATGATTCCAATTAGTAAGCTTTTGTGCAGTAAGTCAGTACTGTGCATGTAACAGCTACCTGTGAGTTATGGCGTACCCAGTGAATTATTAAATCTAACAGTGGTTTTGGTACTCCTCAACTTTCAGTTTGAGAAATGAGGGTAGTCTGTTGTAGAAATTATAACCTCTAACATCATGACTGAGAAACACATCACACAATGGCACAAAGTCACAAAAATGTGTTATCCCTATGGCAATTTATACATGTAATGAGGAACAAATAAGTAAGCTTTAACTCATATACAAAATATAAAAGTTTGACAATCAGTGATAACACATACTTTTAATCCCAGCACTCAGGAGGTCGAGACAGGAGGATCTCTGTGAGTTCGAGGCCAGCCTGGTCTACAGAGATAGTTCCAGGACAGCCAGGGATACACAAAGAAATGCTTCCCTAAAAAACCAAAAAACAGTGTGTAAAAAATAAGGGGAAGGCTCAGTATGGTGATATGCATCACAGCCCCAGCATTTGAGAGGCAAAGGCAGGATGATCGTGAGTTCCATGAAGCCTGGGCTACATATATGACACATATGAGGTCAGACCGGGATACAAAGACTGTCTCAAGAAAACAAAAACAAATTGCGTAAGACTAGTTAAAAAAACTGGAAGAGAAAACGAATTGTATTAGACTGGTTAGAAAAACACTGGAGCAAAAATAAAATGACCAATCTTAAAACACCGACTCAAAAACCCACACTGAGGACTAGAGAGATGTCTCAACAGTTAAGAGACGTCTCTTCCAGAGGACCTGGGTTCAATTCTCAGCACACAGTTGCAGGGGATTGGATGCCCTCACACAGAAATACATGCAGGCAAAATACCAATGTACATAAATAAAAATAAATAATTTTTAAAAACCCATATTGTTTTGGAGACATGGTCTTGTTATATAGCCCAGACTGGCCATGAACTTGCTATATTCCTGCCTCAACTGTCTGAGTATTGGAGATTTACAGGCATGGACCACTTTGCCCAGCACAAATAAAAAACACTTTTTAATAAATGGTGCTAGAACTGGAGAATCATTTAGAACAAATTAAATTAGATCTGTATATCATTCTATGTTCAAGAATAAACAAATATAAAAAATCTATATAAAAGTATTGAAGAGAACACACTTTAGTGCACCTATGACCTGAGTTTATGGAAAGACATTCTAACCATGAATAAAAATCCAGATGTAAGAAAAGATTGACTAACTATAACCGCAAAAATTCTTTCTTTCTTTTTTTTTGGTTTTTCGAGACAGGGTTTCTCTGTGGCTTTGGAGCCTGTCCTGAAACTAGCTCTTGTAGACCAGGCCTCGAACTCACAGAGATCTGCCTGCCTCTACCTCCTGAGTGCTGGGATTAAAGGCATGTGCCACCACCACCCGGCAAAAAAAATCTATTTCAAAGACTTAAATCCAAGTAAGAAATTAGAAGAAGAAAATGCTGCAGCATATATTATGGGCAAAACGTTTATATGTAGCCACTAAGATGGCTCAGGAGGTAAAGGTGTTTCCTGCCAAGCCTGGTGACCTGAGTTTGATCCCTGGAATCCACACTGTAGAAGGAGAGAAGTGAGTCCCACAAGTTGTCCTTTGATATCCATGTGTATGCTGTAGTGCAAATGGACATATACATACACATAGGCACATGTGTACACTAAACAAACAAATAAAGTTAATATTTTTTTAAAAAGACAATATTGTTATGTATAAGGAACCTTAAAGATCAAGAAAAAAGATCAAATAACTGATATTTTGTTTTGTTTTGTTTTGTTTTTTGAGATGGGGTTTCACTATGTAGCTTTGGATGTCCTGGAACTCACTATGTAGACAGGCTGGCCTTGAACTCACAGAGATCCTCCTGCCTCTGCTTTCCAAGTGCTGTGATTAAAGGCATGTGCCATTATGTCTGGTAAAAAAAATCAAAAATCTTTTAAAAGTTTATAAATATACAAAAAGATATTCAGTGGGCTGGAGAGATGGCTCAGTGGTTAAGAACACTGGCTGCTCTTCTAGAGGTCCTGAGTTCATTTCCCAGCATCCACATAGCAGCCCCCGACCATCTATAATGGGATCTGATGCCCTCTTTTGGCACGCAGGCTTATATGCAGACAAAAGCACTTAAACAAACAAAGATACTCAGCTCCACGCATAACCAGTCACTCTAAAAATGATGCCGTTTTGTATCTATGAGATTAATTGCAAGTGGACAATGTACCGTGTTGGTGCAATGGTGACACTATCATGTATTGTTGGTGATAATGGAAATCAGGATAATCACTAACAGAAAAGAATATGACAATAGCTAACCAAATAACAAACTTATTTATCACCCAGTATTGACACTTAGAGGAATTTATATAGAAGATACAACTACACAAAAAGGCAACACAAACACAAGGTAATTTATTGTAATACTACTCTTTTTTCTTAAGAATTTTTTAATACAATCTTTTCTCATTTTACACAGCTATCCCTATTCCTACTCCCCTCTTCCTGCTTCACTCTTCCCTCCACTCCCCATCCACTCCTCAGAAAGGGTAAGGCTTCTCATGGGGATTCAACAAAGTCTGATACTTCACTTTGAGGCAGACCAATACCCTTCCCTCTCTACCTAGAGTGAGCAAGGTAGGTAATGCTCCAAAAAGAATGTGCTCTTAGAAACCAGTTCAAGCTCTAGGGGATAAATCTTGGTCCCACTGCCAGTGGCCCCACAGACTGAATAAACCTCACAACTGTCCCCCACATTCAGTGGGCCTAGTTGGGGCCTGTGCAGATTCCTCCACTATTAGTTCAGAGTCTGTGAGCTCTCACTAGCTCAGGTCAGCTGTTTCTGTGGGTATCACCATCATGGTCTTGATCCCTTTGCTCATATTATTGCTCCTCCCTCTCAGCTGGTCTCAGGTGGCTTGGCCCAGTAAAGCATTATCCCAGAGAAGCTAGGTAACAAGGAGAACCCTAAGAGAGACATATATGAAGGGGAAACAGACAATATCTCCTGGGAAAATTAGAATGGGGGAGGAGAGAGGCTGGAGGGGAAGGGAGAGGGGAGGAGAACATGAGGGAATGGGATGCTCAAGAAGGGGTAAGAACAGTGAGGGAGAAAAAGGAAAGAGATATCTTGATTGGGGGAGCCATTAAAGGGCTAGTGAGAAACCTGGCACTAGGGAACTTTCCAGGAATCCACAAGGATGACCCCAGCTAAGACTCCAAGCAACAGTGGAGACATACCTAAACCAGCCTGTCCTGCAATCAGACTGATGACTATCTTAAATGTCATCATATAACCATCAATCAGCAACTGACTGAAGCAGATACAGAGATCCACATCAAAGCATTGTTATACTACACTTAACTGAAAACTATTAGAAACAATTTAAATTTCCTCATATAGTGTTTAAACAAATGGGTGCATCCACTAATACAGTACTAAGTAGCTATAAACATAAGATAGACATATATGAGCATCCATGGGTATATTATTAAAGAGAAAATGCAAAGTACAAAATAACATATAGTGCAAAGTACAAGTATACTACATATTATGTAAATGTAAATGCTTTTTAGGAAGCAGGGTGTCCCAGTTATGATTTTTATTGCTGTGTTGAAACACTGTAACCAAAAAGTAAGTTGGGAAGGAAAGGGTTTATTTGGTTTATACTTCCATAGCACTGTTCATCAATGAAGGAAGTCAGGGCAGAAACTCAAACAGGGCAGGAATCTGGAAGCAGGAGTGAATGCAGAGGCTATGGAGGGGTGCTGCTTACTGGTTTGCTTCACCTGGCTTGCTTAGCCTGTTTTCTTACAGAACTCAGTTGATCATGTGTCTTACCACACCACTGAAGGTATTTATCAGCTGTAGGAGTTCTCTGGTAGAGTTTTTGGGGTCACTTATGTACACTACCATATCATCTGCAAATAATGAAAGTTTGATTTCTTCCATTCCAGTTTGAATCCCCTTGATCTCCTTTTGTTGTATTATTGCTATTGCTAGAACTTCAAGAACTATGTTGAAGAGATATGAAGAGAGTGGACAGCCTTGTCCTGTTCCTGATTTTGGTGGAATGGCTTTGAGTTTCTCTCCATTTAACTTGATGTTAGCTGTCAGCTTGCCGTATATTGCTTTTATTATATTTAGATGGGATCCTTGTATCACATCATGAAGGGGTCTTGGACATTGTCAAATACTTTGTGGCATCTAATGAAATGATCATATGTTTTTATTCTTTCAGTTTATTTATATGGTGGACTACATAGAAGAATGAAAATAGATTCATATCTATTGCCATGCACAAAACTCAAGTCCAAATGGATTAAAGACCTCAGTATAAATCCAACCACACTGAACCTGATAGAAGAGAAAGTGGGAAGTAGCCTTCAATGCATGGGCACAGGAGACCACTTCCTAAATATAACCCCAGTAGCACAGACACTGAGAGCAACAGTAAATAAATGGGACCTCCTGTAACTGAAAAGCTTTTGTAAAGTAAAGGACACAGTCAATAACACAAAAAGGCAGCCTACTGAATGGGAAAAGATATTCACCAATTCCACATCAGACAAAGGATTGATCTCCAAAATATATAAAAAAACACAAAAAATTAGACATTAAAATTCTAAATAACCCAATTAAAAAATGGTATTCTAAACTAAACAGAGAATTCTCAACAAAAAAAATTTCAAATGGCCAAAAGATATTTAAGGCATGTTCAACTTCCTTAGCTATCAGGAAAATACAAATCAAAACAACTCTAAGATACCATCTTACACTTGTCAGAATGACTAAGATCAAAAACACTAATGATAGCTTATGCTGGAATGGATGTGGAGTAAGTGGAATACTCATCCATCACTAGTGGGAATGCAAACTTTTACAACCACTTTGGAAATCAGTATGGCAGTTTCTCAGAAAATTGGGAATCAACCTACCTCAGGATCCAGCAATACCACTCTTGGGAATATACCCAAAAGATGCTCAATCATACTACAAAAGCATTTGTTCACCTATGTTCATAGCAGCATTATTTGTAATACCCAGAACCTACAAACAACCTAGATGCCCCTCAATGGAAGAATGGATAAAGAAAGTGTGGCACACCTACACATTAGAGTACTACTCAGTGGTAAAAAACAATGACATCTTGAATTCTGCATGCAAATGGATGGAATTAGAAAACACTATTCTGAGTGAGGAAACCCAGACCCCGCAAAATGAATATGGTATGTACTTACTCATAAGTGGATACTAGCTATAAACAAAGGACATTGAGCCTATAGTTCATGATCCTAGAGAAACTAAGTAATAAGGTGAACTCAAAGAAAAACATATATAGACCCACCTGGAAATTTGAAGCAGACAAGATCATTTGACAAAATTGGGAAAACGGGGGCGGGAGTAGAAGGGAAGAGGAAGGGAGGAGGGGTGGGTTCAGGAGAACTCGAGGGAATGGGATAGTCAAGATGGAGGAAGGACAGATATGAGAGCAAGGAAAGAGATATCTTGATTGAGGGAGCCATTTTGGGGTTAGCAAGAAACCTGGCTCTAGAAAAATGCCCAAGAATCCACAAGGATGACCCCAGCTAAGATCCTAAGCAATGGAGGAGAGGGTGTCTGAACTGGCGTTGACCTGTAGTCAGACTGACGATTATCTTAAATATCACCATAGAACCTTCATCCAACAACAGATGGAAATAGAGGCAGAGATCCACATCGGAGCACTGGACTGAGCTCCCAAGATCCAGTTGAAGAGTAGAAGGAATGAGAATTCGAGCAAAGAGGTCAAGACCATGAAGGGTACACCCAGTGAAACAGTTTACCTGAGCTAATAGGAGTTCACAAACTCCAGCTGGACTGGGAAGGAACAAGCATAAGACGAAACTAGTCCCTCTGAATGTGGTTGACAGTTGTTTGGCTGGGGCAGACTGAGGGGCTCCTGGCTGTGGCACTGGGATTTATCTCTACTGCATGTACTGGCTTTTTTGGGATCCTATTCTCTTTGTATGTATACCTTGCTCAGACTAGATGTGGTAGAGAAGGCTTTGGACCTTTCACAAAGCAAAATGCCTTACCCTCTCTTAGGATTAGATAGGAGTGGGGTGGGAGGGTATGTGGAGGGAATGGGAGGAGGGGAGGAAGTGGGACTTTAGATTGGTATTTTTTAAAAAATATATAATAAATTTTAAAAAAAGAACTTAGGATCACCAGCCCAGGAATGGCACCACCCACAATGTGCTGGACCCTCCCCCACTAATCACTAATTATGAAGGTATTTTCTCAACTGAGATTCCCTCCTTCAGATAACTGTAGCTTGTGTCAAATTGACATAAAACTAGACAGGAAAATTGACCCCTTGTCAACTTGACACACAAACTTCATTGTTAAGCCATAACTTTTCCTTTCTTGTTCTTCCTCTAAATCACAATTAACAATAATATTATGATATAAACATTCCAAATTTTAAAAATCCTAGTCTTTAAATATTGAAACACTTAAAAATTCAGTCTCTTTAAAAAATATTTAAAAATTTCAAAAGTCTCTCAATTGTGGGCTCCTGTAAAATCAAAACTAAATTTAAATACTTTATTACTTCAAGAGGGAAGGACCAGGGCACAGACAGAATCTGAACAAAGTAGAAACAAACCCCCAAAGTGTAAATAATCTAATGTCTACATTATATGGAATTCACTCATGATCTTCTGGGCTTGGGCCACTTTTTTGTCTCCACTCCCTGTAGCAGGCACAGCTTGACTTTTAGGCTCTGGCTGGTTCCACTCTGCTGTTGTTGCTGCTGCTGTTCTTAGTGATCACCCCTAGGCACTGGCATCTCCAAATAGCTGGGGTCTTCTGCTACAAGTGGGCTTCACTTTTGCCAATGTCTCTCTTGGCTTTCTTTAGGGTATTCATTCAGCCCTTTCACACAGTGCCAAGCCTCAGTTGCTCACCATGATCCCTTCATACCTTCAAAACCTGGGTAACTCTTACACTGCCAAGTTCAACTGCCACCACAAGGTACAACTTTGGCCATGCCTGGAACACAGCTTCTGTGTGCTGACTCTCAGAAAACACTTTTCCAGAAGATTGCACCTCAATGATGCTGGTCTCTCTCTCTCTCTCTCTCTCTCTCTCTCTCTCTCTCTGTTTTTTTCGAGACAGGGTTTCTCTGTAGCTTTGGAGCCTGTCCTGGAACTAGCTCTTGTAGACCAGGCTGGTCTCAAACTCACAAAGATCCGACTGCCTCTGCCTCCTGAGTGCTGGGATTAAAGGCGTGCGCCACCACCGCCCCACGATGCTGGTTTCTTCTTTTTTTCCTTCTTAATCACTGCTAATTTCTCAGCTCCAGCTGAGCAGCAGCAAGTATTTCAGCATAGCCAAGGCTTCACTTCAGTAGCTCTGGTGTCCTGTTAATCACAGCTGATTCTTCAGCTCCAGTTAACCAGATCACAGAATCTTAATTCAAAATAACAAATGGCCCTGATAGAATATTTAAACTTCCCTCAGAAACTTCACAAGTCAGGTATCCGTTGTCTTCATCACCCTCACATTCTTATCTTCCAAGCCCACTGAGCTCTCAACATGCCACATTCATGGTGGTGTCGCCTGTGTGACAATGATGCTTTTGGCTCAAAGGACACAGGAAGGGAAGGGGAAGTTCGTGCCATTTATGGCTATGCCTCTGGTGTTCCGCGGTAATTAGCTCAAGTCATGAACTCAAATGATGGACCGTGTTCTCACCGCTATCTTAGATGGTCAGCTGCCTCTGCTATTCTGTTTCCTGATAATGTTCTTTGCTGTACTTGGCAAAGCACATAATCTTACCAGAGAACCCCTTGATGTTCCTGGATATGATAGTTCTGATTTTGATACTAAAATTGTGCTTGAGATGCCTCCAGTGTTTCAATCCCTTGTGCAAATTCTGGTTGTAAGCAATAAGAGATCAGTAAAAGGAGTATTATGAATATGTTACAGCAGCGGGAACTTTTCCTAGAAAAGACTGATGTAATAGGGAGAAACATAGGTTAAAATCCAGACATTATTAAAATATCCCCATTCTGGATATACAGAAACTAAGGATATATCCATTATAAGATTAAGTATTCCAACACGTAAGGCTCATGGGGTAGTTAAGTTAAATAGGGGATATATGGTGGGAACCACCCAGGAGTACAATTGAGTCAATAAATGACCTCATTTACAGGAAGACATAAGGATGACAATCATAAGTTTGCATTATATGAGGGAACTAATTAACTCTACCATTTATGGATATAATTGCTAGATCCCAACCCCCATGGTGCCTGCTGCATAAGAAAGCATAAACAAGTATAATTCAGCAGATGCAGAGAGTCACTAGAGGAGATAAGAAAGGGTTAAGGAAGCCCGTCCTTTTGATGGCAGCTGGTCTTTGTTGAGTCCCCTGTTTCAGATCCATCAGGACTGGAGCAGTAAGTGCATTCCAACCCAGACGCCCAGGAGACCCACTACGGGCATCCCCCAATCCCTGAAACATTCTGCCCAATCAGGGGGCTCCCTCCTCCCTGGCTTTTCTGCTTTTCACACCCCAGCTTGTCCCTAAGCATCCCTCCCCATCGGTGGGGTCCTGGGTTCCCGGAGCAAACTCAACCTGCTTCGGGTATGAGGCCATGGACAAGAGAGGGTCCAGTACAAAGCTGCAGAGCTTGATTAGGTCCACGGAGCAGAGAAGCCCGCCCTTTTGACAGCAGCAGATCCTGAGTCAGTGCCCCTGATCCAGATCCACCCAGACCAAGCAAGTGACCACTATCGAGTACCAGTTGATCCACCTGGAGAAGAAGAGATGGCCAGGCACCAATCCAGAGTTCCTCTAACAACCTGAAAAGCAACATGAAAACACCAGAAACCAGCAATTACACAACAAGAAGATCTGAGCAACCTAATCCAGAAGAAGTAGAAGAAATTGACTTTAAAAGTAACTTTATGAAAGTGATAGAGACCATTAAAGAAGAGATGAAAAATTCCTTAAAGAAAGGGATGAGAAGACTAACAAAAAGTTAGAAGAAATGAATAAATACCTCAAAGATACCCTATAAAACCAAGAAAAAGCAATCAAACAGGTAAAGGAAACAGTTCAAGACCTGAAAACTGAAATGTAAGCAATGAAGAAAACACAAACTAAGAAAAGCTTGGATATGGAAAAGCTGTGTAAATGATCAGGAACTACAGAGACAAATATAACCAACAGAATAAAAGAGATAGAAGAAAGAATCTCAGAC
>JAQHUG010000627.1:338096-349098 GCA_028555095.1 Dicrostonyx torquatus
TTTAACAAATGGTGCTGGCATAATTGGATGTCAACCTGTAGGAGAATAAAAATCGATCCTTATCTATCACCATGCACAAAACTTAAGTCTAAATGGATTAAAGACCTCAATATAAATCCGACCACACTGATCCTCATAGAAGAGAAAGTGGGAAGTAGCCTGCAATACATGGGCACAGGAGATCACTTCCTATGTAAAACCCCTCATTGTTTTTCAAATTTGACAAAAGACAGGAGTTTTTATGTTCAGGAGTTAGAGCAAATCTGAAACAGGATAAAAAACAAAGGATTCCATGCCCAGAAACATTATCATAAAACTGCTGAAAACTAAAGACAAAGGAAAAATAATACATACAGGGGAATTAACTATTCAAATGACTGTGTATTTCTTATCAGAAGTCACAGAGTGCAGAGGGAAGTAGAACAACATGTTGAAGTGTCAAAATGAATGATAGTTTAGTATAGTGAGATAGCTCAGCAGGTAAGCAAGTTTTCCTCCCTCTGGGCCTGACAGCCTGAGTTCAATCCCTAAAAACTACATGGTTGAAGGAGAGAACTAAATTCTGTAAGCTGTGTTCTTGACTCCACAAGGACAATGTATGCACACACAAAAAAAATAAATATAAGAAATGATGCTACACTGAAAAATCTATATGTTATATGGAAATTTCCTTTAGGAATAAAAGTGAAATAAAGATATTCAAATAAAGGAAAAATATGTTGCCAGTAGTCTTAATCTGAAAATAATTACTTGCATTGCCTCACTTTCTCAGCCTATTTAGTAGCAATGGGGAAAGCAAAGATGCTGGCCTTCTGTTTGAGTCTAGGCTTGTATTATTCAATTTGATGTTTTCTCTAGAAGTTTTAAAGATTTTCTTTTTAAATCAAGCCTAGAAAATTTCTTCTTTCTCTATTTTTCTGAGGATTCTTTTTTAAATCATGAATCACTCTTGAAGTTTTTAAAGCTTTTTCTGCATTATTGACAAAATCATGGTTATTTTCTGAGAATGTTTAAATGGTTTTCTAGGGAGAGGGGCTAAGGAGATCTATTCCTCTCTAAGGATAGATAGGCAGGTAATGGTTGCTATGGGGAGGGAGAGGCATTTTCTTCAGTGGTGTAGCTACTGGTAAGGTGTTCATCATGCTCCAGTAAATAACGTCTCACCTATGCTCTTGTAAATAAACCCCAATGAAACTCACTGGGTAACCAAAAAAAAAGACATCAAAGTAGGAGGACTCTCTGCAAAAAGAAGTAAGAACATTGTGAGAAGGGAACAAAAGATGGCAAAGAGTGAAAAAGATCAAAATATATCATATACAGGTATGGAAAGATTATAATTCCACTACAAAGTATATGTGCTAATAAAACCATTAAAAGATACATCGTTATGGACTGAAACTGTATTCCTCAAAACTTACATATTTAAATCCTAATCCCCAACTTGATAGGGCTCAGGGGAGGATTAAGGAGATTACTAAGTTTAAATGAAGTAGTAATTGTGGGTCCTTCACCTGATAGGATAGAGTCCATAGTGGAAGGACAGCAAATGAAGTTCTCTGCACTCCTTTTCCCCTATGGTGTACACATAAGAAGGACTATGTAAGGATAAGCAAAAAGGCAGCCACCAGCAAGTCAGAAAGACACCGCACCAAAACCCAGCTCTTGTACCTAATCTTGTACTTCCAGTCTCTAGAGTTGGGAGAAGACAAATTTATATTGTTTAAGCCACCAAAAATGAGGTGTTTTGTTATTTTAAATCACTTTTAGTGGTACTTATGACAGAACTGTACCTTTATCAACTGTGGTATCTTATCCTGGTAGCCTAAGCAGAACAAAACACATGCAATAGGATCTAAATGCTGAAAACAACAAAACATCAATGAGATAATTACAGATCTAAATAAATGGAGAGCTATATTGTATTCATGGATGTTAATCCTCCTATAATTACTTTCAATGTTACTTAATTCCTATAACAGTCCTAGCAAGATATTTTAAAACATATAAGCAAGATTATCCTAAAGTCTATGCAGAAAAGCAAAAGGCAAGGAACACACGCAGCCAAATGATTTGGCAAGGTAATATAAAGTTAGAGACATTACCTAATTTTAAGATTTGCTATAAAGTTTCATTAATGAAGGCACTGTAGTACTGATGGAAGACAGATACATAAATCAACAGAACAAAATAGACAGAAAACTCTTAGAAGAAACCAGGAACTATCCATGGTGATGCATGTCTATCATCATAACACCCAAATGCTGAAAGGCAGAAGGATAAAGAGTTTCTGGCCAGACAGGGCATTACAGTCGGTTTCAGGCTGACCTGGGGTTTTTAATTAGGGTCTCTATTGCTGTGAAAAGACACAGTGGCCATGGCAACTCTTAGAAAAATATTTAACTGGGACTGGTTTGCAGTCTCAGAGATTTAGCCCATTATGGTCACAACAAGAAGCATGGTGGTGTGTAGGCAGACATGGTGCTGGAGGAGCTGAAAGTTCTACATTTGGACCTTCAAGCAGCAGGAAGTGACTGAGACACACTAGGCCTGGCTTGGGTTTCTGAGATCTCAAAGCCCACCCACAGTGACACACTTCCTCCAAGAAGATCACACATACTCCACGTAGTTTCAGTCCCTATGAGCCTATAGGGCCTTTTTCTTCTTTTCTTCTGATCTATGTCATTTTTATTTATTTTTAAAATTGTTTTTTATTGAGCTATATATTTTTCTCCACTTCCCTCCCTTCCTCTCCACTCTCCTTCAACTCTCTCCCATGGTCCCCATGCTTCCAATTTACTCAGGAGATCTTGTCTTTTTCTACTTCCCATGTAGATTAGATCCATGTATGTCTCTCTTAGGATCCTCATTATGGTCTAGGTTCTCTGGGATTGTGATTTGCAAGCTGGTTTTCTTTGCTTTATGTCTAAAAGCCACTTATTAGTGAGTACATATTATATTTGTCTTTCTGGGTCTGGGTTACTATTTAGTCAGGGGCTTCACCCCAGGCCCCTTGCATCCACTTTTGAAATACTGGGCAGAAAATTCCATTCCAAGCTCCCTTCCTTGGGAGTTGTCTCAGTTCAAACTCCACCTCTGAGAAAGCCTGCCAAATGATGACCCCTCCCCAGGGAGGGTCAAGAAAGCCTGCCAAATGGTAACCTTTCCCCAGGGAAGGTCAAGATCTCTCCCACAGGCTATTTAAACTGCCCCCTAGAGAATAAACCGTGGTCTCTCCCCCTTTCCCTCTTTCCCTTTCCCAGTATGGGCCACCTGGGAGTGTTGGCAGCCACTTAATATGGGCATCTTCTAATTTTGTCTGATTGGGATTCTTGCGATGGCGGAGAGGTTTGTCATTTAAGAAAAAGTAGTTAACATTTGGAGGTCTCACTCAATATGATGCTTCTTAGATCCATCCATTTGCTCGCAAATTTTAAGATATCATTTTTTCTGTTGTGTAGTACTCCATTGTATAAATGTACCTGTACCACATTCTCCTTATTTATTCTTTGGTTGAGGGGCATTTAGGTTGTTGCCAGGCTTTGGCTATGACAAACAATGCTGCTATGAACATAGCTGAGCACATGTCCTTGTGATATGATTGAGCATCCTTTGGGTAAATACCAAAAAGTAGCATTGCTGGAACTTGAGGTAGGGTATATCCTAATTTTCTGAGAAATCTCCACACTGACATCCAAAGGGGTTGTACCAGCTTGCATTCCCACCAGCAATGGAGGAGTGTTCTCTTTACCCTGTATCCTCTTCAGCACAAGTTGTCATCAGTGTTTTTGATCTTGGCCATTCTTATAGATATAAGATGGAATCTGTGTTGTTTTGATTTGCATTTCTCTGATGGCTAAGGATGTTGAGCATTTCCTTAAGTGTCTTTCAGCCATTTTAGATTAATCCGTTGAGAGTTCTCTCTTTAGGTCTTTACCCCATTTTTTTTTACTGGATTATTTGTTCTTTTGAGATCAGCCCTCTGTCAGATGTGGGGTTAGTGAAGATCTTTTCCCATTCTGTAGGCTGCTGCTTTGTCTTTCTGACAATGTCCTTTGCTTTTCAGAAGCTTTTCAGTTTCAGGAGGTTCCATTTGTTAATTGTTTCTCTCAATGTCTGTCATACTGGGGTTATATTTAGGAAGTGGTCTCCTGTGCCAATGCATTCAAGTGTACTTCCCACTTTCTCTTCTAAGAGGTTCAATGTGGTTAGTTTTACATTGAGGTCTTTGATCCATTTGACTTGAGCTTTGTGCATGGTGATAAATATGGGTTTATTTTCATTCTCTACATGTTGATATCCAGTAATACCAAGCACCATTTGTTGAATATGCTTTCTTTTTTCCATTTGATACTTTTTGTTTCTTTGTCAAAACAGGTGTTTGTAGGTGTGGATTGATATCCGGGTCTTTGATTTGGTTCCATTGGTCCTCCTGTCTGTTTTTGTGCCAATACCAGGCTGTTTTCAGTACTGTAGCTCTGTAGTAGAATTTGAAGTCAGGGATGGTGACGCTTCTAGAAGTTCCTTTATTGTACGGGATTGTTTTGGCTATCCTGGGTTTTTTGTTTTTTTTCCATATGAAGTTGAGTGCCATTCTTTTGAGGTCTGTAAAGAATTTTGCTGGGATTTTGATGGACATTGCACTGAATTTGTAGATTGCTTTTGGTAAGATAACATTTTTACTATGTTAATTCTACATACCCAAGAGCATAGGAGATCTCTCTATTTTCTGGTGTCTTCCTCAATTTACTTCTACAAAGATTTAAAGTTCTTGTCATACAGGTCTTCCACTTGCTTGGTTAGAGTTACCCCAAGATATTTTATGTTATATGTGAATATTGTGAAGGGTAATGTTTCTCTGATTTTTTTTGCAGCCTATGGGGCCATTTTCAATCAAACTACCATACTGAGTTACATATTAAGACCTTAAAATTTTTTTAAAAAAATAAGAAACAAAGGTGTAAAACTACACAATATCTGTCTGGGAAATAATGGGTTTGGGATTTAACCCCTAAGGCTCAACAACAAAAATGACAGGTATGTAGGATTAAATGAAAAAACTTCTGTATCAGGAAAGAAATAGTTAACCGAGTGAAGAGGTAAACCTGTGGATTGGAAAAAATATTTAAAACTATATTTAAATTATTTAAAAGCAATTATTTCTGATAAGGTATTAATAACCAAAAATATTAGGAACTCAACCCAATAGCAAGCAAACAATTCCACTTGAAAATAAGCAAGGAATCTGAACATATATTTCTATGATAAAAGACACAGGCAAGCATGATGACACACACCTGTAAACCACCACTTGGGAAGCCAGTTAAATGATAGCCTGGGATACTGTCTAAAAAAAAGACAAAAACAAGACACACAAATGGCCAACAGATAATGTGAACAATATTCAATATCACTTATCATTACAAAAAAACCATGAATTATCAGAACAGCTATTATCAAAAATATTACAAGGGTTACCTAGGATATAAAGAAAAGACAACTGTTGTCCATGGTCAGTAGGAATGGAACTTAGTACAGCCATTATAGAAATTAATGTAAAGATTTCTAAAAAAAAAAAAACCTGAAAATTGAATTTTCATGCGATCCAGTAATTTGACTTGTATGTGTAGACAAAATATTTAATTATGTTCAGGAGACATCTACATTCCTAAGTTTATGGCAGCACTAGTCACAATACCAAAATAGGGCACATGCCTTTAATCACAACACTTTGGCAAAGGCAGGCAGTTCTCTGTGAGTTTGAGGATAGCCTGGTCTACATAGGGAATTTTAGACTGGCCAAAGTTACACAGTAAGACCCTGTCTCAAAAAAAGTCAGGAAATTATGTCATTATTACAATGTGGATGAACCTAGAGGGTGCTATGTTAAATGGAATAAAACAAACGGACAGAAAAAGACTATATATTATTACTTACATGTAGAATCTAAAACAATCGAACTTAATACTAACAGAAAGTAGAATGGTAAATACTAGAGGCTGGGGGGGATTGGGAGATATTGGTCAAATTATACAATATGTTCTGTTAAACATAGTTAAATGAGAAATATTTGAGGTGATAGATGCGTTAGGTTTGATGTGAACATTTCACAATATGTAAATAGCATCATTTTGTATCTGTTTCCTAACACCTTGCTTTCTCATATAACCCAGGACCTAGGAGTGACACCACCCATACTGGGTTGGAATTTCACACATTAGTCATTAATCAAGAAAATGCCCCATAAGGTCAATCAGATGGAGACATTTTCTCAATTAAGCCTTCTTCTTCCTAGATGACTCTAGTTTGTATCAAGTTTAAAAAACACACTAGCCAGAATAGTATGCAGTAAATATATACAACTATGCTCAATATTCTTTTTATAAAATAAAAACAGAGACAGATAACCACCAATAATTTTTTTTGTAATGTTGAGAACTGAGCCCAGGGTCTTGGCCATTATAGGTAGGTATTCTACCATTGGGCTACATTCTCAGTATTTGTATTTTGGAGACAGAATCCTGCTATGTAGCTCAGAGTAGCCCAGAACTCATGATCCTCTCGTCTCAGCCATCTAAATGCTATGATCGCAGTTATATGCCATCCTGCCCAGAAGATAACTGATTTAGAGTGAGAGATCAGACAGAACTTTGTGTAGCCTCAATTTTATCAGATAATCTCATTTACATCATATTCATGAAATAAAAAAGTCCTGAAATAGAGATCAGATAGGAATTTCAAACAGTCCACGACTGGGGTTGGTATTAGGGAGTAGTGAATGTGGCCTTGAAGGAGTCTTAAGGAGATGCAATATTTTGGGCCTGATCATGTCAATGTCAATATCTTGTCTGTGATATTGTACTATAGTTCCAAAAGATGTAATGAATGGGTATAGAGGCCCTCTCTGCATTATCCTTGAACAGCATGTTCATATTCTTCAAACTGTATGTAAATCAATCATCTTAAAAGCAAATATGTAATTTCAAAATAAGATTATAAATACATGTCCCCACTTTATATGACACACTCGAGAAAAAAGTCAGAGAATAGATCTATAGTTTCTTGAGTTTACCAGATAGGAGATGATATAACTATAAGAGAACAGCATCAGGTAGCTTTTGGGGCAGATAAAATTACCCTCCATCTCACTGATCAGTTAGCTATACCTATCTACATTTGTTAGCATTTATGAACTTGTACAGGAGTAAAATTTCACTGTAATTTAAAAAACTGAACACTGAAAAAAAGATGGTAGGTTGTAAATATCTTGAGGAATTTGATTTCTGGATACAAGAGAATTGAAAATCCCACTAAGGAAGTCATTTCAGAAAAAATCATTTGAAAGAGAAGCAACTTTCCTAAGAGATTTCATTTCCAAACTATTCTGTCTTCATTCTCTCTAGGGAATGTTGTGGGAAATAACTGCAGGAAACCAGAAACACATTTATTACCAGTCTATTATTGAAGACAATTCCACATGAAAATACTGCAAAGAAATGCCCCAAAATACAATTCCAAAAAACTTTGGTTGAGGCCTTGGTATGCTCTATCCTAATGAATAAAGCCAGAAAAGGTACTGGTTACATTTCCATATAGCATCAGAAAGCTAAAAGATAGACTGGAAACTCACAGTTAATCTTAACAAAAGAAATAACTGTTTTTTTTTTTAAAAAAAAACTTTTTTTACAATGGTGAAAAATAGTAACCATTAAACAGAAACTGTACTTGGAGTTAAAGATAAGCAATACTCTACTCCCTCATGAGATGTGAGGCAGCAGCATTGAGCAACAGCTCCCAGTAAGCAATGTGATCACTAGGAAACAACCTATACATACCACTGTATTCCAAGTTGCCATGATGTTTAGTGGGATAAGGGTATTAAATAAATTTCCAATTTTGAGTTGACATAACTCCAGGACATAAAATCATTATAAGTTAAGAAAAATCTGTATCTGTTACCTTTAAATACTCAATACATCAACAATCTAACTTATCCTTAATTGGCTATTTTTCATTTTCTCTGATCCCAGTAATTTATAGTTTCCCAGTTTGTGGTATTGATTCATATATAACTAATCACACCTATGAAAAAATATAGGAACAGATAAACAATATATTTACCTGGAGTTTGGCCATTTTCTGCTTTTCTTGGGAAACCAGATATATGAACGTTGAGCTGGAATGTGCAGAGTAGAATATAATAGTAGACAATTAGATTTATAGCACTTTCATCTGCCCAGAAATCCCTTCACATGAGCTGGTCAGAAGGTCACTCTCTGGAAGAGTATGGGCAATTATTAAGCTTTTTTTTCAAATGATAGGGTCTCTTTACATATCCCTGGCACTGGCCTTGAACTTAGAGATCTGTCTGCCTCTGCATCCCCAATGCTAGAATTAAAGGGGTGCATCATCACATCCAGTAATTATAAGTTTTAATAATAACCTGTATATTTTCATTATGTCATATGAGCAGAAAGGCATATGTGTGTGTGTGTGTGTTTCCTTGTAGTACTGAGGATAGAACCTAGTACTAGGCCCTTGTGCATGCTAACTCAGTACTATACCACAGAGATACATAGAACTGAATTATTAATGCCAAACATAAGAAATCCTATCTATATAACTTACAATATCATAATAAGTAGAAATTCAGGATGAAATACTACACAGTTGCTAAAATAATGTGTGGAACTGTATGCATATTATCTACATGTTTTGTGGTATACAAAGCTCAAGTTAAAGTTTAGAAAATTTTATAGAAAATATTTTAAGATTAATTTTCTAAATTAAAAAGGTTTATAAAATTGCGGGAATACATCTTAAATGTACAAAAATGTTAACTATTAAGTAAGACATAGTCCCCTCTATTTTCCAATTAATTTATAACTAAAATGTTACTTTATTAGACGCTAAAAACTACCTATTATCAAAATGGTACCTCAATTCCCAAATTTAGTCCCTGTCTATTCCTCTTAGGCCTCAAACTAGTCAAAGCCTGCTAAGGTTTTATAGATGCTTTTATTCTTCTCCCTCACCTCACTGGGGCTGTCTAGCTCAGGCTACAAAGAAGTCTTTAGATGCTGATCCAGCATCCTTCCCTGCAATTCCCACACTGGCGGACAGACACGTGGGGGCGCTTCTAAACAGGGGATATCGCTGTGCTCCAAAATGTGTAAAAGCCAAAGTTTAATAAGATTTACCTAATCCTAACTAGCCTCATAACTTTGTCCCCTATTAAGTCCATAGACCCTGATTCACTGTTCTTTCAATCCCCCATCATTCCACATCCCAGTCGCTCACATCAATGACACTCATGAAACTCCCTTCATTCATCCCTTAGAACTCCCCACCATTCAGCTCGCGACCCCAGGTGCTAGACCCTCGACCTTACTCAACCAGATTTTCTGCCGGATGTTGAGAAGATCTTTAGGAGAACAGTCCAGAAAAACACTTCCGCCTCAAACCTATTAGCTGTCCCAGTCGCCTAAACAGGGACCGCGGCTTGTTATACGCATGCTCAGTAATGCCTTTGAGACAGCATCCGCCAATAGTCAACATGGCGCCTCAAAGGCGCCCAGCCCCAACGCATGTGCAGAGTGTAGCGGACAGTATCAGTGATGTAACTGAAGGGGAAAAAATAATTGTCTCTCTCGTTGTCTCCTCTACCCTCCCTGGGCGGTGTGGCAGAGCTGGTGTTTATTATGCAGAGATCGGCATTTCTAAGATCAGCATTTCTTTTTGTGATAGGGTGGAGAAAGGGAGTGTTCAATTAAGAAAAATATTCTAACAAGGAGGAATTTCGTGTGGTGAATTCAGAGAGCAGCCACAGAGTGGCAGATGTAATTATCAGGAAGACAATGCGGGCAGAATGCTTTACAAGCTAGAGTAGGAGTTTAGGGGAAAACCCTTGGCTCCATCCATTGTCTAGAATTGTGAATTTGCATTCTACCATACAAAGGACCATAGGAATCTGTAGACAGCAAGCTGAAAAATTAACAGCTACATGGGGACACAAACACACACTGAGTAGAGTATGATAGTGTATTAAGTGGTGGCTGACAATGCCTTTGCCTCTTCAGAAAAAGCTGTCTGTCATTGGGAATGGGGAGGAGGTGTGGGCATTGACTACATGGTGTAGGACTTTCTCAAACAGGGAAAGGGCTTTCATATTTTATTATGGACATCATGGGGAACCTTAAGAGAAATGGAGAAATATAACATTGTATATTGAGCTTAAAATTCATATAAAGCTGCTTACTGCCCACATCACTGCTCCCTTGCAGCATAGTCAATAAACTATTCTTTTTAAATGGTGCTGGACAGTTCAAAGGAAACCATCATATCTTAGCATTACCCATCATCTGGTTGGGAGCCCTTTACCAGAGAGAAATAATGGGCAGGCTAGAAGATTTTCAGTCACTGGTCTTTGAAAAAATTTACTTTTTCTCTGTGTTTGGTGGTGAGTCAGCTGGTGGCTGCAGCAGGTGGTGGCACAACTTCAAACAGACTTGCTTGAGATGGTTTGTTTTATAGCTTTTGCTACCACAAAACTGGGAGAACTCAAAAACACCCTACAACTTGAAGTGGAACATTTCCCTAATTGGCCTAGCAGAGGGTTTGCTATGAGTGGTGTTAAAGAGGCAAGACTATAATTGGTTCAAACACAAGCCACAATAGCTATGATTGGTGCTAAGAGGCAAGGCTATGATTGTCTAAAGCAAATGGCTATGATTAGGGCAAATACTTGTAGAGCTAACGGTTGGAAGCTTGCATAAAGACTACGCCACTAGACCCTAGCCATAAACAAAGGACATTAAGCTTATAGCTCACAAAACTAGAGAAACCAAATAGCAGTGTGAACCCAAAGAAAAACATATATAGATCCTCCTGGAAATTGGAAGCAAATAAGATCGCCAGGCAAAAGTTGGAAGAACAGGAGTGGGGATGGGGGTGGAGGTAGGGGTGGGGGTGGGCAAAAGGGAGATGGGAAGGGAGAAGGGAAGAA
>JAQHUG010000627.1:364784-375665 GCA_028555095.1 Dicrostonyx torquatus
CAAATTTCCTGCTTTGCAGAAAAGTCTACTGGATACTATGAGCCTATAGGCTTAAGATGGATGCTCTAATGATACAGAGGAACTTTGGGTGACTGAGCAGACATTGAGATGTCTGTGTCAATTATAGAGTTTTGTATGTTGCTTACAATGCATTTCCTGTTTATTTAGGTAATATATCTTTCTGGAGTCTTTGATGGAGTTGAAGAATAGATTGTTATAGTTTTCCTTAGATAAAAGGAATATGATAAAAGATAAAGTAAATAGAAATATTATAACTGTAATTCTTGCTTGATGTCTGTTTTCTTATATGTAGTTTTACTATGTTAAAGTTAAAAATCTTCCTTTTCATCGAGATAGAAAAGGGGAAATGGTATAGGAATTCCTTCAGTATATGTGTTGCTTTTATTGGTTAATGAATAAAGCTGTGTTTGCCAGTGGCTTAGCAGAATAGAGCTAGGCAGGAAAACTCAACTCAATGTTGAGAGAAAGAAGGGTAGAATCAATGGGAATCCATGTAGCTGATGAAGGAGACAAATGCTGGAACTTTGCATGGTAAGCCACAGCCACGTGGCAATACACAGATTAATAGAAATGCGTTAATTTAGATATAAGAGCTAGCTAGAAAGGTGCTTAAGCTATTGGCCAAACATATTGCAAGTAATATAGTTTCTGTGTGTTTATCTCAGGTCTGAGTGGCTGGGGAACAAACGAGTGGTCTCCACCAACACAGAAATATAATCCTTAATGCCTTGGATGATGGGAAATTTGGAGAGGTGTTTAGGCCATGAGGGATTTACCTTCATGAATAAACTAATATGGGTAGTGTGCTGGAGAGTTTCATGCCAACTTGACACAAGTCAAAGTCATCTGAGAGGACGAAACATCAATTAAGAAATTGCCTTCATAGGATTGGATTTACATGAATCCTGTAAGCCTGTAAGGCATTTTCTTAATTAGTGATTGATGGGGAAGGGCCCAACCCATTGTGTGTGGTGCCATCACTGGGTTGGCAGTCCTGGATTCTATAAAAAAGCAGGTTGAACAAGCCATGGAAGCAAGTCAATAAGTAGTGCCTCTCCATGCCCTCTGTATCATCTTCTGCCTCCAGTATCCTATCCTGTTTGAGTTCCTGTCCTATTTTTGATGATGAACTTTTAAATGGAACTGTGACAAAAATAAACCCTCTCCTCCCCAAGTTTTATTGATCATAGTGTTTCATGACAACACTTGTAAACCTAAGATATCTACCAAAAGACCTTGCAGAAATGGATTCTCTCTCGTATTTTTGCCTTCCACCATGTGAGAATAAGGCAAGAAAGCACTCATCAGATGCCATCATTGTAATCTTGGATTTACTGGCCTCCAGGACTATGAGGAAATGTATTTCTGTTCTTAATGAATTACATAGTGTTGGTTATCCTGCTATAGCAGTACAAACAGACTGAGACTATGGAGTAAATAAAAGGTAATGAGGGGTAAAGGGAGGGCATGATGGTCATGTTCTGCATAGCATAAGGAACCAGGGGTGACAGTAAACACAGTGTAGAAGACAGAACTAACCACTCAGCAGAGGGAGTAATAGGGGAACCAATTATTAGAGTGAGTAGAAAAGGAGGTAGCCATATGTCAAAGTAGGATTAGCAAGGCTATGAAAAGGTAGGGCAGTATTAAAGAATGTAGAGAAATGTGGGCCTACTCTGAAGACAAGTACCCAAGTTCTGTATATCTTTTGTATATACCCAGTCCTTCTCTCCCTGTATCTTTCTGACTTTTCTGAGTTTTTCCCTGTCATTATCTTTCTTTATTTTTGCATATATGCTAATGTTTGATTTTCCTCTTATGTCTCTTGGTATCTCAAAGAGTTGGCATTAGGGAAAGTGGTATAGTCAGTCCCCAACCCTCTAGCTTCTGTGTTCCAGATTCTATAGTTCAGACTGGTGCTCATAGAGCCCAGAGTTCCAGAATGTTCCAATTTTTGATGATCACAGGATGAGTCTGAGGCAAAGAATCAGATAGAAGGGCTTTTGGGTGTCATGCAGACCTGGGGTACTGTGATAGTGATCTTGGCCACACTGATGGTTGCTACTATGGATGCCAAGATTTATGAACGCTGTGAGCTAGCAAGGAAGCTGGAGAAGGCTGGACTCAATGGCTTCAGAGGCTACACTGTTGGAGACTGTAAGATTTCCATTGCCCAAAGTCTTATCCATACTCCAATTTACCCACTTCCCTCAGACCCATGCCCCTTTGTAATTTTTTATCGTTTTTGTCCAGACACAATCTTTTCAGTCACCACCTGGTTATGATGACTAGTTTAATTTAACTGTAAAGTTGTTGTCATCATTGTCTTTACAATTTTTGTATCTACCATTAACACCATCATTACCATCAATATCATCACAACTATCACCATTCATCAGCAGCATCAATGATAGGTCACAAGAATCAACAATCTACAACCAAATCCTCAATGATAGTCACCAGAATCAATAATCCACAACTAATCTGATACCACCAGCTTCACAACTAAGATGACAAATATATTTGTATTCTCTCCTTTTCTCTTAGCCTTCCTTATTCTTATGTGTATGCCTACTTCCTAACTACTCTCCCTCTGTCCCAGGGCTGTGCATGGCACACTATGAAAGTGTCTTTGACACCTCCTTTGTGGACCACAATCCAGATGGTAGCAGTGAATATGGCATTTTCCAGCTGAACTCAGCCTGGTGGTGTAACAATGGTGTCACACCCACCCAGAACCTCTGCCATATGAATTGTAGTGGTAAGGCATCCCGGGAGGCACACAGAAGCCCTATCTGGTCCCATGTCATACACAGAAAGCAATGTCTTTTGTTCCTGGTTTTGTTTGTTTTGAGATAGAGTCTGTCTCTAGGCTGGCTCAGGGATTCTTCTGCCTCTGCCTCCTGAATGCTAGGATTAAAGGCATGTACTGCCACATTTGGCAAGAATGTCTTTTAAATCTTAATGTTTTGCTGAGGCAGAAAAATAATAGAAAAGGAAAAAATTATCTGGGTTGATAGAGGATGCTTCTTGAATCTTTAACCAGTCCACACTAAGAGATTGTTTATATCAGAAATAATGCAAATATCCATCATCTCCCCAACCTCATTTAAAATGCAAGCTGAAATTTTCTTGATGTTTGGGGTACAGGAAACTTTGGTCCTTATGAAATAGAGGTGCATCATTGTGGTGGTTGGGGGTTATTCATAACCAGTCAACATGATAGTCAAAGACAAACAGGATCATTCAACATGAGTTAAGATTTTATAACACCAGTCAACATGGCAGGTGAAGCAGTTTATGACTACATAGCAAAAATGAAAGTCATCTACAATTTGCCAACATCATAGATAAGGTTATTTAGGCCCTAAGAAATCCAGAAACCTTAGGGCCCTCAGACAATTTACTATGTCCTTAGTGCAGCAGGTCACCCCATTCTTCCCTCCCTCCATCAGACCTCCTCAACCGCCATATTCTGGATGACATCATGTGTGCCAAGTGGGTTGTAACCTTACATAGGAGTATGAAAGCCTGGTAAGTTCATGGGGGATGGTCTGGATTTTGGACAGCCACAAGTAATGATGCTACTGCTTCATCAACTTATCCACTTCATTTTTCCTTCCTTTTTTTGTTTCCCAGGGATTCTTGGAGCCAGCACTGTGCTGGTCATGATCTGTCTTAATGGCTCAAGGGATGTGATGTGCATCTGAAAACTGACTCAAGCAATACTGAGTGGTGATTTCATAAGGATAGAGATCCCATTTTTTCTTTTGTGCATTTAATAAAAATGGCATCTATAAATAATGCAAGATATACTGCCTGTCACATGCTTTGATTTTCTTTATGTTTTCTAGTGCTTGATAGTACTCCCATTCATTTTTTTCCTCCATAACTTCATAGCTCTAATCTGGAGATACAAGACCACTTTGGGGTGTGGAACAATGGTATAGTAATCAAGAACATAGATTCCCTTGGGTTTAAATATCTTATTTACCACTTACTGGTTGTGCTTCCTTTAAAGAATCACTGAATTTTTCTCTGCCTGTTTTCAAATCTGAAAAATGAGGATAACGAGAACAATAACTTATGCGGTTTATTTGAAGGATTCAACAAACTTATGTTTAGAAAACACACATAGTGCTTAGATAAAAACGTCTATTAAAGATCTGAATGTAGTAGTATATGCGTGTACTATCAGCACTCAAGTTTCAAAGGCAGGAAGATAACAAGCATAAGGTCAGCATGGCCTACATAGTGAGACCCTGCCTCAAAAATAGTCAGTTACAGATTTGGATATAAAGGGGTTGGGTGCAAGAATATAAAATATGTTTTACATTAAAAACCATCATTTCCAGATGAGATCACTAGAGGGTCTTTATTTAAGACATTTATCTCATTTACTTTATTTAAGACATTATTCTTCAGGGGAGAATGAAATAAAATATAGCTTACACAGTGTGAACTGAGAATTTAAAATATTCACATTTTCCACATGTGCCCACATACTACCATTCTAAGCCTCAACCTCCCAATACTTCTTTCATAATCAAAATCCAACGTTTCAAATGACAGATTTGGAATTTGGGCAAGAAATTCAATGGAAGCACAAAGTAATAATTTCTTTTATAGAACCTGGGTTTCAGGTTGTATATTGAAAGCTGCTACAAAAACTTGCCACTTGCTTTCATTTCCCTGGGCAGTCCCATTGGAAGTAGCTATTCTCATGAAGTAGTTGGTCATGTGCTTTGTAGTCCATGGTCAGGAGGTGGCTACTCAGCTCTGCAAAGCCTTGCTTTCAATGTTCATCAAAAATATACAGGAATGATCATTAGAAACTGTCATTTCAAAGCAAAGAGAGTTTCAAGATCCTTTCCTTAAGGTCAACTGGAATTCCCCTTTATTTGCCCCAATTAGTATAGATAAACAACTTTCACATCTCCATAGGGATAATTAAAGGGTGACATCATTCTGGGTATTGATAGATTTCTGAATGTGGTAGGCATTTATCAAAAGAAGCAGAAATAAACTCTGATGAATTTGTATATTAAATAGGTCTTCTAAAGCCTACTAGGCAGTTTATAGTCCTGCTTGGGAGCTTATAGTCTTCCCTGATCATGCTAGGGTAGAAATGTTGGCATTATCAACTGTTATTACTGCTTAAAACTGGAATGTAATACTCTAGTTGTATCTTCTTTACATTGTTCTGACTATTATAATAATTTGGAATTTTATAATATTTTCTTTAATAGTTGTTCCTTTAATGATAATATTTAAATGTTTAACTTAAAATTGATATTAAATTTGGAAACATATACACTTCCCTTCTGAGGAAATATGCTTATTGAAATTAATTAATTGAATTTCCATTGAAACTTATGTCCATATTTATGATGAGGTTTGTCTTCCAACTGACAGCTTTCATACATTCAAGATTTCTAATGATTTCATCATTGAACAATTTCTTTGATGAGAAATGATCATTCGATAGAACTACAATGCAAAAGTACAAAGGCCAAGGTTTTCACTTTAAGAAAGAGGATATTCCTATTCCTTTTACCGAGAATGACCTTCACCCAAAAATGGCTGGTGCTGAATTTTAAGCTCAACTGACATACCTCAGAAAAGCACAACTTCCCATCACCATTTACACTTTTATTTTTATTTTTGATTTTCCTATGACAGATTTTCCATTTTCACTTCTTTGTTTTCTCTTATCTATAAATTCTCTAATCCATGATGAACTTTGACGTCTGGAAAGTTTCCAATTCAGAGCAGTCATAGAGTTTCTCTGCTGTGTGAGTTCTCTGATGCACAGTGAGTTCGGATTTCTCTGAATGCTTTGCTACACTTATCACATTGATAGGGTTTCTCTCCTGTATGGGTTCTTTGATGAATAATGAGGTATGATTTTGGGGAGAAAGATTTCTCACATATATTGCACTCATAGGGTTTTTCCCCTGTGTGAACTCTTTGATGAATAATGAGATAGGATTTCTTGAAGAATGCTTTATCACACCCGTTACATTCATATGATTTTTCCAATTTTTCTCTTGTATGAGCTCTCTGATGTAACATGAGGTATGATTTTCTGGAGAAGACTTTTACACACACAGTACATCCATCTGTTTTTCCCCTGTATGAATTTTCTGATGAGCACTAAGGCTCAGCTTAAGGGTAAAGGCTCTTCCACATTCTGAACACACATAAGGTTTTTCTCCTGTATGAATTCTTTGATGTCTATGCAGTGTTGATTTTTCTCTTAAAGCTTTGCCACATTCATTGCATCCAAAAGGTTTCTCTCCTGTGTGTGTTCTCTGATGTACACTGAGGTGTGCTTTTTGGTTGAAGGCTCTCCCACATTCTGAACATTCATAGGGCTTTTCTCCTGTGTGAGTTCTCCGATGTATAATGAGTTTTGTCTTTTCTCTGAAGGCTTTGCCACATTCATTGCATACATATGGTTTCTCTCCTGTATCGGTTCTTTGATGTATATTCAGTGTTGATTTCTCTCTGAAGTATTTGCCACAATCAGCACATTCAAAAGGTTTTTCTCCTGTGTGTGTCCTCTGATGTACATTTAGATGTGCCTTTTGGTTGAAGGTTTTCTCACAATCTGTACATTTATAGGATTTTTCTCCTTTGTGAGTTCTCCGATGTATAATGATATTTGTCTTTTCTTGGAATGCACTGCCACACTCAGTGCATACATATGGTTTTTCACCTGTATGTGTTCTTTGATGTATATGCAGTGTTGATTCCTCTCTGAAGGATTTGCTACATTCATTACAGTCAAAGAGCTTGTCTCCTGTGTGCATTTTTTGATGTAGTCTGAGGTGTGCTGTGTTGTTGAATGCTTCTCTGCATCCTGCCCATTCATAAGGCTTTTCTCCTAAGTGACTGATCTGATGAACAATAAGGAATGAACTTGGGCTGGGGATTATTCTACACTCAGGACATTCGTAGCTTCTGGCTCCAAGTTGAGTTAAGTCATGCTGAACAAAGTTATAAATTTGATCTTTACCATACATATTATTGTCATGGGATTTCATTCCATCGTTTATCTCATGTTTGCTGGGAATTAATAATTCCTACATCTATTGCATTCATAACATTCCTGAGTTGCAAAACTCAGACTACTAAGATTGAGTAACCTAAACTATCATTAATACTTTTCCTAAATGAGTTATTCATATAGGTTGTGGGTCCTGAAGAAACTACTCATGTGCTCTGAGGAAGTGGGCTAACAAATTCATCATATTCATAACTTCTTTCTTCAGTCACATTTTTCTCAATAATGGATATAGTCTGCTCCAAGTGTATATTTTGATTTTCCTGATGCCACGCCAGGTAGTCTTCAGCTTGCCCAACTTCTAAAAAGAAGAATAATAAACCAGACTCTGTAAATACACCTAATCAGAAGCAGGCTTCTGATGGTGTTGATTTTTAATTTCTTCTAAGTCTATATACTGCTTAGAAAGAGAGTCTAAGTATATATCTCTCTTATACTCAGAGATTGAGGGAAGAAAACCCAAGATGATCCAACAGACATTGAAACAGAAAATAACAATAAATTTAAGTGATATAACTGTTAGTTTAAAACTGGGGAAACTAGAAACAGGTTGAGAGAGCCATGAATAGGAAAAGTGATACTGGAAAGATAGTAAATCCAGATTTGTGCTCACGGACATCTAGATTGCAAAGATCCTTTTCAGAAAGGCTAGAGATGATTTAAGTGAATGAAAAAGGAAGCAAAATGAATAAACAAGAATGGGGTTCAGTTTCTTAACAGCTCATTCAAAGGTTACCATGAGACAAACATAGTAAACTAAGAATTTTGAATGAGTAGTAACAGTATATATAACATTTAAGAAGATATTTTTGAGGTTTTAAAGATGTAAATCTTTCACCAGAGCATCTAAGGTTTTGCTCTCACCATCTTCCAAATCTCCATTCTTACCTTTGCAACTTGAACTCGGGATTTCTCTCTTTATGATACCAAGGGTTCCTTGCTCCAAAGAGGCAATCACTTCTGGCTTGGTAATAGGATACCCTGTAGTGGGAAATCATACAAGACTAGAGTACTTTGTGTGACATTCAATTAAGAAAATCAGTAAGGTATGCTTTGGTAAGGGTATGTTTTACATGGGTAATTAACATCTTGTTTAAGAGAAAATAAGAATTTAATCTGTAGAACCCAAAGTATAGAAATACTTTAGAGACAGAAAATTACATAATTGGGGATCCCATGAATTACTTAACAAACCATCCTTACCCAGTGAGACAAGATGGCTATAATTCTCTAGCATCACATCTCTGTATAGGCTTCTCTGAATAGGATCCAGTTGATTCCACTCTTCCTGGGTGAAGTCTACAGACATATCCTTGAATGATACTGATCCCTGTAATTGCATGCTTTTATTCAATTAGTTTGGTTAAAATTAGTGATACCATTTCTCTCAAAATGTTATTAAATATTTGTTTTAATAGTCTTTTAAAAATTGAAACATTAAAATTATACATATTTATGGAAAATAATATGTGTGTGAGAGAGAGGAAGAGGGAAGGAGAGTGAGGAAGTAAGAGAGAAAGGGAGAGATAGAGAGAGAGGAGAGATCAGATCAGGCTAATTGAAGTGATAATAGTCTTTATGATAAACCAAATATTCCTCAAGGAGAAGATATTGTTTTACCATTTTAAAAATTGTTAGGGATTAGGAGTGTAGCTCAATGGTAGAATACTTGACCAGCATGCATATGCCCCTAGCTTCAACCTCATCACTACAACAGCTTCCTTCAAGATCTGCAATATCTAATCAAAGCTAAGGGCCCACATACTATAGAAACTGTTAATAACTAATAAGATAAATATTGACAATCCAATAGGAAAAAGAAAAATATTTAAAATGTTAAATAGATATTTTACAAAAGACAGTGTCCAAATAGTGAATAAACATTCAAAAAGACGCTTAAGATCATTAGTTTCAGATAAACACATATTTAAGCCACACTGAGATACTAGCATCTTCCAATAGAACAATAAAATTAAGACTAACAACTTAAATGTTGGCAGTGATGTGGAGCAACACAAAATTTCACACCTTGATGGTAGGAGTAAAATGGTAAAGACATTTTGGAAAATGGCTTGGTAGAATTGCTAAAACTGAAAACTAACTTATGAAGTTGCAACTTCACTCTTTGGTATCTATCTAATGGAAATGTGCACACAGGTTCACTAATACATAAGCAAAGTATTCACAGAAACATTGTTTATAATAGCCAAAATGGAAGCATCCATTAGCAGTAGATTTGAAGTGTAACTGTGAAATATTTATACAATATAATGGTATTCAATAACAGAAATAGAACACACTACTGATACCTAAAATAACAAGGATGTATATCGAAAACATGATGGGCTGGAGATATATCTCAGTGGAAAAGTGCTGACCTAACATTTGGGAGACCCTGGTTTCCATTCCCAGCATCAAGAAAAATCATGACAAGTGAAAGAAATCAGATCCAAAATAATAATGTATGTATATTTCCATTTATGTGAAATACAAGAAGAGAAAAACAAATTATGATGATGAAATAAGAAAGTGGTTACTATAAAACAAGAACTAATGTTTGGAAATGGCATGGAAGCTTCTGGAAGGCATGCCATTTCTTCCTCCTTTTTGATCCAAGTGTTTTTAATCTGTAGATGTTCATAAAACTGTATACTTTATATACTTTTCTACTTACATTATAGTTCAGTAAATCTACCTCATAATTCTTTTGTCTAAGTTATATTCCACAAAAGGTTTAAAAATATGAAGGCAAACATTTTAAACCTCCAGTGAAAAAATAAAACAGCAAGTGAAAAAAATCACAAGAGAAATATAAAAAGAGAAAAACTTAAAGATGTTAAACCATACTGACAAATACAAACCAAAACATAAGATATTTCCAGTTATCATATTGCAAATCTTAAAACTATGACAGGAGTATTCACAGGGGTCTTTTCACTCATTATTAGAGAAGCCATCCACTTGTATTAACATTTCAAACTGCAGGTTGTCAATATCTGTGCAAGTTCACAACACACTCACTTTTTTAAACAGAAACTTTAGAAATGCTCATCTCTGAAAACATGTGACAAGGGATCACTACCACAGTAAAAGAAATTACACAGAGGACCTTCAACATGAAGTTCATCAATAAATCATGGTGTGTGAATGCAAGAGAAAAATACAGCTGTTCAAAATATTCCTATGTGAAGTAGTATAGTAATGAGGAGCGGGCCGTGTTCCCACCACCCAGCTCCCAGCCACAGGCTAGCTTACACCCGAAATAAACACACGGAAATTGTATTAATTAAATCACTACCTGGCCATTAGTTCTAGCCTCTTGTTGGCTAACTCTTACATATTAGCTTAACCCATATCTAGTAATCTGTGTATCACCATGGGTTGTGGCTTACCGGGAAGATTCTAATCAATGTCCATCTTGGGCTGGAGCAGCATGGTATCTCTCACACTTCCTTTCTTCCCAGAATTCTGTTCTGTCTACTCCACCCACCCAAGGGCTGCCCTATCAAAAGGCCAAGGCAGTTTCTTTATTCAAACAATGAAAGCAACAGAAATAAAGATGGACCCTCCTACACCATTTCCCCTTTTTCTGTTTAAACAAAAGAGAAAAGCTTTCATTTTAACATAGTAAAGTTACATATATTAAAACAGTTATCAAGTAAGAATTACAGTTACAATATTTTTATATATTTTATCTTTTATCATAACTAAGGAAAACTATAACTATAACTATCCATTCTTCAACTCCATCAGACTCCAGAAGGATAGAATATTACCTAAGTAAACAAGAA
>JAQHUG010000628.1:0-19134 GCA_028555095.1 Dicrostonyx torquatus
TTAGTTACTTTCTTCTCATGACTTGGCCAATTTATTGATTGCATAAGAATTAAGCTAGTTGACTGAGATGGAGGGGGTGGGCCTTGGGCTTCCCATAGGACAGGGTATCCTGCACCATCTTAAGGAAGCAGGGGGAGGGCAGTGGGGTAGTGGGGGAGCGGGAGGGCCGGGAACAAGGGGAGTAAATGTAAATTTTTCTTTTAACAATAAAAATTTAAAAAAATAGTAATGTGTAATTTCCGATGAGTGGTGAATGAATGTATGACTGCTTGTAATGGTTCTACAGCCCTGTAGCTACAGGATCTGATTGGATTCCAACCTATGCTCCATGAAGTCATTTCCCCTGAACCAGCACTCACCTCGCAGTAATACAAGATGATCAAGCTCAGGGATACACATCTGTCCCTAAGGCAAGGCAGGCATGTGCTTGAGGGAGAAGCTGGTCTTTACCACCCCCACGCTATGTGTCACACGGGGTTAGACATATACAAACTCCTCCAGTTCCTAGTTAGGGAACAGTCCCAATGTGAGACACTCATGGTCCTACAGATCACACTTGACAACTTTAAAAGAGGACTTACCACTACCTGAGGAATTCTGATCAGGCCTTCCAAATCAGACTCTCTTTGACGTCATTCTAGATTTGACTCTGATTAACAGGGCCTGAGAGGTCCGTATGGGACTGCCGGGCTGCCCAGACCATTTCTCATGTATTGATTCATGCTGTCTGTCTAGGATGGTGTCACTATCAGAACCTTCTCAGCCCGAGACCGTATTGTCTGAAAAGACTATTAAGCCTGAAAACACCGAGAGAGCATCCCTACTAGCTTCTCCAGAGGATGACATTTACACCTCCTCCATATCAGCTTGGAGGCAGTGGTGACAAGGTCACCTGATCACGTCCCTCCAACCACACCCACCATGCTCACCAATCTCATTGGGCCAGCCAGCTCTGCCAAAAGCTGATTTGCTGTGTTCCAGGGATGATCCTATTCTAATGGAATTGCACTGAGGGAAATGTCAGGCCTTCCCACCCAAGAAGATGGCAGCTGTGTTATCCAGCCACATAGGTGCCTAAAGACAAGGGAGAGCCCTTCCCTGATGGTTGAGATATTTAAAAAGAGATTTTTCTCCTCACAGCCGGACTTAAAGGACTAATTCCGGAAATGACAGCTCCCAGCCTAGTCCCACAAGCTCATGAAAGAATACATATGGAAAAAGTGCCCTACAGAAATTGTTGCAATGATATGTGGTGATCCCCAGGTTGCCAGCATTGAGCCACGCAAGCGAAGCCTATCTGCAATGTACCCGGAACAACCTCAACTGGGACCCGAGGCCCCACACTGACGCAGAAGCAGTGGTCCTACACATCGGAACATCTGGAGGTGGAAGTGGACGTGGACTTTACCAATGCGTGTGGGTCGTGATGTCCACTTCTGCAGGCCAGGTGGAAGCCTACTTGGAACTCCCACACATGCTACCATCCCCAGTCATCAGAGCAGCTGAGAGAATGAAGAGGACTTTAAAACAGCACTGGCCAAACATTGCCAAGAAACAGACCTCCCTTGGCAGAAATTCTGCCACTTGTCTGTTTAGTGGGCACTGCATGCCCTTCAAATGTAGCTGCTCTCCTTTTGAGATCATGTGTGGCTACCTGCCTCTACCACTTCCCCAAGGACTCAAAGGACCTCAAGGAGTGTGAAACACCTACCTACAGCGGTTCTTCAAAGATGTGGCTCACACTGCACAAAACTGTTCACTCCCTCAGCTCTTGAGATTGCAGGCCTCCAGAAGTCACTAGAGACACTGTACCCACACCAAGGCTGCTGTGGACCCAAGCCAGGGATGGACTGGGGCAGCTGTTCCAGACCTGCCTCTGAAACTGACCAGCTCAAAACTACCTCAGAATGAAGACAGACTATGGATAAGTGACCAGAGGACAACTAGATGGTTATAGATTGTGGGGTAACCTGTTGATCTTATCCTAGATACTAATCATGTGTGGACCTCACCATGAGTGGGGCCTAAAGGGAGCTTCCAGAGGGTAAAAGAGTTAAGGCTATAATGGGCCTTTGGTTGTCAGGGGAGACCAGAGAGGAATAATATGGGAACTGATCATTTTTAAAGCCCTCCATGGGTGGGCAGTGGTGGCGCATGCCTTTAATCTCTTTGAGTTCAAGGCCAGCCTGGTCTACAGAGGGAGTTCCAGGACAGCCAAGGCTACCCAGTTAAACCCTGTCTTGAAAAACCAGAAGAGAAGAAGAGGAAGAGGAAGATGAGGAAGAGGAGGGAGTGAAGTAAAATAAAGTAGACCAATCATTAAATGTTGATTGATTGATTCGTTTGGTTGCTTAATGCAGTAGTTGTACTGCCTGTTTGCCAAGAATCACTCACCACCTGGAGCAGGATGACCTGCACAAGTGGCGGAAACAATGGGCTGTTGCCGCTCAAGTGAGTAAAATCTCACTTGCTTGCCCAGCCTTGTGGTTTAAAACAAGAATACAACCCGCACCTGGCATCGAAGCCTTTCAGAAGCTATTCTGGCTTCCATGTTCCATGACATCTCCTCTCTTCCACTCCCACTGGTGTCGGAATGCTTATTTCAGAAAGGTTGCAGCCCAGCGCAGCCAGATTGGGATCCTCTGTAGCTCCCTGTGGATTCCATTACCCGCAACGCTGCTGTCCCACAGAAAGCAAAGGAGAATGGCCAAAAACAAATATGCTTAAAAATGTTCCAAAATTAGTTAGAGGTATCAGAGAAAATGGCTAAGAATATCAAAATCACCCCAGACCCAAATCAAGAAAAATGTTTTAAAATGTCTACAGATTTCATGTCGTCTCTGTCAGCGAGTCTGCCAAACAGAGCATCACAGACAGAGCAGCTTTCACAGGAGCAATTTCTTTCTGACACTTCTGGGGGCTGGGAAGTCCACGGTCACCGTGCCAGCGTGGACAGCACGGCCTGATTCGCCTTCCTTTCTTTGTACACAAACCAGATTCTCCCTTAGAGACACCAATCCTACCCCTACGACACCATTCAGCCTGAAGAACCACCTGGAAGCTTTATTCCCAAAAGCACTCGCTTCCACGTGTACATTTGGGGGACATAAGTCTCACTCCTCTGCATATGCTATACTGAAAGATCAAAGAGAAGCCCGAAGGCAGCCCGAGAGTCCGCACTGACTGTGCAGAGAAACAAACGTCAAAAAACCTGCGGAGAGAATAGGAATGGGGTATATTTTAAAAAGAAGAAAAGAAAAGGCCAACTCAGCTTTACAGTCTGAGAATATAATTCAAAGAAGGCGACGATTAACTTCATCAAAGTCAAGTCTGAGATGTTCACTGCCCACAGATTATCTCCGCGAGGAAAGGACATTTGTGAAGGGTGGCACGGTGTCAAGCTGGAACTGCGTCCAGGTTGGGTGGGGCAGCATGAGATCCGACTGCACAGAGAAGTGTGTGTAAAAACTAGCCAATGCTGGCGAACACTGTTAATTCCAACTCCTGCTTTGCATATCACACTGCATGTGTGTGTGTTGCCACTAACAACTGGTCATTTTTAAATGTCTGGCCGCTTCCTGTGGATCTACCATTATACTGCATTAAGAGGATTTTGGTACCATGCACAACAGTTTCAAAATCCTGAAATCAGGATAAATTTAACAGCTGTGACTAGTATCTGCAAGATGTTGATAAGATAAAGAAGATCACCGTAGCTGCGGAGGCGTGCTCGCTTGGGATCCAGAGACTCCTCATCTTTAAAGAGTCTCTGGCCCCAAACTACATCCGAAGACTCAAGGAAGTAAGAAACACAAACCCCAATTCATGTTTTGCTTTGTTTTGTTTGAGGCAAGGTGTATCTGGAGGATTCTCTTCTGCCTGCCAGCTCCCAAATAGCTATTCTGAAGCTCAATATTAATTACAAACTGTTTGGCCAATGACTCAAGGTTCTTATTGACTAGCTCAGAATAAAAATTAACCCACTTCTAATAATCTGTATATCGCCACATGCCCGGTGGCTTATGGGCAATACTCTGGCATCTTACTCCTTTGGCCACTGCTGGCACCTCCAAGATTCTGCCTTCTTTTTCCCTGTATCTTTGCTTGGATTTCTCACCTGGTTCTAGTCTGCCTGGCTTTTGGTCAAATCAGATTCTCTATTAACCAATGGTAATAAAACATATTCACAGCATACAGAGGGGCATCCTACATCAGCAAGATTTCTCTGTGCAACCATGGCTGTCCTGTAGACCAGGCTAGAGATCTGCCTGCCTCTGCCTCCCAAGTGCTGGGATTAATGGCATGCACCACCACTGCCCAGCCCAATTTATGCTTTTGTAGAAACAATACGGAGTCTAAAATTTACATGGAAATTTAGGGGAGAGGAGAATTATTTTAATAGTAAGTTCAAAACTATGGAATCAGCTCTAAGAACAGACATATGGAACAAGGCACAGCCTAGAATAAGCCCATTCGTTGTTCACAGACTGAGAAGCAACGAAGTATCAAAGCAATTCAAGTAGGAACTGTACAACTACATTTGTATAATGGAGACTGTGTGATCGTTTCCCAGCTGCCCACAGAAACTGTATTAATTCCGACACTGCTTGGCCCATGATTCAGATGTATTCCTAACTAGCTCTTACATTTCTATTAACCTGTGTATCTCCACGAGGCTGTGGTGTGGCGCACTCTCACGATGCAGGGAGCCCACAGGCAGTTCTAGATGGGGGCTGCCACCCTATTTTCCTTTATTGAAAGAATCCTGAATCTAGAAACAACAGTGGCAGCCATCTTCTCCTCTCCCGTGATATACGCTGGGCCAGGAGAAGCAGTGACATTCAGAGCAAGGTCTGTCAGTGGCAGGAGCCAAATTTTAACATTGTTGGCTGAGACCCTGAGAGCGTGCCTTGTGCAGTGATTCCCTTTTGCATTGTAGCATACGACAAGGAAAGAACATGTGGGCGGCTGTGACCCCAGCACTGTGGGGACTTAAAACTGACTCCAGAAAGTCGAATATGCAAACGAGCTTGTGAAAGGTGAGCAGCTCTCTGAGGGCTCCACAGCTCCCACCAGACAGCACTAATGGAGTGTTCCAGGTCCTTCGAGAAAGCTCCTGACGTGCCACTGAGTAGCAGTCACTTAGGCTTTTCTTTGGAGTGGGGGGGGGGCTGTGCCTGTCATGCACCCTTCCTTCTTTGATCAGTGTAGATCTGTTTTGAAATAATGTAACAACTGGTTTGGTTGCTTGTTTTCCTGTTAATATTCTCACGGTATGGGGATGGGGCATTGTGTTGCAGAGATGGCTCAGCAAATAAGAGTACTGGCTGCTCTTCCAGAGGACCCTGGTTTGGTTCCCAGCACCCACATAATGGCCCACAATCTTCTGTAACTCCACTCTACTGGGATCTGACACCTTCTTCTGGCCTCCACGGGCATTACACACACATGGTGCACAGACACACATTCAAACACTCATCACATAAAATAAAAATAAGTAAAATTTCCAAAAGTTTTTAATATTCTCATTATTTAAAAGTCTTGTCTTTTATACTATATTTTTGATTCTATATATCGTTTTATATCAGTTGTGACCAGTAATATAGACATTAGATTTCACTTTTAATCCACATGAGAAAAAAATTACTAAAACTAAATTTGGCTAGACCTTATTTTATGAATTTTAGAACATGTTTGTAGCAATGAGGATGTTTCTTTTTTCATTGAAAAGGTAAATTACTTCTTTCCTTCCAACCAACTATTAAGATTACACTCCGCATAGCCTGGTGTAGTCTTATGTTCTGTGCAAGCACTGAATGAACTTCTTGACTTCCTTTTAAAAAGTGACACACGCTACTCTGCTTTCATTTTTGTTGCTGACATAAAATATTCTGACAAAAAGCAACTTAGGAGAGAAAGGGTCCATTCGGGTGAAAATTCTAGGTCCGCGACTGTCACAGCCATGTCACAGCCATGACAGCATCAGCTTGAGACATCGCGTCCACAGTACAGAGAGAAAAGCACACTTGCCGGGCGGGGGGCCCACTCACCTGCCTACCAGGTCGCCCACCCACTCACCTGCCTGCTGGCCCACAACTCCCCCGCCGCCCCCTCTTCTGCCTTCCTCTGTCCTCGTCCTCACCCAGTTCAGGATCCCTTACTTTGTGAATGGTACTGCCCACAGTGGGCTGCATCGCTTAAATCAGCTAAAACTATCTATCTCCAACAGACACACCCACAGGCCAACAAGATGTGGACAATCCATCACTGAGACTCTCTTCCCGGGTGATGCTGGATTGTATCAAGTTGACAGTTAAAGCTATCTATTATACATGGTTTCCTTCAGATTTAATTTTTTAAAAAGTTCTAAAATTAGATTATGGGCTAGGGAAATGGCTCAGTTGTCAAAGCCCTTGCCCCACACACTAAACAAAACCCTGGCACAGTGGCACACATGTGTGACTCCATCATTGGGGAGGTGGTGACAGGCAGGTATCTAAAGCTCACTGGCCAGACAACTCAGACAAATTGAGACCCTGTCTCAAAAGATGAAGTGATCAAGTAAAACACCCAGAATTGACTAGGCCTACACACACACTCGCACACGTACATACACCCACGTGAACATATGCGTACACCACACAAAAGTTTAGAAATTAAATAATTAATATAATTAGATTGTTAAGATGTTTGCCCCATTCTGATTATACTAATCTGCTCTATTCGCTTGTATTACACAACAATGTCCACTAGAGGGCGCACACGGCAAATTAAAGAAGGCTTGAAACGTGACTAGGATCCCAATCCAAGTCAAATTCGCCAGCCTGTTTATGTGATGGTTCTTATACAGTGACATCATGGAGAAACAGCCATGGCGGCAGAGATTAAAGTCACGCACAGGCCTACAGCAGTCTCACCCCGACCAGACTTGGTCTGGCTTCTAGATTGCTGTTCTGTGTCTGAATAATCCTAATGTCCCCAAAAAATCCACATCCTAAGAGCTTGGTCTCAGGGACATGTAATGGGGAGGTGAGGGGACTATGAGAGGTGAGGTCTAGTAGGAGATTAAATGTGTGGTCTTGTAGAAAACTGTCCTCCTCCCCCGCTCTCTCCTGAGTGTGTGTGTGTATTCAATGTCAGTATTTTGCGTCTTACACACACTTCACCAGATGCCAACCAAATGACATCACCTGATCACACACTTGAACCTCCAAAACTGCTTAATTGTTCTTTACAACGTTAGCAGTCTCCCCGGCATTTTATTGCATCGATGCAAAACTAGCTAATCGACATATAAATTGTAAACATCGTGGTTCCCTGTTATGGTACCTGGTACCATCCCTCAAGGATGCCAGTAGCCCTGGGTAATAGCTGGAACCTTGTATCCAGAGACTGGAATCAGTTCATCCTGACTAAAATTGACATAGACTGTTGATATAAGTACTTGTTGCCCCTGCTCAGAGTGCCTTCGCTGGCACCACTGGTGTTCAAAGTCATAGGTCAAAAACAAGATGCGGCAAATGAGATATGTGAACTGCAAATATTAAGATTTATTCTGACATTGATGTCCAAGGTACCTCTCACCTCCCCTAGTCCTACCCCTGCATGATATATATGATTCGTCTCCATGAAACCACACATGGCACCATGTTGGACCAAGGAGCCTTTGAGCAACTAAAGGAGAAAACACCAGGCACACGGACCCCCCCCCCCGATCAAATCAGACGCCATATCATGTGGGACTGATGGCAGCGCTGAAGTCACCTATACAAGCTGAGGATCCAGGTATCCACTCGAGTGGAAAGTCCTTAGTGACTGAAACACTTGACTCAAACACTGAAAGATAGAATCAGGCTTGGGTCCACTCAACATCACTCAGAGGCCTACTGGGAGCGTTTTGGCTTCCCACTACTGCTAGTCTAGCCCACGGGTAGCCCACAAAAAGAAGATAGTGCTTACACTGGGGTACAAACTAAGAGTTTCCCAGGCCCTGGACAAGAAGGCTACCCACCCCACCACCCCGCTCTCCTGTTCTCATGCCAACAGACCATCACAGAAAAACAAAGCAACAACCCCTCGGCATCATGTGAGGGGAGGGTGACCGTCAGCATCACCGAGGGGGTGCTTGCTGTACAGGGTGAGGACCGTGGGGGTGAGTTTACAACCTGCTGTCTCTGCCTAGTTTATTCCAGCTTGGACTGTAAATGATAAAAACACAGCCACAACGGCCTGCCGAGGAGACAACAAAGAGGAATTAAGACTCTCAGGAATGCTCGTCTCCGTTCTGCCAGACTAGCCAAGACACTGGCTAAAGTGGAAAGAGTCCACAATGGGCTACTTAGAGAAATGAGGTGGAGAGCCAATGATCTCAGAGCCAGCTGCAGAAGTGGGAGCTGAGAGCCCACTGCAGCCATCTGACCTGGCAAACCTGTGACAGGGAGGAGTAAATTCATCTCAGAGGACTCTGGGTTGTGTGAGCTGACAACAAAAGCCACCTAGGGTGCTCCCTCACCCAGACTCCAGAACGACGCTGTGGGAGCCTGATTTAAATGTTCCCCTGGTTTTTCTGACCATCGTGAGCTTGGAAACCAGTGGCTTCAACCGCTCTCTGGTAGTGAATGGGTTAAATCTGTATCTGTAAGATCCTTGTGTGATCACAAAACGAAATTTCAAGATCTCTCCCAGTATCACAAGTCTAACATCCAGCTAATTACTCATTACAAACTAATAGCCACTAAGTTTTAAAGAGCTAGATTTTCAATTAATCCTGGGATGACTATTTGTTGCCAGAAGAACTGACTGTAGCCATTTGTGAAAGTGACACATTCTCTGAGTATGCCACATGTTTTATTGATTTTACTTCATAAGATGCTGGTGACCTGTTCCAATGTGTGTATGTCACTATATTAGTCAGAATAGACAAGGTGATGCTGTGGCAACAAGCTCCCAAATCTGTGATTCAGTACAGCAAGAGTCGGTAACAAAGTCGTCTCTCCAGACTGGCCCTCCAGCTCACTACCTAGACTCTCTAGAATCAGTTGTATTATCCCGCAAGAGAAGAAGCCACTGAGGGCCAGTTCTGCTGTATGCTCAGAATGGGGTCCTAACTGCACACCGGAAGACCAGCAGTGCTACACTAGTTATATTGTAATATATATATTACATATATACTATATATAATCGATATATATAAACAATATATATTACACATATAATAGGGATAGGGTATGGGAAGGTAGGAAAGAAAATATAATTGCATGTTCGTGTGTTCATATATTCGTATTCAAGTAAACAAGTTTTGCTTGTTTTAATTCAATGGATGCAAGTTATTTTTGCATGATTTAAATTTTTAATTTTACATTTAGTTTGCATCCTTATGGTAAACAAAGAAAATATAAGAACTCTCAATCTAACACCTGGAAGGTAGCCATATGTATTCTTAAAGCTGGAGTCACTGTTCGCATTTATCTCACGTGTTTGCTCTGCTCATCAATGGAGATTTCATTCAATCACTAATAATTTTGGTCCAATATCTCTCTGGGCCTTCATTATCCCATCTGTAAAATAAAGACATTTGAAGAGAGTGCATCTAAGATGCCTTTCACCTACGGATGTGCAAACACACAACCCTACGATATCTGTTCTCTCCTTCTCTCTTACCCTCCACAACTGCACCCCGGACCCTAACACCTGGCAGAAGACTTTGTGCCAGCCTCCCTACATCTACCTCCAAGGCCCAAGGCAGCTTGCAGTGCTCAGCCTAACAGCGTCTTTAGAGTCCGTGTGCACTGTGATGTACAAGCGTCATTATAGCCCTAAGACTCGGGCCAGAAGCACCGAGTGCTTGGGATTCTAACCTCGGTGAGAAAACAACAATGAAGTCAGTTCCCCCAGTATATTCCGAAGGCGTTAGGACTATTTTTTATTTTACTGTATGTATTCATTTAATGTTATGTGTGTTTTGTTTATATGTGTGTATGTATGTGCAACTTATGCGGGGTTGTGTGTGTGTGTGTCTGTGTATGTGTGTTTGGTGCCCACAGAGGTCAGAAAAGGGTATCAGATACTCTAGATTCTGGAGTTACCTCCATGTGGGAGCTGGGAATCGAAGTCGGGTCCTCGGGTCCTCTGGAGCAGCATGCTCTTAACCACAGAACTCTTGCCTCAGCCCTGGCTTTTTCGCTTACAGCTGTACACCCTTCTGCTTAGGACAGCTCCTAGAACATAGTTGCAGACTCAGTATTTGCCATTTCAGTAAGTGAGTCTAACCTCAACTCCACCCCCGTTTTAGAGCATGCTTCGGAACTCACCATCTGCTTCTCTAGCAACAGAGAAATGATTACCTAATGAGATCCTCCAGCCCACTGTTTCTCCCAGAGGCAGGCCTACCTGGAGAACGACGGTGTCCAACTCTATTCAGACTGCTAACACAGCCGCTGAGGGACCGAGAGATGAGCACTCAAGACAGTAAACACCAGCTCTGAGAGAGGAAACGCAAGCTCCAACAACAACCACCTCTTAGGCGCAAACTGTGCTTTGCTTGACAAGGCATTTATGTCCATGCTTAAAATCCTGCCTTGCAGATTGGGCGAGAACAAGATTTTCTGAATTCAGTGTTTAATGTCTACGGTTTTCAGCACAGAAGCCAGCAGGGGGCGTACAAGCTCCTTAATGCAGCACATCCTGCAGAATCTGAGGCTGATTCTGCACTGGAATACACATTGAAGGCTCTGTCACTGCCTCTTTTGACAACATAGAGACTGTTCTATAATGCAGAAGGGGACTTGGCAGCAGACGGTGTATAGTGAGGACAGTGCATAGAAATCCCTCCTTTACCACCATCGGACTGTAGAGACCCAGGCATGCCGGAGACCTAAGTAAGAAGCATGGCTGTACGCCCAAAGGTAAGCCTCACTCACCATGAACCAGAGTCCTTTCAAAGTTACCTAACAATGATACCTCACTCTCTGTCTTAGACAGGGCTACTATCGCTGTGATGAAACACCGTAACTAAAGAAACTTGAGGAGGAAATGGTTTATGGCTCACACTTCCACATCCTGTTCACCATTGAAGGAAGTCAGGACAGGAGCTCAAGCAGGGCAGGAACCTGGAGACAGGAGCCATCGGCTGCTTATGGTTTGTTGACCCTGCTTCCTGGCTTGCTCAGCCTGCTTTCTTACAGAACCACCAGCCCAGGGATGGGACCACCCACAATGGGCCGGGTGCTCCCCATCAGTCACTGATTGAGGAAATGCTCTACAGCATTAGCTTACGAGGCAGTTTCTCAGTTGACTCTAGTTCCTGTCATGGTGACATGAAACTCTCCAGCACACTCTCTAAGCCTCTGGTATTCTTCTTGTAAATGGTAAGGCTAGAAAGAGACTGCAAAGGCATCAGGCAACGCGCATCTGTTGCCTCTGAAATTGACACAGTCCCTCCTGAATGAAGGAAGCTTGTAAGACTCAAGAAGCTGCATACAGGGCTCAGGAAATCCATGAAACTTACAAGCCCCAGGAAGCAGAGAAAGATGTAGGATGCACTCGGTTCCTCCCAAGATTTTATAAGCAGCAAACAGTTGCTGGGAAGAGACTTCCATAGAGCCGTATGAAATGATGCAGAAGAGGTCCTTCTGTTACCCATGCTCATTTAAGTTATGCCCACACTTCTGGAAGTAACCCCAACTTCATGGGATGACTCGGGTGAAATTGCTTCTTTGATCTGTCATCAACCCAAGGTAAAGAGAAGCTTGCTCACCTCTCCTCAGGAGAAATCACACAGCACTTATACTTCACCATTCTTCCCTTTGACTAGGCCCAGAAAAAAAAAAAAAAAGCAAGTTATTTACCCTAAATCAAACGGCTGTGTGGGTCCTGAAGGAGCAGAGCAAACTCCATTTTGAGAAAGAACTCCATTTTAGACAGGACCTAACTAGGAGGGAGAATGCAGCCCAGCAAAATCATAAATGTTCCCAAGAAACTGTCCTTTTAGGTACTGATTAACCACTGTTCCGTTTTGAAATTTCCCTATGCCCCAGCCAATGAATTCAGAAGTTGTATAGTTTTACCCAATCCCTAGACGTCAAGCCTTGCGCCACCCTGCTTGCGGTTTTCCCCTTTAAAATCCCTTACCCTGAAGACCCGGGGCATTCTCCTCCACCTGTTGTGATGGATTCCAGTCCGAGTTAGCTAACTTGTAATCAATAAACCCCAGTGTGTTTGCATGAGATGCGGGCTCTGTGGTGGTCTCTGAGAGCCCCATGACACAGGCGTGACAGGTACAGAGAGTGTGGTGCTTTGGGCGAGATGTCCCACACAGTCCCAGAAGTGTGAAGACTTGGTCCCCAGTTGGTGCTATTTGAGGAGGCTTCCAAGGTGTGGCCTGAAAGACCCCAACCCTAAAAATTAAGGACACCCATATAGGAAGGCACTGAGATAAACAAGCTTGTTACTTGAACCCTAGTCAGTTCCCCTACCTCCCACCCACTAGGAAACCAACTAGTTGCCAAAACAGGTTGCAGCTGGAGCACTCAGTTAAGAAAAACATGGGTAGGTGGGACTATGTTAATTTTGCCCTTGTTGTAACCCTGGTTCGATAGTCTAGACCAATCCTGGATGTTATATGATAATTCATGTTAAACTTGTGGTTTTTGCCTTTAAAACCTTGTTTGCTGGCATGCTCAGGGTGCTCAGTCTCCCGAGGGCTGCAGTACCTGGTTGTACAATCAGGAAATAAACCTCTTGCTTGTTGCGCTGAGGGCCTGGTTATTGAGTCTGGGGGCACTCCATTGAAGACCTTCACCTTGAGGGTCTTTCATGGCCTTGTTGGAGAAGGTACAACAGTGGGGGATGGGCTTTGAGAGTTTAAAGACTCAGGCCATTTCTAGTTCCCTCTCTCTGCTTCCTGCCTATAGTTCAAGGTGGGAACCCTCGTTTCTGCTCCAGATGGCGAGTCTGCTCCCTGCTGACACCATCAGGAACTCTAAACCTCTGGAATCTTAAGTCCAAATAAACTCTCTCTTCTATGAGTTGCCTTGGTCATTGTGTTTCATCACAGCAAAGAAAAGTAACTAACTCACAGAGTCTGACTTAAAACCCAGTGGGTTATTTCCTTGAGCCTTTTACTGGATGTGCGAGGTAGGTGGCTTTTAAAAAAACAATTCTCATTGGGGAAAGCCATGGGTTCAAATCCCAGCTCTTAGAATCAGGAAGACCAGAAGTTAAAAGGCAGACTTGGCTACACGAAACCCTGTCTTAAAAATAATAATCATAATTGTCATAGGAAAATCGAAACTCTATGTGTCTAAAACTTTATAGAAAAGGTCATGCATTGTGATGCCTTTGCTCAAAAACTGAGAGAAGGGGAGGATGAGAGTGGAGGCAGAGTAGAAAAAAGAAGAACGGGAGGAGGGAAGTAAGTAAGAGACCGCGAGGGGATTGGGACTTGAAGATTCCTGTGGCCTGGTCTCCAGGCAGCCTCTGGGGCTGTTCTCCTTCCTAGCAACTGAAGCTGTGCTGCGTTGTTTGAAGAGCTCATTTTGCTCCAAATCAAAGATGAAGCATGAACTCCCAAGACAAAAGGCATTTTCCTCACAGGACTCAGATAAATCAGAATTCAAGGACAGGAGAGTCAAGGGTGCGCAATCCCTCAGAAATCATCTGCAGAACAATTAAGTGTTGTCAATAGCACGGGTGGCTTCTGAAGGGCAGGCTGGGAGAAACTCAGCACCGGGAAGTCAGACAGGCCCTGGGAACCAGCACATGCAAGCGTTTCACCTTGCCCATGAAGATTTAGTCCTGAGAGGGAAGAAACGAGTCACGAGTCGAATGCTGGCAGATGCTGAGGTGGGTAACAATACAGATGTGTTTAGACAGGAACCTTCCCTCCTAAGAACAGCAACAGAGGAAACCAACTGATGGGTGAGAAGTAACGTCTATCCCCAGTAGTGAGGGTAAGAATAAGGGCTTTGGTAAACTGGGCACATACTGTCTCTAAACACCACTTCCTGCCCAGTTCTGTTTGGTCACTGCCATAGATGGATGGGAACATGACTGCTGCCAAATTTTCCAGCGTTTGTAATGTGGACTGGGGACGGAGGCTGTATCTCAGTTGGTAGAGAGCTTGCCTGCTGTTCACAAAGCCCTCGGTTCATCCTCAGCACCACGTAAGCAGGAACGGTGGTGAACGCCTTTAATCCCAGAACTCAGGGGTGGAGACAGGAGACCAAGGTCAAGGTCAGCCTGGAATATAAAAGACTTGTCACCAGAAACAGAAAAAAATAGTTGTGTAACGAGAGAGAGAGAGAGAGAGAGAGAGAGAGAGAGAGAGAGAGAGAGAGAGAGAGAGAGAGAGAGAGAGAGAGAGAGAGAGAGAGAGAAGAGAATTGAGGAGTTTAAATACTTTTTTGATGATGGCAACTAGTTAAGAATTCCCTTCTGGAGTCTAGATCCAGGCCCTTGTTTCCATTTTGCCCTCTAACCTGGGGCACCATACATGGTGAGGAAGGGCTCTCCTAGAAAACCCTGAGCTCCAGTTCTCACCAGCTGCCCTCTTACTTTATGATCTAAAAAAAACAAAAAAAAACAAAAAAAAAAAAACACTTTTCTCTATTTTGTTCCTAATTTCATCAGACAGTCTCTGGCTTTCTACGTCTGTACAGAAGGAAATTAGCAAGGCATCATGGGACAATTGTGATCTCTAGAAGCCAAGTGTCCAGCAGATGCCTGTATCCCCTCCCCCAACTCATGTCCCTCTGGACCAGCAAATTTGTTCACAGTGAGCACAGACTGTCGCCCCTCCCTGGCAGCCTTCTCCCAGCAGATGGCACCACCTCTAACCCAACTACCCAAGTTTCCAAAACTCTAGCCCTCCTCCTAAACTTCTCCCTCCTCCTCTACCCTCATCTAACCACAAACCCTGTCTCGCCTTTTTCTTTTTATCTCTTAGCTCTTTTCACTTTTTTCTGTCAAAGTAGCCTTCCTTCTAATCTAGACAGCCATGAACTTCACCCACACTACACCAGCCTTCCTCTCTCCCTCTTTGCTCTCAGTTCTCCTCAGTCCATCCTTCATAAGCCTCACCAGCGTTTTCTTCATAAAAAACAAGTGCTTAGCTTAAAATCCTGTGGTTATTGGAGGCCTGGTCCACAGGAAGAAATACATGTCTGTGCTGCAAACCTGGCCAGAAGCTATGACCACGGAGCTCTTGGGTGTATGGGAGAGTCCTCTGTTCTTGCTCCAGATGTTCTGAGATGGAGTCGTAGTTCAACTGCCTTCTGGCTGCTTGCATTTATTCCCACAGACTGGGGTAGCTCCCGGCCTCTGTGGGCGGAACGTCTTTCAGCCATGGGCGTAGGTAAAAGCAATGACTCCTAACTCACCGAAAAGTCGAAACTAAGACATTGCTGAGTTCTCTGCTACACTCGCTCCAAAGCTCAGAAAACACCCCAGGAAAGGAGTGGAAGGAGAGGTGGTGGAGATGCCTCACTCTGCGATGCACCAGAAAGCTGTGAGAGCAACATAGAACCAGGAGCTGGGCTGTACCCTCCAAAGGCATGCCCCAAGTGACCTACTTCGGCCAACTAGGTCTCACTTCCTAATGGGACGTGAATGTTTAAGCCATGAGTCAAAGGAGAATGTTAACCCACAACGCTCTTTACCCAAGACCCAGGTGCATCAACGCTTAACCATTGACTCTTCTTTCTGCCACTAAGGACTCAATGTCCCAGGAGAGTAAATGTTATTCTGACTGAAGTCTGAAGTCTAGTTGCGGGTTGACCCCCACTGGCTTGTGGCAAGTCCACTTTAATAGTCCTATCAGGACTTTATGCAAGACCTCCTCAAAAGAGCAGTGTCAGGGGCCTTTTGTCTATCTTTCTTCCTGCTATGGCGTTATCATAGTCTACCTTAAAGAAAAGAAACTAACTGGTTCACCAATGAGTCCTGGCACTGTACTTTGCCTGGCCCCTAACAGCCAGCACAGTGTTTGATGAGTAAACAAATGGATGAATGAATGCACAAATCATCCAGGGACTCTGCCAGCCACTTTGTAGCCGTGTCTGCTGTGAGCCTGCTCTCGCTTTCTGCACCTGTCCTAACAGGTGGTTGTGAGGAGAAATTAAACAAGAGCTGTAAACATGTTTCAGGACCTGTAAAATCTGCACCTAGCCATCATCGCTGCACATCTTCCCTGTGCTTCAGTTTCCTGGCCTGGTTCCTACTCCACAGCTTTAAGGAAGAGTTAAGTGGGTTAGCACATGCGATGTGCTTTAAATGGTACTGTGCACACTGCAAGTGTCGTCAGAGGGGTGTGGAGTAACGACCGCTGAGCCTCACAGCCCTCGGGGATGCTGACTGGGTGAATGTTTGCTTCTTTTGGATGAGGTCTTATGTATGATTCTGATAGGACTGTCAATTGGGGTGGGCCCTTTGCTAGCCAGTGGAAGCCTGCAACCAACAAGGCAGTTATTCTCCCGGAACTTTGTGTCCTGAGAAGCAGAAAGAAGGGTTAATTGTCAGATGTTCATGCATCCTGGGGGATTTTATTAACCCTGCTTCAAGCCAGCGTCTTCAGCCTCCCTCCCGCAGTGAGCTTCGAAGCCTTGCTGGGCAATGGCCATTTCTTTGACCCACTACTAGGGACCCTGCACTTTTTCAGACCTCCAAAGCCACTGGAACCATAATACTGTGAGAGGGCACACAAGGAATCTCTCTTCCCTATACCTCAGTCTCCCCTGCAAAGTAGAGGACCCTGAGTAGGGTGCTTGTCACCAACCCTGGAGAATCAGCAGAGCCTCTAAGAAGCCTTTTTTGTAATCAAGCCTCACCTCAATCTCAAGTTGTCCAGGGGTGGGGGACCTCAGAACAAGACTTGGAGACACAGCTATTTGGGAATCTCTAGCCTGGATGGTCTCTGAGTACCCTTTCAAATCAGGAAGGCCTGGGAGCCATTGCTTCTATGATGCTGCTGTCCTATAGAAACCCGCAGTTTAGGTTCACAGCCCATGATTTTCACACCTGGGGATAACTCCATATGTTGCTGTGGTAGGACACAATGGCCAGAGCAATGTCCAGACAAGACCCATTCCGGCTTACTCTTCGATCATGACGAGCGGGAGAGCAATGAAAGAAATCTTGATGGAGGGAGCCATTATGGGGTTAGGGAGAAACCTGGAGCTGGGGAACTCCCAGGAATTTACAAGGACGACTCCTAGCAGTAGTGGAGAGGGTGCCTGAACTGGCCTTCCCCTGTAATCAGATTGGTGACCACCCTAATTGTCATCGTAGACCCTTCACCCAGTAACTGATGGAAGCACCAGGCCAAACCCCAGGAGTCCAGTCAAAGAGAAGAGGGAAGAGTAATAGGAGCAAGGGGGCAGGGGATCAAGATCATGACAGGGAAATCCACAGAGCCAGCTGACCAGAGCTCGTGGGAATTCACGGACTCTAGACGAATAGCTAGGAAGCCTGCATGGGACCAGACTAGGCCCTCTGCATATGGAAGATAGAAGAGGGACTGCTTGTTCTTCCCAGCTGCCCAGCTAGCTTAGCCCAGAACAACCACACAGAAACTGTATTAATTAAAATACTGCTTCTCAATTAGCTCTAACTTCTTATTGGCTAACTCTTACATATTGATTTAGCCCATTTCTATTCATCTATGTATCACCACGTGGCTGTGGCTTACCAGCAAGATTCTAACCAGAGTCTGTCTGAAACGGAGGATCCATGGCTTCTCTGACTCTGCCCTTCTTCCTCCCAGCATTCAGTTTTCCCCGCTACCTAAGTTCCGCCCTATCAACTAGGCCAAGGCAGTTTCTTTATTCATTAACCAAGGAAAGCAACACACAAACAGAAGGAAGTCCTACAGGGGTGTGGAATGGGGCGGAGCTGGCAGGGGAGTAGTGGGAAAAGGGAAGGTAGGGGGAACTGTGGTTAGTTTGTAAAATGAATAAAAATTTCAAAAAAAAAAAAAAAACCTCCATCGTGGTGGGAAGTCCTGGCAGCAGGAACAGGAAGCTAAGAAATCACGTCTCAACCACAAGCACCAACAAACTGGAAATCTCAAAGCCCGTTCCCAGTGACATACTTCCTCCAGCAAGGCTGGACCTCCTTACCCTCCCCCAAGCATTGCTATTGACTGGGGACCAAGCATTCAAATGCCTGAGCCTGTGAGGGACATTTTTTTTTCTATTCAAACCACTACCCTCCAGTAGCTTCCACACATTAGAGTAAAACTCAAATACTTTCCAACAGCCCTCCACATTCCAGCTCATGCATTCCTCTCCTCCCTCGTTGCTCCTTCATATTCCTGGTAGAAAGAGGTCTGCCCTTTGCTCTCGGAATGCCACTTCCTCTTGCAGCTTGGATGGGCTCTCCTTAGAGACTCCTCTCTTGATACCTAGTTGAGAAGCATGCCTCTCCAGCTCCAGTCCCATCCTCTCTATGGCCAGCCTCTTTTCTCTCTCTCCTCTGCACTTGACATAGTCTGAATTATCCTGGTGTTTGTTATTTTAACCTGGTTCATTGCCAGAGCATTCCCTCCACTGGAATGTGAGTTTTCTGAAAGCAGGTAACCTGGCTGTTCTTTAATACATACCAGGCCTGTGATTGGCAGGGCCCACAGAGTAGATCCACAATAAAGCATCTAGTAATTCCTACAGTTTGCAAGAAACCCCAAACAATAAATATAAAGCAAACAGCTTCAATTCTCACTTACTTGAGCAAGTTTTTATTTTTATTTTATTTAACTTTTTTGTTTTTAGACAGGGTCTCGAATAGCCCATGTTAGCCCAGAACCTGCTGTGTAGCCAATGCTGACCTTGAATTCCCGATGGCCCTGTTTCTACTACCAGGGTGCTAGGATTACCATGCCTGGCTGTACGTATTTCTGATATTACTTTCTGAGATTAGAAGCCAAGTAACCTTACCCTTCACTTTGACAGGCAGGTGCCTGCCATTCCCAAAAGCTTTCTCTACCTAATCTGTAGGGACCAGAGGCGGGAGATCACAGCAGACACACTTCAATTACATACACCATTTTTCTGTCCTCCGCTGAGGCTGCCCTATACACCGTGATGATCTGTCCTCCGCTGAGGCTGTCCTATACACCGTGATGATCTGTCCTCCGCTGAGGCT
>JAQHUG010000628.1:20109-30809 GCA_028555095.1 Dicrostonyx torquatus
ATCAATGATACAACAAAGATGCCCTTGTGTATGTCAGTCAACCAAACACCTAGAACATATCAATGATACAACAAAGATGCCCTTGTGTATGTCAGACAACCAAACACCTAGAACCTATCAATGGTACAACAAAGATGCCCGCCCACGTGAATCTTACATTCCAGTGAGAGAAGACAGACATTCAATCCTGACTTTATTGGGGGCTGGAGTGATAGTTCAACAGTGAAGGGTGTGTGCTGTTTTTTACAGAGGACCTGAGAAGTTCCAAGCAAGCTCACAAAGCAACCCCAGTGGGATCCAATACCTCTGGCCTCTACAGGTAGGAAGGCACAGGTCCTCATACTCATACACACACACGCACATAATTATAAAATAAAAATTACAAAATTTAGTAGTAACTACTAAATAAATTATCTAATTCATAAATTTACTCATCTAGAACATATTATAGAATCTCATAAGAAATACATGAGATGTGTACTATTACACTATAGTTTATAAACAAGTTATGTAGTGTGTTAGAAGGTAAAATTAACCAACATAAAAGAAAAAATATAGCAGATCAGAACAGCCAAAGGGAGCAGGAACGGCTCAATAGAGAGGGCAGTCATGGAGGGTCACCCCACTGAGAAAGTGAGGCTTCGGCTGCTCTAAGGAATGTGTTTTACCTACACAGTGGCTGCCCTTTCTTTTTAGCTTCCAACATGATCAAACCGAAATCCGAGCCTCATCACAGCACCCTAGAGGTCTCTGAGGATGAACTCAAGGTTCTTGTCCCTTGGAGAAGCGCCATGGCTAAGAGCAAGCATCCCAGCACCAAACTGTCTTCAAACACTGGCTCTACCCCTTACAAGGTCCATGGCTTCGTGGGTGGTGTTCCGTTCCTCTGAGCCTCAGTTCCCTGCTTCAAACTGGAGATATTAATAGTACCCACGTCACAGGGCTCTTTTCAGAATTCAGCGAGCTAATACAGGTGAATTCCTTCACACAGAGGAAGAACTCAATAAAATCAACTGTAATTATTGAGCCTCACTCTGGTCTCTTCTTTATCCATATTGATATTTTAGAATTGCTTATGGTTTCTGCTTCTGTGATAAGCCACCTCAGACCCTTTGTGTCTCAGGGTAGGTTATAACTAAGTAAGCAAACAAATAAAAACTGGACAGGAGAACATTTACAAAGAAGCAAAACGTTTCATTACCAACGGATGGAACTGCAAGTGAGGCCAAAAGCAAGAGATATTGATCCTGATTCCCAAGAGCCCATGAAAAGTCACTAAACGACATCCTGCTTTCTCTCCAACCGTCTCTGCACCCTCTCCTTCCTCTCCTCTCTCTTCCTCCTCCCCAAGCCCTTCTTCTTCACTAAAGAGAGCAAAAGTGAGTCACACAAAGTGACGCACTAGCCCCCTAACCCCTCCAGCCTCCTAACAGCTTCAGTGCCATGGGCCTCAGAGAACTGCCATTCCTCCCCACCAGAAAAGAGAGACAAAACAGATGAGGTCACTTTACGTGCTGATGGAGCATCAGGAGGGAATGTCGTGAATGACTGAGCTCTGTGGTGACATGAAAGTCCCTGAACCCCTCAGTGCCTCCAATTCCTGGCTGGCAGTAACAGTACCTCCCAAGGTGCTTTTGTAAATGAAAGTATAGAATTCAGGACAGCCACACATTATTTTCAAAGTCTTTCATGAATGTTGACTATACCAAAGTAACACGCAGAGGACCATGAAAATTCAAAAGCCTTCCTAGGGGTGGACCAGCTGGTTGAGATGTATCCCTATGTATGTATCTCGATGGAGACCCCAGCATGAAAAAGGAGAAAAGGCATTTGAGCTGTGATTCTTTTTTATCTTTATATTATTTTATTTTTAATTATGTTTATGTTGGTGTGAGTGTATGTCATATGAGTACAAGTGCCTGTGGAAGCCAGAAGACTGCATTGAATCTCTTGGAGCTGGAGTTACAGGTGGCTGTGAGCTGGGAACTGAACTCAGATCCTTGGCAAGAGCACTGTGTGCTCCTAGCCCCCGAGCCCCTACTACTTTTAGAGGGGTCTTCATGGGTCTTCTTTGCTTCTCTCTTTGAGACAGGCATCACTAGCCATGGTGACAGCTGGGATGGGTTCTGCACACAGCGAAGTTCAGGAGGCAGCTCCCCGACCTCCCCCACCGGCCCTCAGAAAAGACAAGAACCAACCCCACCTCTACCCCCTCCTGCCGCTGCCACCACCACAGACAGCACTGACAGTAACCCTGCAGGTCCAGCCGGGGTCTCCTCTGTGATTCCTGGGCTTGGCTGACCTGCAGTGAGCCCTCTTTCCCTTCACTCCCATCAGCCTCTGCCCCCAGAGACTTTGCTCTCTACTCTGTGAGTGTGGACTTTGGAGCAAGCTTCATTTGAAGGCCACACCTCTCAAGCAGCATTAATTAATTAATTACTTATTCTATGGTTCCTCCTAATTATTGGCATATCAAAAATATCTACCACTCACCTAAGTAGCCACAAAGATCAAACACTGGAAACAAACAAGGCACTGCCGCATACATAGCAGGCACCCAACAGCTGCCAGTCACACTGATGATGATGCCTGGGAAGCAGGTCCAGACAGGGAGGGGCAGCATGTCCTTAAGCCCCCCCCCCGCCCCGCCACTCTCAGGCAGCTAGGAAGTTTGTCCTGGAGTATTGTCTGACACTGATTCCTTCTTCCCACCCCCACGGCCAGGAAAGAAAATTCCTAGATGGTATGCAGTTCGTCTCTGTGTCCTTCATAGGCAAAAGACAAAAGATCAATCAAGGCCCAGTATATGGCCTTCTGATCAATATTCTTGACCTTCAGACACAGACTGATGGCCTTTCTGTGTGGGAATCAGGGAGAAACAAAGTCACTTTCTGAAAGTCTAAAGCAGACAGAAAGTAAAGGAACTGAGTGTCCTTGGAAACGGCACTTTAGCTATCCCTTGGGTGAAATGGGGAGCAGTTGTAGGCAGCCAAATACAGGACCAATGCAACATTTCACTCAGATGACCACCTAGAGATGAACTGAAGATGGCCAGAGAGGGTCCAAGGAGGAGGTGATAAGTGATGTTGAAAATTGTGCAAAGCCGGGGCGGGGGGTACATTCCAGGCTAAAGAACAGCATGGCCAATGGCAGTTTTAGTGACAGCCGCAAACCGCAGGGCAGCAGTTAAGTGGCAGCTGGCATAAGGAATTGGGGCGCCTTCAGGTACACAAAATAAAGGTCATAACTACTATAGGAAAATACGGGAGCGGGTCTGCAATTCTAAATAGGATAATCACCAAAGTCGCCATTGAAGTAGCACATTAAACCGGTAAAAAGAGGAAGAAGCCCTTTCTTTCTTGTGGTTTTCTGGAGAAGAAAGACAATTCAAAGGTCCTGGTGCCTGCGTGACTGCCATCTTGGTTATGGTCACAGACTGGGAGGAAGGAGTGAAGGGTAGGAAATGAAATTAGACCATAAAAAGGAGGCCTGCTCATGAAGACCCTCCCAGGCTATAATAAGCGCTTTAGCTTATCCCTTGGATGCCACTGTGGGAGTTCCGACAAAGGACAGATGCTGCCTGGTACATGTTCAAAAGGATTGCTCTGACTGCTGTGTACAGACCCAGCTGCAGGTGGCCAAGGATGACAGACTAGTAGGGAGGCTACTGCAGAAATTCAAGCTACAGAGAACGGTGACAGGAATCATTCTCTTCAGGAGCCGCATGCTGCTTCTCGTTTTCGCCATGTAAAACTACTGCGTGTGCAGTCCACTGCCTCCTAGAGCATCCAGTGGAGTCCTCGAGATGTCAGGAACCAGTCCCGGAGAAGGTAAGATTGGGAATATGCCGCACCAGGGCAGCCCTTGGAACCCTGGTACCCACATGAAAGCAAAGCAGATGGTGCCTGCCCCGCTGCGTAAGTCAGGAGAGCTAACTCTGGTGGAGAAAGGTGTCCACCGGCTCTTGCTCTACAAAGACAGAAAAGGAAGGAGTGGGAAGTCAGGCGCCTCCTCAGAGTCCTAGAACAGGTCCTAAGGGCCCGGGTATGTGGTGTCTCAGCGGGTGCAGGTGCCGACATCCTGCAGGGAGCCCTATAGCACCCACCCCCGTGCACGCACACCCCCATCCCAGCTCTGACCCTTTGTCTAGCTTGCCTCTACCCTCATCTATCTGTCTGTCCATCCCGCTCCAGATTCAATGTGCACAACCCTAGTGGGGTCCCTCTGGCGGTTGCCGTAGTCGCTCAGCCCCGACCCGGGGCTCCCGGGAGAAGAAAATCATGAATGAAACGGATGCGATGCTCCCACTCCCCCGCCCTCTCAGTCCAGGCAACCTTGGCATGGGGGCGGCGCCTGTAGGGACTCCGCGCAGAGTTGATGCGGGTGAGGGGGCGCCAGAGATGGAATCCGAGGTTAAGGGTCTGTGGTGCGCCCCCCTAGAGCGTTAGGCAATGCCGGAGCTCCCCACCCCCACCCCGCCAAGCGGGCGAGCCCTGCGCAATTCCCGGGGAGCGGCGCAAACTCGTCCGGGGGCGGGGCGGAGCCGGGGCTGGGGGTGCCAAGCAGACCCGGCAGCTGTGCCCGCGACTCCGCAGTCTAGGCGCCTTTGGTGGGGGCGATTGGGCAGTGAACGCGCAAGGAGCGCGGGACTGAGAGCTCCGCGGACAGACCGACAGACGGACGCCCCCGCACACGCAGACGCACCGAGCGCCTCACGGCCCCTGTCACACACAGACAGGGACACACGCAGACACGCACACTCGCGCGCGCACATCCTCCCGCCAGCCTGCCTGTCTGCTCGCCGGTGCCTGGAGCCCGTTCTGGCCGGTAAGTGCGGCGCCTTGGTGGGTGCCTTTGTGTAAGAAGCTGGGAGGCACGGGTAAGAGGTCCCCTCTGGGGCGGTAACAAAACTGACACCTCCAACCCTCGGGACCCAGGAGCCCGCGTCCGCCCCCGCCACGCCCCCCGTGGGGCGCCCGGAACACTGGAAGTGGGGTCCCCAGGCAAGGGAGGGAGGTTGGCCCTGGAGACCACGGAGGGGGCGGCCGCCACTCCCCGCGCTCTGCGCTCTTGCGTGGTTCCAGGGAGGGATCCAGATAGTGGTCCAGGTCGGAGCCTCTGCGGCCCAACCTGGTGTGTAGCTCTAGGCTGTAGCGCCTCTCCAGAGTCTGAACCCCCAAGAGGGGAGATGGAAATGGGAACTAGCCTGCTAATTACCAAACTGCACCTTCCCCCGACTCTTTAGCCATCCGCCACCCGTTTCCAAAATAGAATCCGGTTTATTCCCCTCCCCCGACATATTGCGCTCCCCCCCCCCCCGCAGGATGTCCAGGCTCCTGCAAAGCTCAGGTCAGAATCCTCATAAAGGATCAGTTTAGAGAGAGGGGTAGGATCTTAGCGCCCAAGGAACTCATTTGCCAGCTTCATTTTACAGACAGAGAAACTGAGGTCCAACGACATAGCGTGGCCAAGGTCACCAGAGAGTTAGTAGCCAAACCTGCACCAGAATCTGGGGTGCTTGGTTTTTATAGTCATTTATACTCATTCACAATCAGACCCAATCCCTACAAAGCCCAGAGCCCAGTAATTCACTTGAGTATGCCAGGCGAATCTTGGCAATGCTGGCCCTTCCCCCAACTGAAGCTGAAGATTCCAGTCATTTCCTGCTATCCTTACTATTTTGAAAAATTGGAAGTGGGTGCTTTAATTTGCTTCATTTCACCTCAAAGAGGGCTCTGTTTTGTAAGCACTCCATGGTTTGAAAGGTAATTGAGGAGAATAAAGCAGAAATTAGATTCCAGGGTGTTAGCCCCAGGCCTTCCAGAAGTCACTAAGCCTGAGGGTCCTCAGTTGAACTAGGTGATGTGGCTGCATCTTCTTGCCCAACTTTGAGCTGACTGTATGCCCTCCCCAGTCAGTCACTCTGCCCTCCTTAAGCATCCACCTTTTCTCATCCAACCAGGCCTTTGTGGAGGTCCCCAGGTCCCCTCTGATGCCTCCTCCTTCTTCTTGCCATTTATTAAATAGCGTGCCTCTTGGTGTCGCTGAGAAAACTTCTGGGGAGGCTTGAGTTACAGCTACATTGAGCTCCCCCAAGGACATCTGGGTGTCCCCAAGCAGAGTAGGCTGTCTGGGGACAGATGGTGCCCTGAGAGGTGGGCCCAGGGAGTACAAGCACAACTGAATGGAGACAGGGTGGAGTTGATCACCTTGGAGAATTCACATGGGATAGGAGAACCAAGTTCAGTCTCTAGGAGTGTGAGGTTGTCTCAGGGTGGAGCTTCCTTGAGTGAGGTGAGCAGATGAGCATGGAACAGGGCTAAGGTGACACAAAACAACTCCAGGAGGCCACCATTGACATTGTAGTCTATGTAGATGGCATCCTTCTTCTAAAAGGCACTGTTCATACGGACTTCATAAAGAGCCACGGCCCATAGGTTTGGGGTGTGCAGGAGCTGCCACCCTGAGAGTGGGAGTCCTCGGTCCCACGTCCAGCTCCTCAGCACTGTGCAACTCCGAAGCTCCTTGTGACTCTCTCTGCAAAGCTTGCTCCTTGAGAAAAGTTCTCCAACATTCAGGATAGCTTTCAGGGCTGAACTGTTTGTTGGGAAGAGCTGTGGGGGGAGGGGAAACACTTATTTATATAACTACTCTGGGCCTGGTTTCCTCTCCTTTTACTGTGTGAGGGAATGTCTCCTGACTTAAAAGGATAATGCATGCAGGCTACTGAGCAGAGATCCCGAGACAGAGGGACAATTCAGGATTTGATCGATACACACAACATTAGCACCTTAGCTTGGCAGAAAAGCCCCTACCCCTTCCCATCTTGAGACCCTTTGAGGATGTGGGATTTTTAGGTGTTCACAATCCTCTTCCCTGAAGCTAGTCCTCTTCCTGCAGAACTATGCCTCGATTGAGGGCTCAGCCCGTGTAAGCCACCCGTGTCAACACCCTGCTGGAGCTAGTTTGTGGTTATTGGAGTGATTTAACAATTAGTCTTTACGTGTTGTCTCCAGGCTTTCCTTACTCCTGGTCACTTGTGTTCACGCGACACAGCATCCCAGGGATGCTGATAATACCATCAACTCCATTAAGCAGGTGGGGCAGTTAAGTCTGAAGACTACAAAGACTCCAGGGAACAAACAAAACAAAGAGCCTGCTGAAAGAGTTTGGAAGAAGGTGGATTTCTTCTTCATGAGAACCAATGTGGTTTCTTGAAGCTAGGGCACCTGAGCTAGGTCTGAATGACCTATATTAATCTTCTATATTAGAAGACAGGTGGGGTGTTTCCGAGAGGTGGAAAGAGCCTGAGCAGAGGGCACACATATTCAAGGATTTAGAACATGGTCAGGAAAAAAAAATCCATCCCTACTGAAGCAAAGAGTTAAAACCAAGTCATGACAAGGAAGGGTTGGTGGAGGCAGGTGCTAGGGCCATGAGGGCTTCCTGTTGACAGGGAGCTCAAATGGGAAGAGATGACAGTGGCCTAGGTGAGAAATAACAAGGATCTGAGCTGGTGGTGGTTTCAAGAATGGATAGAAAAGGAATCTGGCACCAACAAGACTGCATTGTCACCAAAATCTGAAAGTGACCAGATGTGGGCACTTCAGCAAAGGGTAAGCCACGATAAGGCTTTGAGGTTGAATGGAGGAGGAAGGAGACTTGAGAGGGACAGGAGTGACTGACAGGAGCCTTGATGACTCCTGGTGCAAAGCTTGGCTTGCCAAACACTTGATACTGTCAAGAGCTAGCTCAGCCATCCATCCATCCTCTGATGCATAGAAGCATCTGTGATGTGCTGGCTTGTTCAGGTTCCAGGAATGTGTTGTTGCAAAAAGATAAACTTCCTACGTCAGCCCCACCAGGAGGGAAAGAAAATAAAATCTAAGCAAAGATAAAATACTTGAGGTGATGAGCAGTGCTCTGGAAAAGGATAAAGCAGGATGAGGAGTAAGTGGGGGTGAGGAGAGGACTTGAGAGACCAGTACTTTCTAGAAGAGGTTGCATGTGCAAGAGGCCTGGAATAAGAATAAATAGATATTTGTAAGGAGCTCTGCATTGCCATGAGATAGGCAAGGAAGAATTCTGGCAAGGAAAAGTGTGCAAAAGAGAACAGGGCCCATCATGAGGCTGCTTATAGGTCTGAGGAATGAGACCTATAACAAATTGCTGTTAATGAGTCCAAGAGGACCCAAGTCCTATTTGTATTCTTAGTGCCCAGCAAAACAACCCTAGTACTATACAGTGGCTCACTAAATATAGCCATTGAAGGGATAAATGTTGGACCTGGCCATTCATGTACCAGATTGCATATTTTAGATGTAGATGAATCAATACATATGTTGTTTCATAGTAAGGATATAGTGAACTTGTGGTAAGGTCACATTCATAAAACTTAGAGGACTTGAATGCCTGGGCAGCAAGATGGTCTGACATCCTTAGTTTGATCCCTGGAGCCCATGTAAAGGTGGAGAGAAATAACTCCCCAAAGTTAGCCTCTGGTCTCTCTATACAGACCATGGTACTCATGCACCCACACTCAAACATAGTAATCTTCATATCTCGTTCAGTCTGGCTGAATGTTGTAAATCCTGTTAATGACTTAGACTAAGTAGAAAAACATACCTGAAATGACCACAGAAACAATTATAATGGTAACATTTAAGGTCTTTTTCTTACTTCTGTTCATTTCACATTTTATCCTGTTTAACTCCTGCACCCTCCACCATTTTTCTAACAGAGATTCTGAAGACACTAAATTCTTGCACAAAGACACAGGTTTGCAGGACATGACATTATCATTTCCAGTAAAATGACAGATCCCAAAAAGTCAGAGAGAGCAACAGAACATAGAAATCATTTAGAGAAATATGAATACTGCAAGTACCTAATTAGTTATTTAAATGAATCTACAAGTGTCAAGGGCAAAACTCTAGAAGGTAGCTAGCCATATAGAGCTTTTGTGCATTAAGCTAAACAAAATTTGTATGGATATTTCAAATTATATGGGGCCCTATGCCAAAAACAGAAGGTCATCAGAAATTACCCAAGCACTCATATAGACGGGCACCACTGTAGGTGTGTATCCTGTTCGGACCTTGAACTTGCTCATGACTGAGTGACCTAGGTGAGGTTCTTTGGGTCTCCCAAACCTTAGTTTCCCCACCTCTAGTAGCTTAGGGCTTGGGTTTCCAGGAGACTGCAAAACTAAGCCCTTGTAGCATGTGCAGTTGATAGTGATGCTGTGGCCCATGTGGCCCTCGGATGATTTCCGGGTGTGAAGCAAACAGGTAATGTGTTGGCCTACTGCCAACATGAACTGTTCCAGAGAACAGGAGACCAGCTGTGAAGTGGCATCTTGTGGAGAAGAAGTTGACAGGTGGTCTTGGTCTTAGAATCAAAGACTGTCTGAACCTCCTGGTCCAAACCCCATCTGAATCTAGCAGATGCTTTGGCTCCGTATCCTGGAACAGAAAGAAAAGATGGGACGCAAAAGCTGGATCCTGCAGAAAATGGAGAGAGGGAGAGAGCTGTGATCAAGGAGATCTAGGAGTGCTTGAGAGGGTATGCTTATGCCCCTGCCTTTAGTTCTCTCGGGTGCATATATACCTACAGGTGAAATTGCTGGCTTATATGGTAATTCTGTGTTTAACTTTTTGAGAAAAAAACTTTTTGTTTGCCTAGCATGAAGAAGACCCCCCATGGATGTTTTCGGAATGAAGGGTGCAGAAAGACGCCATTAATTTAAAACAAGTAAATTTTGTTTCAGCTCTGCATGATCTTGGAGGTTAATAAAGAGGAAGAAAGTGTAATAGATTACAAATGAGTGCAGCCTCCATTTCTGAAGAATTACTGTGATCTGAAGGCACTGTGGGTGGAAAAAGAATGCTCTTAAGAGAGACCATAGTGGGTGGAAGTCATTCAAGCACGCAGGTATTTCCTGCATCGGGCATCAGGGTGGACACTAGGCAATCAGCGTGACCAGGAAGACCTTGCCCTTGAATCACTCTGCTCTAGTGGGGGCCAGAAAAGCAATCCGGCAACAGTGATCCCTATCAAAAGTGTGTCATGAGAATAAGACATGCAGACTTTCAGATAGACCGGGTGGTACCAGCTTGTAAACCTCACTGCTCAGGAGGCTGAGGCAAGACGATAGTGAGTTCAAGGCAGTCTGGCTAACATAGGGAGACTCTATTCAAAATTAAAAAGAAAAAAGTAGTGAAGCCAATGATGTAGTTGAGTCAGTGGAATGCTTGTCTGGCACACAAGAAGCCCTGGGTTCAGTTCTCAGCACTGCATAAACTGGGCAGGTAGTACATGCAGTAATCCCAACACTTGGGAATAGAGGTAGGAGGATCTAAAGTTCTAGGTCATCCTTTAGCAACATAGCGAGTTCAATGCCAGCCAGAGATACATGAGACCCTATATTTACCCTATCTTTATTAAATATTGCTCACATATAATCTTAAGGTATATTTTACATTCAACCAAATGCACAATGATCTACTAAATCTTCACAATCCTGACTGTATGCTTTAAGAATGCTATGCATGGCCGGGCGGTGGTGGCGCACGCCTTTAAACCCAGCACTCAGGAGGCAGAGGCAGGCGAATCTCTGTGAGTTCGAGACCAGCCTGGGCTACAAGAGCTAGTTCCAGCGCAGGCTCCAAAGCCACAGAGAAACCCTGTCTCGAAAAACC
>JAQHUG010000628.1:43750-66903 GCA_028555095.1 Dicrostonyx torquatus
CACTGAGCCATCTCTCCAGCCCACTTATTTACTTTTTTAGAACTACTTTTTGAACAATTGCCTGGATAAAGATTAAAAAGGAACACCCATATCTGAGACCATAAACTAAGTGGTTCAAACAGAACCTGGCTCTGGGGCTGAAACAGTTTAAAGTCTGGCTCTGCTGTTTGCCAGGTGTGCTCTTGAACAAAAAATCCTCTCTCCCTCCCTCCCTCATTCTCTCTCTCCCTCTCCCCTCCTCCCTTCCCCTTTCCCCGTCTCCCTCTCTCATCTCTCTCTTCTTTTCCAGGCACAGGTGTAGAAGGAGCACATTGTTTTCTCCCTGGGATTAGGATGAGAAGGGAGAAAGGAGGTGATATGTTTGGTGTGGGATCCAACACACAGTAAACCCTAGTCAAAGGGAGGCCATGATGACCCCACCATAGGCCTGGGTACAAGTCTTCCCAATGAGGCAGGACCCTGAGCATTGATCACAGAACAGAGGAAAAGACCAGGAAAGTGGATACCAGGCTCTCTGGGGGAGTCAGAAAGAATTCTTGAAAAGGTGATATTTGAACAGGGTCTTTAATTTTTATTAGCATGAAGTATGTCATTTTCATAAATAGATATCATTTTATTTTATTCTTACCCCACACACATACCTTGCTGGCCAGTTTCTTCCCCACTTCTCTTAAAGGGGAAATTGGTGCTTTCCAGTAAGACAGATAAAGGGACTTTTCCAGTAGAAAGGAAGGTGCATTTCCAAGGCATTGGAGATGGGGTGAGAATCTAAGTAGAGGAAGCATTGGCACCCCTACGGAAGGTGTGATCACACCTTCACATTTGTGATTCCCTGTTTTCTCCTTGTAAATTAAACTGTGTACCTGGGGGGGGGGAGCAGAATGGAATGCTTTCAGAGTCTTAGAAAACACAGGTAGACCAGATGACCTTTGAACCCTCCAGCCCTTCAGTTGTCCTTTGAGTCCCTGCTTGACATGCCATTCCTAATCACATAGGCATCCAGCTGTGTGGATGGTCACACTGTCCAGTGATCCCAGCTGGACTCAGAGTCCACCAACAGTTGGCTCAGCTTGGTCCACTCTCCACACCTGGTCAGCAGCCTTTACCCAGCCTCTCTGGACCATGGCCTGAATTTCCTGATGTTGTGAGTGTCCTCTGTTGAGCCATTGCCACTCTGCCCCTGCCTCTTTTAACCTTGACAGCTGCAAAGTTGAATCCTGAGGGATAGGCCCATTCATTAAACATCCTCTTTTTTGGGGGGTGTTGCTGTTGTTTTACACCTTTCGTTTGCATTACAGGCTATGAATATTCAGATCATATCACACCTGTGACTACAGCCAAGAATTAGTAGGTTCTGACCTGTGAGTGCCTTTGTTGTCTATGCACGGGTGGGACACGGTCACCATTATCACACAGTCCTCACACTGCCTCCCAAGGCTTATGCTTCCTGGGAAACTGGTGGTCATATCCACCAATCCTTCTGCTCCCGAAGAGGACTGCAGGGAACCTCCCTAGGGGTCAGGTGCAGGAATCTCTCTCTAGCTCCTTCATTGGCTAGCATTATGAACCCAGAAGAACCACTGTACCTCCAAGCCTTAGTATCTTCCTCTATAAAACAGGAATCATCCCATGCTTCCCCATCTCTCTGTGGAAGGGGCTTGTTTGCTTGCTTCTTTTTTTCTCTTTTTTGGGGAGAGGGGTATTTATTTGTTTTTATATCCTCATCAAAGTTTCCCCTCCCTCCCTTCTTCCCAGTCCCTCAGCCCACCCTGTCCACTCCTCCTTCACTGTTTCTCTCCAGATACAAGCAGGCCTCCTTTGGATATCAGCCAGCCATGGCATGTCAGGTCACATTGAGACTAGGCACCTCCTCTTCTATTAAGGCTGGACGAGACAATCTGGTAGAAGGAATGGGTCCCTAAAGCAGGCAACAGAGTCAGAGACATCCCCTGCTTCCGCTGTTAGTCTCACACAAAGACCGAGTTACACAACTGTAACATATACAGACTGGCCTAGGTCAGTCCCAGGAAGACTCCCTGGTTGTTGGTTCAGTCTCTGTGGACCCCTATGAGCCCAGGTTAGTTAGTTCTGTGGGTTTTCTTGTGGTGTCCTTGACCCCTCTGGCTCCTATAATTCTCTCTCCCACACTTCTTCACGATTCCCCAAGTTCCACCTGATGTTTGACTGTGGGTCTCTGCTGTTTCCATCAGTTGCTGGGTGAAGCCTCTCTGATGACAGCTGGGCTAGGCACCAATCTATGAGTATATCAGAATATCATTACGAATCATTTCATTGACTTTCTCTTCTTTTCATGTGTGTTTGGCTCTATCCTAGGTCTCTGAGGTATCCCATCTCTTGGTCCTGACCCTCAAGGGTGAGCTCCCTCCCAGGGCATGGGAGCTCCCTCTCCAGCTGTACCAGTCTTAAGTTAGTCACTCCCACAGTTTCTGTGCCACTGTTACCCCAGCACATCGTGTAGGCAGGTCAAAGGGTTTGTGGCTGAGTTGGTATCCCAGTCCCTCCCCTGGAGGTCTTGCCTGGTTATAGGAGATGACTGGTTCAGGCTCCATATCCCCTTAGCTAGGGTCACACTCATAGATTCATGGGAGTTTCCATTGCTCTCGGTTTCTAGCTCATCCCAGAGATGTTCCCCCCCCCAAGATTCCAGTTGTCTTTCCTGGTACTCTCTCCCTCAATTTGCCCCCCACCCCACCTGTGGAAGGGCTTTCTTACAGAGCATCTTACATACCAGTGCCTCCTAGAATGTGTCCTCTTCCTATCTCTGAATATGGTTTATACCCAGGGCTAGAACATGGGAGCGGAAAGTTGGGAATGTGGGTAAAGTTCGGTAATGTGGGAATAACAGATCTGTGACTATGTGTGATCTTGGGCAGGTCACTTCACTTGGCAGAATCTCTATTTTCTTTTCTATAAAAGTAATGTAACAGTGTATTCCTTCTAGGCCAAATGCCTCATGCCATGCTCAGGAAAGGGCCTGAAACCGTGTCATTGCCACCATTCCCTCTTAGGGCATGGAGAGTGGAAGAACCATATTGATCCTGCCTGCTTCCCCCCCCCCCCCCTCTGGGCAATTCCTCCTGATTTCCATCATCATCAGCTGTGAGAAACAGAGGATCTAGATTTTGAAGATCAGGAGTGGCTCAGGGAAGGAGAGGCCAGTATCCCCAAAGCCTGAGCTGGGTCCCAGGGAGGCTATGAACCCTTACCCTAAAGACGGAATCAGGACAAGATGCCTTAGCCACATACACGAGCCTCTGGTGTCTCTTCATGTTGCATGCACAGTTGGCCCGTTTCCCAGTCCTTGCTTGCATGGTAGCCAAGGCCAGCAGAGAAACTCTGTGTGTCCGTTGTTCCTGTCTAATGAAGTAGACACCCAGTGTCTCTCTGCAGCCCCCGTGCCTCAAATCACTGTGGAAGCAAGAAGACAGAGTTCATGGACCAAACCATAGACAACAGCAGGCTTAACAGTACTCCCTCCGTTGTCTCCAAGGATGGGCATAGTCCTTGGACATCTCATTTGTCCTAACGCTATCCCAGGCAGCTAGTCAACATTCAGGGCTTTGAGCCCTGACCCTGTCCATGAGATAGCATTGTCCACACAGTTGCCTTCACCACTACTCTCATGTTCCCCCTCCATTGCATCTTTGTTGGTCACCTACAGGGTTTCTTGGCATCTGCTATTTTACTAGGTTGTATGATAGCCCCTGGGGAACTAAAGAGTAAGCTAGAACTTAGGAGTCAGCGAGGCTTAGCCAGCAAGGGCACTTGCGACCAAGCCCGATGACCCGAGTTTGATACCTGGAACATGGTAGTAGGAGAGAACACTCTCACAGTGCACATGCAGACATGCATACACAGGGTTGAGAGTGGCCATGTCACCTTTCTTGGTATGAAGACAGCTCTCCATATCCTCACCACCCACACCTCCTTCTTGCCCAGAAGATTCCATCTTGAGGGCTCCGCCTTCCTCAGGACACAAAACCATAAAGGACAGCTTCTCAGAGAACATGGCTTTGGGAATCTACAGCCAAATCTTCAGGTTCCTAGGACATGTCTGTCTTATCTTTCTGGAAGCGAGGGTAAGGAGAAGGAAAATGAGGAGGAAATCAGCCCATCATCCCGTCCCAGGCCTCCTCCCTTTCCATGCTTGTCTTGTCAGGCTGGTGTTCTTTCCTTCATGAATATTCCCTGCTTTCTCTCAACTCCACGTGACCTCCTCTGCTTGGACACCATTCTCATCCCACAGCCACTCCCACTCATCCATCAATCTTATGACTCCTCTACCTTGTTTGGGACCTTGATGGTCCACCAGGGAAGGCTGAACATTTCCTATCAGACATTGACATGGGCCTGGCTTCTTTCCTACCTGCATCCTGCAAGAGAGGCTTGTGTTTATTGTGTTTGCATGGTTTCCACACAGTAGCTACTTGAAGTAAATACACTTTAAAGAAATGGATGGGCCAGTCCCTATGTTAGACTCACCCAAAAGATAGAAAGCCAAGTTGCCAAGCCCCTTAGCTGAGCATATCAAGCCCCTTCCATCCTCCCTTCCTTGGGTCTCAGGCAGTCCCATGCTCCATACTGCCACCCACAGAATGGGTATGAAAGGAAAGTCATTCATCTGAGTACACCTCAGCCAGAGAACACTCAGGCCCCTTCTTCGGGATCCAGTGCACTCCCAAGTTTTGGTCTGCTCAGACGAGGGCACAGATGGCTGGACAGTGGACAGATGGGCCAGGAGGGTAGGCATCTTGCTGGGATGAAAATAGCATGAACTAGGCATTGGGAGTCCTGGGTGCAGAGCCTATCTGTTCCCTGAGTTTGCTGCACACGTCATTCTGGGCTCTTTGGCTGGCAACAACAGAAACACTTAGTAACCCAGGCGGCAAAGATACTTATTAGAAGCCTTGGAACATGACACAGGCATGATGGGCTCCTGTGACAAGGGACAGACAGATGAGAGGGTTGGTAGCTCCTAACAAGATTTCAGGATTTGGTGAACTACCTGCAAACAATTATTCCCACCCTGTGTGACCTGAGTTACTTCTCTGTGTCTCAGTTTCTCCAACTGGATATTCTGAAGCTGGCCTCTTTCTCTTTACATAGACAGTTTGCTCTTTCCTGAGGGAAATTCCTGGCCCTGACCCCAGATGGCACTTTTTCCTACCCGGATACCTTGGGAATGAAGTTTGAGGGAACTAGGTGAGTGACACTGTTTTAATAAATAAGTAAATAAATAAACAGTAGATTTTAGGCTATGCAGACTTGATGACCAGATGCCACCTGCCGAATCCAAAGCCCCTTCCTCACATCTGTGCTGCTAACCTCCACCTCCCCTCTGCTGCAGACCTCCCAAGCCCATGCTGGCACTGGGAGGCCACGCAGCCAAGTACAAGAAGGGCACCCCACCCAACAGGCAGGGTTCATGACTTATGGTAGATGTTTTGCTCTAGTGCCTCTGTTGAAGCTTAAGCCTCACCTGCCTTCCCATCCCTCTGCCCAGCCCCAAGTGTAGCACTTGTACTGCCCAAGTCGACCAGTCATCTACTAGAAACATCCTTTCCAAAGTAGCTCATGCCTTCCTTTTGGAGGACACTTCCTCCTCCCACAGACTTGAGTGGAACTCTGCCCCATATGCAGAAATCAGTTAAAGGAGATGCCACAGCACAATCACGCTAGCACCTCCAACTCTTCAGTAAGATGAGAAGGGCCCTAGCTTGCTCGGCATTGCACTGCCGGGGCTGCCATACACCTTGCTCACAGGAGTGCTTGGCAAATGCAAGTTGAAGGCACCCATCATCTCTGAGGCTCTCTGCTTCTCGGAGCGGCAGTGGGAAGCCATTGAGTGAGTTGCTGCCTGTTGACACGGGAGACATTAGCCAATGTTTCCCAGGTGATAGGGATGGAGGAGGAAAGGGATGCCCACAACAATCCATTCCAAGCTGCTATTTCTGCTCTGCTATTTCTGCTCCTGGTGGGCAAAGAGAAAGGCAATACCCAAGACAGGGCTTCTCTTGTGCTATGTGAATGGACCATTCTCTCTCTCTCTCTCTCTCTCTCTCTCTCTCTCTCTCTCGCTCGCTCGCTCGCTCTCGCTCTCGCTCTCGCTCTCACTCTCCTGACACAACCTAGATACACAGCTCTGAGAAGGGGTGGGGGCTGGAGTCTCTCCTCTCCTCTCCTCTCCTGTCCTCTCCTGTCCTCTCCTCTCCTCTCCTCTCTCTCTCTCTCTCTCTCCTGACACAGCCTAGACACACAGCTCTGAGAAGGGGTAGGGTGGGGGCTGGAGTCCACCACAGGGCAGAACCACAGCTTGCTCCATTTTCCTCCACGGTGTTGAGGTGCTACTCTCTGTGCTCTTCTGATTATGAAATTAGTCATTTTCTAGGAAGCTTATTTATAGCGTCCACTGCACACATGCAATGCTGAGCTATTCTGCACGTGGCTGGGATATGAGTCATATGTAGGTCTCCTTCCAGATGCCTTGGTTACCTTTCTGCCCCATCATGGGCCACTATCTTGGGGTATCCTCCATCTAGGGGTGCTCTTATAGTAAAACAAGTTCAGGGCTGAGAGTGTTCTCAAATCCAGTCCCTATGGCACCCACTTTTGCATTCAGCCTGCTTCAGTGCCCTCCTCTGAAATGAAAGGTCTTCAAGATCCATGGTTCCCTGACAGCTGTTGAGGACAGTTCCAGGTGGCTTAACAAAGACCCACCCATAAAGTGGCTCAGATGGTGGCTGTTATGCTAGCTGATGTTTTTTGAAGCACATTGCAGTGCCACTGTCTTTTTTCTACAGTTCTTTGTCTATTGAACCTCCTTCTAAGAGCCAGGCATTGAGCTGGGCTTTGAAGATGCAAGCTAAGTAAAAGTAAAAGTCATTGCCCTTTTGCAGCCTATACCCTAACGGCTGGCAATGGTGTTGATCCAGCAAGTGTCAATTAAAATGGACTTCCTAACTGTGCCGAGTGCTGAATAAAAATCCCAGCAAGTAGAGATGAATGCAGAACCCAGGCAGAGCAATGTGAGTGCAGAGGTGTGTGAAGGGAGGAGCCCATCCAAAGCGCCCAGAGTAGTGGTCAAGGGCAGGAAGGACGGAAGGCAATGCTGAAGAGGAAATAGTCTAGTTAGCTGCATTTCAGGATGTTTGTCTTTGGTCTTAGTGAAATGGGATGTCATGGGAGTATTTTTCTGAGGGAGGTTAAGTGGTGAATTTGAAGAGCTGGTGCTAGCTCAGGGCGGTCCCATCCTGTGTGCAGGTTGGGAACCTCGCAGCCATGTAAGTGATAGACTTTGGCACTATGCTGGGGAGTGCTGTGAGGGCCAGCCTGAATGGATGCCCAAGACCATTAGGTAAAGACCACACTTGCAAGCAGGCATACCTTGAAGGAAGTGTCCCTCTGTCTCTGAGTCATCTGGTCTCTAGACTCGGGATTCTCAGAGATGCTGCCAGTTAGAGTGAGGGGGAAAAAATAAAACGAGACAATGCAAGTTGAGAGTGAAAAATACCAGAGTGGGAAGAGTCGGCCCTATCCTGGCCTGTTTGCCCTTATTATTGAATTCTGTAATGTTACTAAAAAGAGGCTGTAGGATGGATGAGAGGCCACACTGCAGGGCTGGTGAGCAGAGAGGCTACTGACCTTCAAGACTGCTTAGAGTCTGTGCTAGTGAGTCTGCATTGAAGGTTCTTCAGCTTCCAGTTCTGGTTAAACTAAGATGTGTGGACCTAGTGAGAGACCCCTGGCTATCTCACAGTCTAAATGGAGGTGCTCTCCATCAAGAGACCCAGCACAGAAAGGACTAAGGAGTTCTGAGGCTACAGTCCTCTGCAATCCTTCTATTGGGGCATGACCACAGCCATGACTCAACCACAGAAGCACAGATCCCAGACTCTCAGAATGCATAGTAAACATGAAGGATGATTCTCTGATAGACAGTCTGAATTGTGTGTCCAGCCCTGATCCAGCCCACAACTGCCAAGAGCCAGGCATGAAATGGAACCAGAAACATTGGGGGCACACACCTGCATTGCCAGAGAGGGGATTCTGTAAGTATCATGGTGCTCTGCCCTCCAGATCTGCTGAGTCTGAAGACACTTTCTGTAATCTAATTGATCTCCAGCAAGCTTTTTCCAGATCACTGTGTGAAGAAAGAAAATTAGACCCTAGGGCAGTCTATTGGGTACCCTGGTGGGCTAGAAATAGGGTTTTCTGGGGGTTGGATAGATGGCTGGGTGGTTCAGATCACTTGTTCTTACAGAGAACCAGGCTTCAATTCTCAGCACCCACATAGTGACTCACGGAACTTCCTCTCCTTATGCACACCGTGGCACAAACATGCATATATATACATCATCATCATCGTCACTGTCATCATCACCACTAACAAAGGAATTAGACACAGAATAACACAGTAAAAACATTTAGTTTAGAGTTCTCCAGTGTAACTTCAAACCCAGCTTCACTCTGACGAGACCTTGGACAAGTCCCATAATCCTCCTAAGCCTTGTTTGATGAGCCTTGCTTCTTGAGATCATGGTGAGGACTCTGTTTTCAGAGTCTCTAAAAGGTGAGCCAGTCTGGTGGTGGCGGCGGTGGCGGTGGCGATGGTGGTGGCAGTGGTGGTGGCAGTGATGATGACATGTATGGAAGACACCTACAAAACCCTGCCTCTCCTCTGCAGTTTGATGCCATAAGAGGCTTCTTGTCCACTTTGGTCCCCTGATGAGGTGGAGGTAATCAAAAGAATACTGAGGGAGACAGCTTTTCGTTTTCGCTGGAGGCTGGGACTCTTGATCCTGGACCACCAGTATCCTCTGACAGCAATGTCTCTCCCACTGCAGGAGTGAGAGAGAAAACCAGGCTGCTGATGACTCCGCGGGAGGGGCCCTGGACATGTGCTGTGGTGAGAGGCTGTCGGGTAAGTCTCAGCACTCCTATGACCCAGGAGCTCAGACTGGAGAAAGAGGGCACCAGCTGACACAGAATTAGAAGTCTGGTTGCCTGTGAAGTTGCCCTTCTGAGGTCTCTGCATAATTGGGGATTTGTTTCTCAAACCCTCTGTGTCTTCTTCTGTCCTAGGGTCATTTAGGGAAGTTCTGTCTCCTCTGAGAGTAAGAACAGACATCTGAAGGTGTGCGCAGAGGTAGAGAGGAAGAAGAAAGTTGGCAAGGGAGCTTAGCATGGAGAGAGAGCAGCTGACCAGTAATGTGTCAGTGTAGGCCTCGGGAGCAACGGAAGAAATCTACGCCAGGTGATAGGGTCTGAGCTGAGGGTGGCCAAGCAGCACGCAGAGCTGCCTGTCAGTCCTGCAGAGAAGCCTGGCTGAGAGTCAGAACCTGAAGCTGGAGTCCAAGTGCCCGCAGATGTGGGAGTCTGCGTGCCTGAACCCCTGCCATGGCTGTCACCATGGAGACAGCCAGGGCAGTGTGCCCACAGAGTGGAAGCATGGCCCATCAGTTGGAGACCATAGTCCTGGTCAAAATAAACTGCATTAGAAGGAATAGAGTGGAAAAGGCAGTGAAAGGGGTTTTATTTCCTTTTTATATGTTTTAATTATTTTTCTTATAACAAGTGTCTGTTGTAGCAATATTACAAAATAAAGGCAAGTGGAACATTTGAAAATTTGCCATACCTTTGTATGCCTACATTTTCATATCCTCCACCAAAATGTTTGTTTGAAAAATAGCCTTTTGAATTCTAACTTTGAATCCTCAAACTTGTGGCGTCTGAGAAACCTTGCGATCATGCTAGGTTACAAGCTTAAAAAATGCAGTCTCTGTGTGACATTTAAGGTTGACATTGAAGACAAATAGATGCAACTCTGAAGCAGTGGCTTCAAAATAAGCAGTTACAGGATCCACTGCCCACCCTTCCCATCTCCCCGGCTCCTCCAGCAGCCTGAGCTCTTGGCACCGTTCTCCCTCATCCGGCAGGGGCACCATTGCACACCACGAGCCCCTGCTTTTGCTGGTGAGGAGTGGATGCTATGCATAGGAGGCTTCCTGGCAAGGACCAGAGGAGCTAGTTGGAAAGAAAGAATTCTCCGAAGGTTATGAAAGCTGGGTGTCTAGAGGGCCACCGTATGCTGGGGGACAGCAGATCTGTTCTGCATATTTTAGGAGTATGACGTAAGCCCAACACATAGACATAAAGAAGATCTGGGCCCACGAGATGAAGAACTTACTTTCTGACTCTCAGAATGGTTCAGTCATAGAACTGATGATTCCAGAGGAGGGAAATGAGTGTTCCATCACTGGAGGCATTCAACTATTGGAAGACAAGCAATGGAGAGGAAATTTCCACAGTGGGTGGGAGGTCTCAGTGACGTCAAAGTTTCTTTCAACTATTAAACACTTCTGTGATTCAGATATGAGTCATAGGATTCAGAGATGACTCTCTAACCAGAGATGCCCCACTGGCTAGAAAATATCCACAGAAGTAGGATATAATGTATAGGATCCCAGGGAGGAGCACGGTGGGGAGAAAAGAGCACGGGACTTGGCATTTGAGTCTGACTATGCTATTTCCAGCCTCTGTGTTTATGGGCGAGTCATTGAACCTTGCTGGACCTGCCACCAACCCATCATCTGAAAATGCAAATAACAGCAAAATGAATATGAATATTCATCTTCACAAGATCCTGGGGAAGTAAAGAAATGTAACCACTCATTTGTTCACCAAGTCCATTTATTGAATACCTACCGTGTCTTGGATGCTGTACTGGTTGCTGGGGATATGGAGGGAGATGAGACACAGACCCTGCCTTAATGAAGGTTCACAACAAGCTCTGTGCTGAGCCAATTCTGGAAAATGGGACAGAGCCACAGCAGAGAGGTTACAGTAAGAAGCACGATGTGTTTAATTCTATCTCTCCTCCCCTAGAGCCGGCAAACAGTGTCGAATGGAGGGGATTAGTCATCTCCATTGAAGCTGGCACATTGCCTGCCTTATGCAGTACTCAGGAAGTTGGTATCATTTACTGCCCCCATCTTACAGATGACAGGACCAAAGCCCAGGGAAGTTGGGCTTCCTTTCCAAATTCCCTTAGCTAGATGATGTTTGGCAAGGGAAGGCCCAGTCAACCATTCCTGAGCCTGTGTCCTCACCACTACCCTGTTCTTACCTCCATCGTCTCGGGAGAGTCAGAGTTGTTTGCAGAGGGGAAAGAGTGAAGGTGTGTTTGTCCCCAGAGAGGAATCAGACAGTGTCACTGTGCCTGTCTCCTTCTGTGTCCTACTTCTTCTAGAAAGCCCTGTCTGCCAAGAGCCAGGAAAGTATACACCTGCTAGATACCCATGCTACCAGGAGATAAAGTATTGTAATAGTTATTCATCTTTTTATGACCATGAGCTCTTTAAGGCAAGCCCCTGTCTGTCTCACTTCTGTGTCCTCCTTGCCCACCTTTTTTTGAGCCATGTTTTCATTTCTTCCCCATTAAATGAGCACCTGCATGTGACTGGCACTCCAGTAGATTCCGGAGCTCCGGTAGAAAGCTAAACTGAAAGAGTGCCTACTCCACAGGACTGTATTCTGTATTAAGAGTGGGGTTTCAAGCCTGGAGAGATGGCTCACCTTGTAAAAACACAGAGCGTCCAGGTTCAATTCTCAGCACCTATAAATTATCTATAACTCCAGTTGCTCCATGAATATTGCATGCATGTAGTGCATAAACTTTTATGCAAACAATCATCCATACACATTAAATAAATTAATTTAAAGAAAAAAAGTAAGGGCCCAGGTCTTAAACCTGACTCAGTCACTAATCAGTGAGATGCTCATTTCCCTTCCCTGGATCTGCTATCTATAAAGTATCATGATTAATCTTCAGTGCCATACCACTTTCTTGGATGGCTCAGTGAATTAATGGAGAGCTGAGAGAATAGCCTGACACACAGTGGTGCTGCATAAGTGTTCACTGTAGAGGGAAGACAGGCAGCAAACAAGGAGAGGGTGTCATGTGGCAAACAGTGGAAAAGACTATAGAAAAAGATGAAAACTAAGCCGAGGGACGTGGGGAAGGACCGGAAGGTAGTTTAGTATTGTGCCTGTGTGGACCTGAGCCCAGTGTGGAGCAGATTGCCACAAAGGCTGGTCATCCAGATCTGCTGACCTAAATGGAAACTTGGACATAAAACAGATGGATGTATAGAGGCTAAGAGCTAGGCCTCTAGAAGAGCCCATAGACACTGTGAGCAATTGCAGAATGATAATAATGGTTTAAGAATACAGCCCTCAGTAGTTTCTCTCCCTCCCTACTGCCTTCCCTGCTGGGCAAGACACAGGCAGAGCGAGGGCCAGCCATGCCAGGATGACTCATTCATTCCCACACAAACTTCAGAGTAGAGTGACCTGGCTAACACTCAGAGCCTCAGTCACCCAGACTTCAGCCAGCATCAGCCAGGTCACACAGACCTCTCAGACAATACTTCCTGAAGTGAAGATGTCTTTAGACCTCACCAGCAACCCAGGAAGCCCACAGCTGCCTTCAAAGCGGGTAGGCTGCTTACACCCTCTAGGGTACTCCCACCTTTGCTCACATACTTGTGTTTGTTCTCATTTGACACAGCCGCATACACACATGCACATGCCCACACACTCACCCAAGCACGTGGCCTGCCTCAGACTCACAGGATCTTGTGGGGGTGGACATGCACCTTCAGAGGACACACACCAGCATATCTTCTTCCTCTTGCATGCTCAGCCCGCTCGGCTCTGCAGCTCCACCAGCTTCATGCACCATACAAGCTCCCTGGCAACTAAAAGACACACTAGCTCTCTTACTCTCTTTAGGTTCTCCTGGGACTGCACCCTGATCTCATGCACATGCATAAAGATCAGAAAGCACACCCCCTTCCTTCTGCATTCCCTGTCCTTTCCTTGGCACTTAGTCACTCTTGGTTTTGGAAACCAGCGGTAGGCACTTGGCTGCCTTCACCACTCCATGCATGCACAGACTTCTTTCCTTTCCCCTCGTGCACACATTCCTTTGCACACAGTCACTTTGTTCTCTTCTACTCCCCCTTGCATGCTCACTTTACTTGCTTTGCAGTCATCCAAACACGTCAGTACATTCAAACCCACACCCCATGCTCTTTAGTGTGGAGGTGTTCACATTTGCATGAAAGCAAACAATGCTGTGGATGCTGGGGCCTCCATTCCTTCCCCCAGCTAGCACTGGTATGGGCCTAGCCTCAAATCCAGTAGCTTCCTTGGAGTACATGGGAGGTAGAGGATATCATGGCCAGTGATGACCAGGTTGTGCAATAGAGTGACGTCATTAAGTCTTGCTTTCAGTGTCTCTAATGAGCAGACTTATGGGCAGGTTGCCTCCTAAGATTTGTAGAAACTGAGGCCAGATCACAAGAGTGCTGTGATCTGTACACTATAAAGATTTTTTTTTTTGATTTTCAAGACAGGGTTTCTCTGTGGCTTTGGAGCCTGCGCTGTAACTAGCTCTTGTAGACCAGGTTGGTCTCAAACTCACAAAGATCCGCCTGCCTCTGCATCCTGAGTGCTGGGATTAAAGGCGTGTGCCACCACCACCCGGCATGATTTGTCATTCATATTGGTTTAATAGATGCTGATTGGCCAGTAGCAAGGCAGGAACTAGACTAGGAGAATTGTGGGAAGAGGAAAGGCAGAGAGAGGGTCATTTGCAAGTCAGACACAGAGGAGGCAAGATGAGAATGCCTTATTGAAAAAAGGTACCAAACCACATGGCTAAACATAGATGAGAATTATGGATGAATTTAAGTTGTATGAGTTAGTTAGCAGTAAGCCTGAGAAATAGGCCAAACAGTTTATAATTAATATAAGCCTCTGTTTATTTCAGATTGAATGGTTGTGGGACTGGGTGGGACAGGAACTTCCGACTACACAAGTGAGGCCTCTAATGATATACCACCTCCAGTTGACCCTTGTACTGCAAGGCCCCTTGTGTGTGTGCATGTGGGCACATCACTCTGTATAGGCAATCGTAGTCCACACTTCACCCCAATCAGCATGTGGCCTCAGAAAGAAGCTCCTGGAGGAAGCCTTGCAGGTATCAGGCTATGATGAAAACAAATTCTGAATTCCTTATTATCAGAGTACCGCTTGAGAAGAAGACATGAACACTAGGTAGGTGCATGGGTATCTCTCCTGGGAATTGTGAATTATTGCCTTATGAAAATGTCATGGCCAAATGAGGGGATATGCAAACCCCATGTCTAAGAACGCCATTGCTCTTGAGACCTGGATACTGCAGAGGCCCTTTATATATGACTAGAGTCATGATAGTCCTGGATACCCTGAGGGTTAAGTGTGTGACATTCACCTGGGTTCATACAAGGTTTCAAGTATACACTGAAGGCCTAAAACTGGTCCTTTTGGTAAGAACAGAGATGACTTCTTGAGCTGGTGGCTATGAACCCTTCTTCCATCTTTAATCTCGGTATCTTGAAGGTGAGGCCCAGTCCAGCACTAAATACGGTGCTCTGTTTGTCTGCTCACCAGTGTTCAGTGATGAGGACTCAATCTCAACAAGAAGCAATTGCTTATCCTGGGTGCTACTTTATGGAGTAAAGGAGATGGAGGCCTGTACTAACGACGGCTTGATTATCCTCACCTCCAGTGGCCCCGTCTGACCAGCAGAAGTGCCATAGCTTTCACTGCATCCCCATCACGCCACTTTAGAGAAGCCAATGGACTGTTGAAAATGCCCTTTGATCAACTCAAACTTATGGAGCACCCACTCAATCCCAACATGTCCCAGATTAGTGGTGCTGAGCAAAGCAGATGTACCTACTCCTCTCCTCTCAAAGACCACAGGAAACCGAGGAAGGCTTCTGTGCAGGCCTAGAGACAAGAACCAAGAAAGGCTCCCCGAAATCATCCTAGAGGATGAGTCGGTCCCTACTCAAGTCTCCAGGGGCCTCTATCAAACACAGTAAGAAGATAGGTAACCTCAGAAGGAGATTTAGCTTCCATCTGCTAAACCTTGTCCTTACTGAGCATCCAGGTCCAGTGCCCAGTACTGGTTCTAACTGTCCTGGGAGCAGGTGCAGGAACCCTAGTGGGAAGGAAGACTAAATGTGGCATATGGCTGAGGTGTGGCTTATGCCTGTCCACAAGCACAGCACACATTCTGCTTGTCTCTCTTTCTGTGGTATTGGGGCTAGAACCTGTGGCCCTAGGCCAACACTGAGCTTTTCGTGTAGCCGCCTTTCTACAGGCTCCTGTTTCTTTACCAGACTGGTGCTCCTGTTTTCATTTAGGACTATTAACGCGCTTAGAGACGTTTACACTGACTGGTAATTTGAGTCTGTAGACCATTACAGAGAAACAAAACACTGTTAGGAGGTGCTAAGATACTAATAGAGTAACATTTTGTGGAGAGTCTCTGACACTAAGACAGAAATGAGAGCAGGAACCCATATCGCTGAGCCTAGAAGTGTTTAGGGGAGGTAGACAGACCTGGGTTTATGTTTTAGCTCTGCCGCTAACTGGCACTATGGCCTTAGGTAAATCATCTGTTTTGACCTCAAAATTCTATTCTCTAAACTATAGACGGTGGTGTAAGATCTTCACAGAGGCCATGATAATGAGTTGATAGATTGAACGTTTCGTTGCACGGCATTGAGGCAATGGTAGCTGACAGTGATGGTGGTCATTCCAGAGTGCGGAGCATAAACAGAAAATTTCTTGCATTTTTTGAGCCTGCTCCAAGGCTCAGGTGTCAAGTTCTGGCCAGTCCTTCAGCAATAAAGCTACAGCTCTACCATAACTCTCCACCACAGGCCTGAGAGCTCACAGAGCCAGCAGAGTCTCGAGAGAGGAGCATTGTCTGCTTGTAAAGTCAGGTAGGAAAGGGGCCGGCACTGGTGGGAAGAGAATCTCTGTCCGTTTTCCTTCACTGAGGTGGACACAGCTGTGATACTGTAGGAAGGTACCTGGACGTGCAGGGACTCAAGAGTCTCTGCAGCAGCTGTCTCCACAATGGTTGACGCCAAAGGCCATTGAGACAGACGAGAATTCATCACATTCCTAGACGTGGGAACAGACACTCTCCTTTTCCTTTGCTTTGTCCGGTCTCGAGCTACCCTAGCTCTCAGTATATTCTGTACAACCTTCCTAAGGCACATCCTTACATCACCCTGTACCCCTGCTCCTTTCTTCTTCTCAGACCTCAGTTTTCATTTTCATGACTGGCTGCTCAGTCAGCTGTACAGCCTCGTGAACAGTCTCGACACTCAGGAGCTTCAAACAAAGCATCTTACCCACTCATGAGCTACAGGACCAGGCAGGGTCTTCTGACTCAGCTGCGTTCACCTGCTTAAGGCCTGAGAAATAACGTCCATGAAAGCTTTTCTTACGCATCTGGTGCCTCAGTCTCTGCCATGTGAACCTGCTCTCTCTTTAGTTAGCCTGGGCTACCTCACAGTAAGGTAGTCATAAGTATGTTAGACTTCTCATATAGTAGCTGACTTCTGACATTTTAAGATGGGGGGGACAGAAGCTTCAGGCTTCCTACGCCTCAGAAAAGAAACTATAATATTAGTTTGATTTATTGGTCAAGGCTAATCACAGTCTCAGCCCAGATTCAAATAGAGGAAGAAGCAAGGCACCTCTTGATGGGATCCAGGAATCTGCATCACCCTCATCTGTCATAATATCCTTTATCAGCCTCCGTTCCTCTTACATTCATTCTTTTCTATTTCTTTCTCCTATTTCATGCCCCATTGTTTTTCTATGCCTTTCCTATTTCAGCTACTCACCTGTGCATATCTCAAGTCTTTGGCTCTTCTCCCTACCTGCAAAGAGTACGGCTGTGTGCAGGCTCCTTCCCAGCATCTGTAAGGTCACTGTGTGCTGTATCGAAATAATTTAAACTTGGAACTAAATTTTGAAATAAAATATGTTCTGGACAAATATTCATCCCTAAGGAGTATGACAGCCAGGTTCATACTTATGAGTTAAGCCAGACTAGAATTGTGACTCCTTGGCATTCTGCATGGAGATACGAGGTTTAGAGAAAACCAGTACTAGCCTATCTGGCTCCATCCAGCTGCAAGGATGCTCACGTGCAATGCTCACGTGCACTTATGTGCATAGGCACTCTGGCCCACACATCTGATCTCCAAACATACCTTCTGCAAATTACAAATGCGCACCGCAGCGTGATGTGCATCAGAAAGCAAGAAAAGCGAACACCATGCTGAAAACCAGGCTCAGATCAGTATGCACAGAGAACCTTCGGATTTGTGTATAAACAGGGAAATGTCTTTTGGGGTCCATCTACTTCTCACCTCTGAGAAAGATGCCTAGTAAAAGAGTAGAGAAGAGCCCTTCAAATGTAAGTCCAGACCGAGGGCCATTTTCCTGCTGTGATGACAGTGCTGAGCATGTGTGCCCTGGTGTTGGGCATCACTCGTGGCTAGACTAGGACACGCCTGCATGCCATTCCAGCCCTCGCGTCACTCTCCTGCCCTGGAAATGGGGAAATTAGTCTCCCCGTAGCAGTTGGGAGGCCACAATTGCTGGTATGTGCATGGAGCTTGTAAAATAGAATCTACTGACTTGTCCATTTGTTTTTCTAATTGTTGGATTCAGGCCTGGATTTGAACCTGACCTCTTCCTTTTAGAGCTTGGGATTCTGCACAGATCATTTTACAACTCTTAAGTGTCTGTCAGCCCCACTCAGGCTGTGGCTGACTGTGACTGTTGAGAAAGACTGCCTTTTTGCCAAATCCCAATTGACTATCACCTTGATTGATACAGACTGTTTCTGGGGCAACAAGATAGACAGATAAAGGTACCTGCTGCCAAAGCTCATGGCCTAAGTTCAACCCCTGGGAACTACATGGTGGTATCCTCGGACTTCCACATATATGCCATGAGAAACATACATTCCAAAAAAAGTAATTAATTAAAAGTGCAATTTTTAAAAGACTGTTTCCCCATCACAAACAAAGGCCACTTGGGAATGTGCTTCTTAGGCCTACCCAACATAGTGGCACCCTCTGCCAGCATGTGCAGCCCAAACTCAGCAGAAGGTGCACCGTAACCATGCCCAGCCTCTCAGGCCCACCATGATACAATGTGAATCCAGCCTGTTGTGGGACTCTGTGGTCTCAGAAAAGAATAAGGCTGCTCATGTTAGGCAAATTCTGTTACCCAAGTTACCAAAAACTTTATAGCATCCCATTGTGTTTTTCATTCAAGAGCCCAGGGATGATTTAAAGGACTTGTGGTTCTAGCCCAGCCTCTCAGAGCATCTCAAAATGTTGACCATTGTACAGAATCTCAAAACTTACCCGAGGTTACACATATACTTTATCTAAGTTCAGCCACGGGTTGTCAGCATGCCTCATCTCCCTGCAGCCTGGTGGTCTTGGTTCCTCTCCACAACTACCTAGTTAGGAAGCTGGTACCCCCGCCCCGTGAGTGACTCCAGAGAGCATGCCATGCAGGAGGGGCCACACACACACATGAAGTCACAATCTCTTCTAACCTAATCTTACAAGTGATATGTCTTCGCTTCTGCTACGTGCTTTTGGCCACAGAGCCTACCGTGGTTACCATGTGGGAGGGCCTGCACACGGTTGTAAGTGCCAGGAGGCAGGGTCATTGGGGGCCAACTTGGGGCCTGTCTACTGTATTGCTTAAAAGTTGAATGATTAAATTTGAAAAGCTTTTAATAAAGCTTAATATAGCTATCACCCTCCATCCAGCTTCATTTTCAACATACCAGCCTATTTCAGCATGCTTCCTTCTTAGCGTCTTTCGTGTTCAGTTTGCAGGTTAGGTTCTGTATAGTACATACTGGCTAGTGTGTCATCAGTCTTAAAATCTTAGTGTAAAATGTCCATCTTTTAACATAGTCAAATCCTCATGATCCACAGAGACACCATCTTAGGATGTGCCAATGATCTGTAGGGGGAAACGCCCACTAACCAAAATAGAAAAACAGCAAAAAGGACATCATAATGAAACCAGTGCCTTTCTCAGTGTGGCAGGACTATGAAAGACTTGGTTTTTCTTTATTCTTTGATGGAAAGGTGGTCTCTGCATTTCCTAAATCATTTTACACAAAATGGTTGAGCATTCCAAAATGCTAATTAAACAGTAGGTGTAGGTGGTAGGGACACCCCTACCCCTGTTTGCTCTATTGACAGACATCCGCCCCCAACCTGGGACTGACCCAAACCCACAATTATTAATGGGAACTGATTAATCCCATGGAAACTTCTGTAGAGACAGATGACCACAAAACATGGAATTCTGTTTCCTTGTAGAAAATCAACAAAATGACTCAGAGGTCACATTGATGAGGCCACTCGGGGAAAGGGAGGCTCAAAGGCTCTTTGACAATCATCTGTACTACAACCAAAGCCAGGACTCTTTCCACTGAGGGTGCTGATTCCCAGCGGGATCTCTCTCCAGCTCTTTCAGGAGCCAGACAAAGAGCCACAGGCTTCTGTTCTGTCTTTCTCTTCAGACACCAGACAAATTTCTCTAACTTGGTGGCTTGGTTTCTGGTTTCCTTAGAGGTGGAGAAGGCATTCAAGTTTTTAGTCGCGGTCAGCCATGTTTGTTGGTATCTGCTGTCAGCACATCTTCCAAGGTCTACACGAGGTTCCAGTCTGGCTTCCTGAACTTTCTCTCTGCTGTGCCCTTCTATACACAGGTCGTGTGTTTAATGTTCATTCTTATTGCTGCTCTTGCTGAATAATGTCAAAATTTCATTTTCTATACTTTTAATAGTATATATTTTATATTTGGTCTTTGACTTAAAATGGTTGAAATTAAAGGGTTTTTTTTTTTTACTTGAAGATGAAGGTGAAACAGTAGAAACAGAATTTCAAAGAAGAAAGCAAAGTGAGCAAGCCATTAAGAAGCAATAAACCAATGTCAGTCTGTCAGGATACCCCATAGAGCAAGTGAGAACCTGCTTTAGCTTCTGCCTCCAGGCTCCTGCTTTGACTTCCCTCCATAAAGGAGTGTAAGATGAATAGACCCTTTCCTCCTCGGGTTGCTTTTGGGTGTGGCACTTGTCACAGCACTAGAAACAAACCAGAATACTCAAGGACTATGTAAAAATTTCCTTGGGCTTTGCACCTTGGATCACACCCTCTGGTTTCATACCAGTTCCAGCAGAGAACCTGGAGGCAGGAGTTGCTGGTGGAGATGTGTGGGAACCAGAGCATGCTAGACCTTTCCTGCTGACCGTGGCCAGGACTTCTGTTCTTTTTTAAAAAATATATTTATTTATTTATTATGTGTACAATATTCTATCTGTGTGTATGTCTGCAGGCCAGAAGAGGGCACCAGACCCCATTACAGATGGTTGGGAGCCACCATGTGGTTGCTGGGAATTGAACTCAGGACCTTTGGAAGAGCAGGCAATGCTCTTAACCTCTGAGCCATCTCTCCAGCCCCAGGACTTTTGTTCTTTATTCCAAGATCAAAGAGAAGCCCTTAATTAAGCTAAGCTGTGGGCTCAGGATTCCTCTTTAAGCAGAGGGATCTTAAAAGCTGAGCAGGCCCTTACAGACCCTGCTCTAATTTCACTCAAGGCCTAGAGAGGCAATGGAACGCCCAGAGCCACACGCCTGACACAGAGCCCTCGACCTGGAGAATGTGAAATTGAGTCTCCTGGAGTCTGATGGTGGCAGTTCCTGGAGATTTGTCAATCCAGCTGTCTCGGGTGAGGGTGGGCTGTGGCTCGAATTGTTTTTACTTCCCTCCTGCCATCTGTACTGTCTTTAAGGACTTCTGAGGTCATTAGCAAAAAGTGCGAAAGGACTCTAAGCTAGGACTTGGCCTACCACTACCTTGGGCTTAGGCCCCAGTCCTCAGGATACAGCACTTGTGAAACCTCTTAGCTGTCTCATTCATGAGAGAGAGCTAATGGGAGAATTTAGGGATGACCCTCTGAACCACGGTGTTGTGGTGCACGGCTGTAATTCCAGCACTCAGGGGATAAGGCTGGAGGATCAGGAGTTCAAGGTCATTCTCCACAATATATTGAGTTCAAGGCCAGCCGTAGGCTATCGAAGACCCTGTCTCAAAAATAACAAAACGGCTGTTATCCACTGAACCTCCATTTCTTCATGAGAGAAACGAGGTGAAAAAAGACGCTCTTGTCCTCCATGTGTCTTCGTGCTTTGGCCTCAGGCACTGGGGCTCCTGAGGGTTGCTGATGTCTGTTTCTTTGGTTCTCAGTGTGGTGGCTGGAGCAGAGGATGTACTACCTATCGCATCTCCTTGAAGCTTTCCACCCTTCTACTGTGGAGCCGCCACTGCAGAGAAGCATGGGGCGCTCAGCCTTTGTGAGCAGCCGCGAAGCTGTCTGCAGTCCCGCGCAGAGCCGTTCCTTTATATCCCATCCGAGGCATACTTGAGTTGCATTTTGTTTTCAAAGCATGTTAGCTTTCTGAGTTTAATTAACTGGCAGAGACAAAACCTCACTGTTTCCCTCACCCCGAGTCCATGCCCATTCTACCTACCCACTGAGCCCAGTTCTCAGCCCCTGCCCACATCCAGGTGGGATGCTCATTGTCCTCCTGGAGGCTCAGCCCTCACGTGAAAAGGAGGTCCTTGCCACCGCCTGCCTCCCCACCCCACATCTTGCCCACCTCATCTCTTACCTCTGCCTACGGCTTATTGGGCAGTCATGATCTACTAAGCATTTGTGTGTTTTTAGATCATGGTACCCTAAAAGTCCTATGAGATAGGATTTGTAGATCCGTTTTCTAGAAGGGAACTAGGTTCAAATTGTCACTTAGCCACAGTGCTTATCCAGGGTCACATGGAGTAAATGACAAAACTGGGCCTCAAACCTCAATCTGTGTGGGATTCTAAATCGTTCGACTGCTGGCCACACCAAAAAGCTGCCTGCCTGGAAGGCAGAACTACTTCAGGTTCCCTGGAGGTCTGCCTACCCTGAGTTTCCATGTACAGTCTCCCATCAGGCCCCGCTTCCAGAGAGTATACTCTCCAGTGTCTGCGAGCAGTGGTCAGCTCACACCCACTGCAGCGTAAGCAGTGGGCACCCTTAACTTCCAGAGCCCTCCCCACGGCCTTGGCCCTAGCCCTACTTTAAGAGTCTTCCTAACCAGAAAGGCCCACCCACGGAGTGTGGCTGATTCTGTCTAGCTGCAAAGGCATAGCCCCACCCTGCCTCTGTGTCATGGAGGAGAGGCAAAAGCAGCAGCAGTCTAGGGTAGGTAACAGACACAGGATGGGAGGGCAGACGCACCATGCCTCCTGAGACCATGGTGATGGCTTTGGGTAAGTTACTTACTCTTGAATATCCCTCTGTTTTCTGAACTGTAAAAGAACAGTCCTGTTACCTCTGTCATGCAGTCAGTCAGTCCTTGTAAAGAGGTCACTGAAGTCTCTCTCCACCAGGCAGCCAAATTTCATACAAGAAGCCAGCAAACATTACGTGGGCTTTCCATTCCAGCCTGACAATCCTATGTGTGACATCCCTTCTGCCTGGGGTGGAGTCATAGACTCCACCTATTGATGAAAGGTCTGTTGGGGGACTTACTCTTGTCTAAACAACCACAGAGAGGTTTCACACCTTGCCCAAGTCACTAGGGCTGAGACTGGTAAGCACTTGCATCCTAGTTCAGAACCTTCTGCCCCAATCCGCTTTCTTCTGCTGCTGCATCCTGCCTGCCTGGATAAATAGGAAGATGAATCAGCTGTGGGTGTTGGCTGAGGAGATGGTTCACTCAGGAAAGTGCTTGTCATGTAAGCACAGAGACTCGAGTTGGGATCTCTAGCATCCAAAGAGACAAATTTAAAAAGTATGGCATCATGTGCTTGTCATCCACGTCCCCACCCAGGAGACGGCGACAGAAGGATTCACAGAGCGCACTGGCCAGCCAGACTAGTCTAAATGGTGAGACCCTGCCTCAAAAAGTAAAGTCGACAGTGAGGGACACCAGAGGCCGACTTCTGGCCTCTGCACACAATGCACACACAACAAGGTGCAGGTCCCACCATCAGCCAGCTTGCCATCCTGGATAGACTTGCTCCTTCCCCAGGCTCTTTCTCTCATCCTGCTGCACCTTCTATGCATCTCTTGATCTTGGTGTGCACTGACTAGCAGGACTGATGGGGCAGAGGTGTGCTGGGTA
>JAQHUG010000628.1:72779-82903 GCA_028555095.1 Dicrostonyx torquatus
GCACATTTGTTCACCTGTGCACATTCATTTGTTCTGTGCACATTTATTCACCTGTGCACATTCATTTGTTCTGGTTTTTCCACGAAGCTAGAAGCCCTTCATTTCAGAGCAAGGATTATATCAGGTGCCTGTAAAGTGTCAGGAATCATACAGTGTTTTATCTGTAGTATCTAAAGCCTTCATAGCGTCTTTGCAAAGTATATGTCACCCCCAACCCCCACTGAATAAAAGAAGAGGAGAAGTAGGCACCAGGCAGGGTGGCGCATACCTTTAATCCCAGCACTTGAGAGGCAGAGACAGACTGATCTCTGAGTTCAGGGTCAGCCAGAGCTACACTTGTCTCAAGCATACACATAAACAAAAGGAACAGGGTGAAACAGTATCGCTGCTCATCAGGTGCTCAGCCGGTCAATGTATCAAAACCTACAAACCAGCAAACACGTGCTGCACGCTAGAATCACTGATACCACGCTGCTTTCAGGGACTTGCAGGTGAATAGAGACAATGACATTCTATAAACCTTAGTGATTGTAGTATAACCAGTCCCGTGAGACTGCCTCAGACAGAACCCACCTGAAGAGTGGGCCACTTTGGTGGAGGGGGAGGCTGAGGGACACAACCTCTTAGCACTCTGTCCCTCATCTCCCCTTTGTAAATTGGAGGGAGTGATGGCTGTGCCAACTTCCTAGAGATACTGTGAATGGTAGGTGAATTAATATCTGTCAGCATTCAGAGCAGAGCTATGCCAAGGTATCTTGCTGTGGATGGTAGTATGAGGGAATGGCATGGGTAATGGGGCAGAATCTAGTTCCAGTGACATTGATTTGGTAACTACAGGTGAATAGGGGTTTCCTTAGTGACATATACAGAGGCAGGGGGCACAGAGTGTTGGAGGGATACTCTAGGGAGAGGGAATGATAGGCAAAGTACAGCATCTTCTCACTTGGGGGGCTACAGGGGTGCGGCTAAAACACAGCATCTGCATCGGGGAACCATCCGGGGTTCACAGCAGTCAGCAAGGGGCCCGTGATTTTAACAAGGCTTCTCCAGGTTCTTGCATAGTCTGGCTGATCTAAGTCTTGTGAGACGCTCAGTAAATGTTGAGTGAATGACTGAACACGTGCGCAGCTGTGTTGGCTTCACCTGCTTCTCTTGTCACCCAACTAGAAAGCAAGTCCACAGCCCCACAGGCATAGTGATGTATGCACATCCATTTTGTCAGGCTCGTTCTTCTTGGTGGTATACTGAGCTAAGTTTGGGTGGAAATCTCCAACATCTGGAACTCAGCTATTCCTGGTTCCCCACTCCATATCAAGAGGCTCGGATCTAAGCCAGCATGTTAGAGGTGAAACTCCGAATCATCACGGTAGGATCAGGGCTGGGGCACTCACTGGAGGCCCAGGCAGAGGCACTCGGAGACAGTGACAGACAGGATGCAGGGGCTCTGGAAAGCTCAGTTAGAAAACCAGTAGTGGGCTGAAGATGTAGCTCAATTGGTAAAGCAATGTCTTGCTTGCACCCAGCCCTGGGATGGATCCCCAGCACCACACAAACTAAGTATGGCGGTGCACACCTGTAATCACAACACTCCAGAGGTGGGGGCAGTGATTGGATCAAGATCAACCTCAGTTACACAGTGAAGTTGAGGTTTCATGATACCCTGTCTCAAAAAAAAAAAAAAAGAAAGAAAGAAAGAAAGGAAAGCAAAGAAAAAGAAAATGGGGCCAGAGGATGACTTCACAAGCCTGACAGCCTGAACCCACAGAAAAAAACTGAATGTGGTGTCTTGCATATGTAGTCCCAGCATTTCTAAGGGGAGATGGGAGAAAGAGACAGAAGAACCGGCAGGCAGTACCTGCAGCACAGCAAGCGAAACGAGAGGCTCTGCCTCGGAAGTTAGCCTTTGACCACGGCACTCACACGCAGGCTCTCAATAAATGATGCTTCCTTTAGAGAAAGACTGGGGATGGGACGATGCCTCTGAGCACTTGCTGCTCTTGCAGAGGACCAGTAGTGGGCTGAAGATGTAGCTCCCAGTACCTCTGTCAGGCAGCTCACAACCCTCTGTAACTCTAGCTCAAGGGGATCCCAAGCCTCTGGCTTCATTGGGTACCTGCACTCACATGCACACACCCACATTCAGACACGTCCAACTTTGCAAAATTAAAAATAATCATTTTCTTAAGAGGGAAAGACTAATACTGAACCCAACCCCCATCTCTCAAATGGGGAAACTGAGGTTCAAAGAACAAGTGACCTAGGCCATGACAACTGCAGTCATACTAGAGCTGAACCCGGTAGCTAGTCTTCACCACCAAAGATAACCAATATCTATTTTTTTTTTTTGGTTTTTCGAGACAGGGTTTCTCTGTAGCTTTGGACCCTGTGCTGGAACTAGCTCTTGTAGACCAGGCTGGCCTTGAACTCACAGAGATCCGCCTGCCTCTGCCTCCCGAGTGCTGGGATTAAAGGCATGCGCCACCACCGCCCGGCCCAATATCTATTCTTATCACCAAAATTTTCTTCCACACGGCCCTGACTTCCCTTTCCCAGTTCGTGTGGGGGTCTCACAGCCATAATCACCCAGGGCTCAGTCTTCCAGCCCCACTTGGGGCACTTATCTCAAAAGACAAAAATCTGGAGAGCAGGCGTGGGTGGGTTGCTCAGGGTCATGGCCTGCTTATGCCGTACACTTTTTTTCCCCTTGCTTTTTTAATTGAGTTTGAGGTAGTTGTTTTTGTTTCCTTAAGAAATGGAAAAGAATGAAGCTGCGTAAATACAACGGTATTAACTCTGAAAAACCCCTGCCATTTTAACTCCCTTACTGCAGAAATAAAAGAGAAATAATTTGTCCACCCACACGTAGCTCTTTCTGACGAAGGTAGGTGAACATTGCTTTGCTAATCGAGGGTGACTGCTGGAAGTGGAGCCTCGCTGCCTGAGTCGGCATTGAGAGGAAGCCACGGCAGCACGGGAAGGTGCAGCCCTCCATAGGCTGGCAGTCCTGTGCTCAGACAGCCCTGAGTTACCAACCCCTCCTGTCCCATTCTCCGCAGGTCTCCCCCAGCCGGTAGAGATGGAAGCACTGGACGAGGCTGAAGGGCTTCCCCGCAAGCAGAGGGAGATGTCACTACCCCCGCCACCCTTACCGCCCTCTGAGCCAGCTCAGAAGCTGCCACCTCAAGACTCTGGGAGCCACTCCCTCACTGTCAGAAGCAGCCTGTGCCTGTTTGCTGCCTCTCAGTTCCTGGTAAGGATGTCACTGGCCTCACTAGGGCCTGAAGAGAGGGTGGGTTGAGGGACAGCCTTCTACTCCTTCCCTCAAAATGGCTGCCTGGGGAAGCTGAGGGACAAGGGCCTTTCTGGTGGCCCTAGTTACTCCCAGTCTTCTGACTGGAGTGAGGGGAAGGCTGGAGTTCTAAGCTAGTCTCAGGAATGAAGCTCCTCAGGTCCTGTCAACCCATATCCCCTAAATAAGAAGACAGGATCCCCAGTCCCTGAGCTCCTGGTCCTAAGGAGGCCTTCCTGGAAGACCTCTCTTCTGTGTGTGCCTCTGGGGTCTCCTGTGGGAAGGGCTCTGTCTCAGCCACCTATGATTAGATTTTCTCCCAAAGAGCGCTGGGGCCTCCTCTGGGTACACGGCCCTTCCCTCTGCTGCCCAGTCTGAGAAGCTCTGGAGCTTCCTGGGGGCCCAGGCTGAGGCTGATGGTGAGCTCTGCAGGGCAATATGGGGGCAAAGAGCCGCAGCTCTGCACTCAGTGTGCTCCCCTGACTGCCCCAGCTCGCCTGTGGGGTGCTCTGGCTCAGTGGCCATGGCCACTCCTGGCTGCAGAATACCACAGACCTCATCTCCTCCTCGCTCACCCTGTTGAACCATCTGGGACCTGTGGTGAGTAAACTCCGGGGACCCTGTGGACAGTGGGATGGAGTGGGGATAAGCTGGGGCTTCCCGTCCCTCCCTCACAACATCTGGCTGGGGCATCTCTGGGTTCAAGAACCCAAAAGCCATCTGCGTGCATCCCACCCAGTCCCAGATTGGGTTTTCTTGTTACTTTTGAAATAGACAAGACCATGACCTCTCCCAGCCCCTCAGGGCACTGACTAGTTTGTCTGATGTTCCCCAGGCCTGGCTGGGTTCTGGGACCTGGGGGATCCCAAGTCTGCTGCTAGTCTCTCTAACTGTGGGCCTGGTCATCATCACCACCCTGGTAAGGTACCTCCTTGTCCTGAGCCTCAGGGCAGTCCTTCCCTCTCTCGAAAGCCTCACTTCCCACTGGATCCACCTGACCCCCAGACAGGCTAACCTGGTTTTGAATCGGACAAAAGCAGGCTTCCTCCTTCAGCAGTATGCCTACTTAAAGCAAGAGGCTCCTTCCTAGAAGTGATTGGGGCTAAGAAAAAGGGCTGAGGCAGGAAGCCCCAAGCCCCACCCATAAGAATTAAGTCCACTAGAAACTGGGGACAGAGAAGACAGAGTGTGGGTAGAGCCTGACATCTAAGAGCCAGGAGAATGTGGTTGCTCTAGACCTTGTAGCGTCAGACAGCTCAGTCCCACAGGGTACCCCATGAGCCCAGCAGGCAGCGAGCATGGGCCCAGGTCCATGATGCTGTATGCTCCCAACCAGGTGTGGCACCTTCTCAAGGTACCCCCAGAGCCACCTGCCCCACTCCCTCCAGAGGACAGGCGCCAATCCGTGAGCCGCCAGCCCTCCTTCACCTATTCGGAGTGGATGGAGGAGAAGGTGGAGGATGACTTCCTGGACCTGGATGCGGTACCCGAGACCCCTGTGTTTGACTGTGTGATGGACATCAAGCCTGAGACTGATCCCACCTCATTGACTGTCAAGTCCATGGGTCTGCAGGAGAGGTGGGAAGGGCAGGGGATGGGTGGGCTGGGGATCACAGATTCTCAGCTCCTGCGAGGAGGGCAGATACCTAGCTCCTAGGTTAGAGTGCAGGGTTCGCCTCGTAGCTTAGCATGTTTAAACATGTGCTTTTTCCAGTAATGCATTTTGATTGGAGTGCTTCAAGATAAATGCCCAAAAGTGAAGCTTCTTCCCATGCACACACGGCATGTGTCGGCATGCACATGAGCACACCCTTACTCTCCTTGGCTTGAGGAAGTCGGGGTTCTTTTCCTTACACAGAGCTTGTTGGAGCCTTTAACTTGACTGTGTTCCTTGTAATTTGACAAAGGGACAGCAGGTAGCATTTCCCAAAATCTCTACTTCCTGTAAGTACCCCATAGAATTCCATGAGCAAGTTTTGAGAGGTAGTGGCATCCTGAGGTTAAGGCTGGGTAAGCCAGCTCACACATGGTTTGAATTACCCGCAGGATGTCATAGAAAATACTAGACGGGAACTCAGAAAGCTTAGACATCTTTTTGGCTCTGCCACTTTCTCATAGTAAGAGCCTGAACAATGCTAGTACCCTCCTGAACTCAGTGTTCCTTCCTGTGTAATGAGGATCCCTCCTGTCCCGAGGCTTTAGGCACTGGGCATGTTGGAGCTGGCCCAGTATAGCTAGCTATATTGGTGGGCTGCTACTGGCTGCCTTTGAGCTCCCTCCTTCCCTGGATGCAAAGGGCCCTGGCCTCTCCCAGTGGAAATGCATTGAATACCATGACAGCCTCATTCTACAACTGTGATGCTGGACTCTGAAGCTGTGCTCTTGATCTTGAGGTTCACCTTAGCATGTGTCTCCCCTGTGGGCCCTCCTCCCTTAGCAGAGTCCAGGGTAGGGCCATTAGGGATTGCTTGGGTTGGACTTTTGGAACTGGGGCCTCTGCCCCACTGTGGGAACAGCAGACAGGTGTGTAGGCAGAGTCATGTGCTCCTTAGAACAGGTTCTTGTCACATCCCTCTTCCTGAAGCCTACCCTGCTCCCCTCTGGCCACCTTCTTTCTTTCATGCCTAAGGCTCATATCTTCTTCTGTGATCCTTGCCAGGAGGGGCTCCAATGTCTCCCTGACCCTGGACATGTGTACCCCTGGCTGCAATGAGGAGGGCTTTGGCTATCTGGTGTCCCCCCGGGAGGAGTCAGCCCATGAGTACCTGCTCAGTGCCTCCCGCATCCTCCGGGCAGAGGAGCTGCACGAAAAGGCCCTGGACCCATTCTTGCTGCAGGCAGAATTCTTTGTGAGTTCCTTGAAGTGGCCAGCCACCTTTGCACTCATTAGGGCCCACCACGCAGCCAGTCAGTACTCCAGAGTATACAGATCCATACATGGAATAGACTAGCATCCCGTTGTCATCTCTCCAAGCACCCTGGGCAAGCTCTTACCCTCTGAGACCTGATATCCTCATCTGGAAAGTCTCAAATGACAGGGCCATTGCAGGAGTTAAGGAGGACAATACCATCCATCAGGCAGACAGATTCTGGGTCTGTTGGGAGAACTGGAACTGGGCTCTGGAGGCCACAGAAAGCAGCCTCCTCCTGGTGGTGTAGTTCAGTGGTAAACGCGTGCCTAGTAGCATACACAAATCTGGGTCAACCCCCAGGGAAAAGAAAGCCTCGCCTACTCATTCTCCTGTCTTCCTGCCCTCCTCTGCCTGATATCATCAAGGATGTTTATCCCTATGCTCCTGGGTCCCCCCTTTTCTTCCCAGGTTTCAAGCTTAGGCTAGGGCTTAGTCCTTTCCCAACCTCTGACAAGTAACAGTCCTGATCTCCTGCCAGGAGTGCTTAGCCACATAAGAGCTCAGCCATAAGAACGTGTGGCCTGTATTGTCACCACAGGGTAAGTCTGAAGTGAGACTTTTGATAATGGCCCTCAGAAATAGACTCCACTGCCACGGAGGTCTTGGCCTTGCCCCATGGGTCTGCGCCCATAGTTAATAAAAGAACCCCCAAGAGGGGGAAGGGAGGACCTGATGCTCGCCAGTCCACTCTCCCATAGAACTCACGAGTCAGGTAGCGCACACTGTGCCGCTTGGGCTCTCCGAGCTTGTCTCCACCTGCAGAAAGCCCAAAGTGGGGGACCCCGGCCTTCTTCGTTTTCCCCACACACACACATCCCAGCAGACACTGTTCATTTCTGGATCAGGCGACTGGTACCTTCCTCCCATTATTCCCACCTCCCTGTCTCCACCACCCAGCTCCCATCATCATCCTATCCCTTCTACATCCCTTCCTGCTCAGAAGATACTATAGATTTTTGCCAGAGAAAAAGGGACACAGCCTGCTCACCCACTCCATGGGCAGTTCTGCACATGTGTGTAGTGGGTTTTTTTTTAATTATTGTTTCTTTTGATTCTCACAAGAGCCCTAGATGGTATCATCATCTACACTGGGCAAAGACCATCTAGTATATCCAGAAACAGTGAGTAGTAAGACCAGGTGCCAAAGTGTGCAGCCTGATGAGAAGGGAGTGCATAGGGAGGCATCACTGGGGAGATACCCCAGAGGCCATGGGTGGGGGAATGGTGCTAAGGTGAACCTAAGAGTTAGAGCCAATTTGGACATGCAGAGTTGAAACCAGTACTCACAGCAAGCGTAGTGTGCCGTGAAGGCAAACCTGGGCCTAGGCAGAGGGAGGCGCAACTGAGAACGGCAAAACAAAGAAAGCCAAGTCAGGAAGAACACAAGTTCAGGGCCCGCCTGGGCCTTATGGGGCTAATGAGCAACCAGCTGCGACTGCCTCGGAATTTAAAAGTGGGTAGGGAAAGCTGGAATTTTAGTTCAGTGGGAGGGTACTTGCCGGGCATGCACAAGGCTCTAGGTCCAACCTCCAGTTTAAGGGGGACATGGGGAATGGAACAAGAGAAGAAGCAGACCCAGCTGCAGATGAAGGGAAGCCAGATCTGAAGAGATGCCCATCAGACATGGAGCTCCTTCAAAGAAAGGCACAAAGGGCCTCAGGGAATGAGAAGCAGGTTCCCTTTTCACTGGGCAATCGGAAGATTCTTAGAGGAAGTGACTTCAGATAGACAGGACGTGTAGAGGAGAGGAGGGTGGGTCAAGTCTTACCGAAAAGTGAACATCCACGAACAAAAGTCCAAGGTGAGGATGCCCGCAGCAGGAACACACATTCCCAGAGCTACCTGACTGGCTGCTGCACAGAAATCAGGGAAGGAGGGGGCAATTGGCAAGGTCACTTTTTGTCTTGTTCGTTTTTGCTTGGCCTTCCATTGAATGTCTGTCTCAAACTAAGCTGGCCCTCAACGGGCTATTGCTGTGATATTTATTTTGTGCACTTGGCAAATGCCAGTAACTGTTCTAAATGTGTGTGTGTGCTCACTCACTCAGTAGTAAGTGTTCGTCGAATGAATGAATGAACTCAAACAGCCCGTGCGCTGACAGTTGGAGGCAAGCAGCCCCTGAATTTGGACTTCTGGGAAGACCAGCCTAAAGCAACTTATACACCTATGTCTTCCTCATGTAGGAAATCCCCATGAACTTCGTGGATCCAAAAGAGTATGACATCCCAGGACTGGTGCGGAAGAATCGGTACAGAACTATCCTCCCCAGTGAGTACCTGCTGCCCCAGGGTGGGGAGGAGCATGGGTTCTGTCATCTGGAAAGACCTAAATCCAGAGATGGACCTCTAGAGATGATGGGCAGTCATCACAGTAGACGGTATGGAGACCTACTGTTCCCATTCCATCCCATGGTATCATTGTCAGGTAGTTTTGATCAAGGCCCTCTGGGGGCTAGCTCAGAAGGAGGGGATGACTCGTTGTTGAAAGTGAATCCCCAAAAACCTACTCCAGCCGGTTTGTGGAGTAGTGAGCCCTTAAAAAGCAATTTGCCATCAGCATCTCCAGCAGCACGGAAGATGTCATGACTTATTTTTAACTTTTAAAATATCGACTTGTGGTTGCTATGGTTACACAGTCTCTAGGTAGTTACGTTTAAACAAAGCACCATTTAAGGCCAGGATGCCTTAGTTGGGCTGCTCACCTCTTCTCTCAACTTACTCTCCCTGCTCCTGTTCTTCCTGCAGGCAGGGGCCCGGGTACCCCAGAACCGAGGGTTTTACTGGCTCCTTGGCATGGTCACTGGAATCAACCAGAGTCCCTGCGATCCTGCTGGGCTGTTGACAGGCTCCCAGCTCCTCCAACCATGTCCTGAACCTCCAGGCCCCCAAACCCAACATAGAATGTTGTACAATCAGGCAGAGTGACCTTGAACTGTAAGAGACCTAGACTGGAGAGACAAAGATCAGAGAAGGCTCAGCAGAGGCAGCCTCTGGGATGGGGGGACACCCTGAGATTTGTTCTATCATTGATTACACACATTTCCTGAGCCTCACCCCAGGAACTGAAAATTTGAATTCTGCACACAGAGCTTGGCATCCAGCAAAAGCAACAGTTCTGTGGGGGAGCACTGGCCCAGCAGGGGCACAATAGCTGTCCCACTCAGCACAACACCTCAAACTCCCAAAGTGTGTGGAGCAACTGGGAGACCGTCTGCACCTTCTTGAATGAATGAGTGGATGACCCTCTCAGATCCGGCCTCCTCCCTTCCATCCTCACTACCAAATGACTTCCATATTGCCTAGTTCCAGTGAGCACCACTGACATATGGTACACTGGCATAGATGTCCCTGGGCGAGGTGCCTGTAACCTTGACACTTCTTTCTAGACTGTGGCAGACGTATCCCGACTTGGGGTTTTTCTCCTTCCTGTCCCTTTCTCATAAAGGAGCACAACCTTATCATGTCACCTTCTTCCCTAAACTCAGTCAATGTCATCCTCTCGAAGCATGGCATGTGAGACTGGGGCACCTGGCTCCTCTCCAGCTCCCATCTCTCACCAAGCTAAGCCTTGGCCTGTGCACCTGGTCAGACAATGTTCCCTGTTTCTTCTCTTGGTTCTCCAACCCCTGAAAAGTGCCACATTTTCTGGGAAGCACAGCTACCCTAGCCCAATCACAGTCCCCTCTGTCCCTCCAGCCCAGAGCTCTCAGGTCATGCACCCCTTGTGTTCCTGCCCAACACTATGCCCTCTTTTGTAGCAGGAACCACACATGTCTTGTTGATCTCAAAGGCTCTTCTCACAAGCACAGCACAGGGCCAGCACAAACCGGGGGCTGTAGAATGCAGTCATTAAGCCGGGCGGTGGTGGCGCACGCCTTTAATCCCAGCACTCGGGAGGCAGAGGCAGGCGGATCTCTGTGAGTT